>CM016621.1:137226649-137592054 GCA_005393395.2 Gossypium australe
TTCATTTGCGATCGGTCCTTGAAAAGGACAAATTGAATGGTTTAATTTCCTTGACTGGTTCCGTAACTTGAGGATTAACCTCAAACAGGAACATAAATTATATGTCATTAACAACCTCTTCCAAATAAACCGTCTAGTAATGCCTCGAGGGCTAATAGAGATGTTTACAAGAAGCATCTTGATGATATGGTAGACATTGGATGTCTTATGCTTGCCACAATGAATCCTGAGCTTCAAAAGCAACACGAGGACATGGTTGCTTATGATATGATCACACCTGAAAGAAATTTATCAGGGGCAAGCACGGCAAGAGAGGTTCGATACCTCTAAGGCCCTTTTCCAATGTAAGCTGGAAGAACGAAGCCAATAAGACCTCATGTTCTTAAGATGATAGGCTATATTGAAAGCCTATTTAAACTTGGATTTGCACAGAGCCAAGAGTTGGGCACTGATGTTATTCTACAATCATTTCTTGATAACTATAATCAGATTGTCCTCAATTTCAATATGAAAGAAATTGACAAGACTTTGCCACAATTACTCAACATGCTGCGAACTACTGAAGTAACATGAAAAAGAATGGACCCAAGCCTATTCTGATGGCTCGAATAACAAGGGCAAGGGTAAAGCTAAACCTAAGACAAA
Source organism: Gossypium australe (assembly GCA_005393395.2). NCBI lineage: Eukaryota > Viridiplantae > Streptophyta > Magnoliopsida > Malvales > Malvaceae > Gossypium > Gossypium australe. The sequence continues at coordinate 137,227,295 of CM016621.1, forward strand.
GCCCAAGGGAAAAGGTAGGCCCAAATATGAAAACGGAAAGGTTGCACTAAAGCCCAAAGGAGGGGTGGCAAAGGAAGGAAACTGCTTCCATTGTGATGTGACTGGACATTGGAAAAAGAACTGCCCTATCTATCTTGAGGAAGTTAAGAAGGCCAAAGTAAGCGAAGCGTCTACTTTAGGTATTTATGTTATTGATATTAATTTATCAACTACTACTTCTTAGGTATTAAATATTGGTTGTGGTTCTCATATTTTTACTTCTGTACAAGATTGCAAAGGAGTAGGACTTTGGCTAAAGGAGATGTGGACCTACAAATTGGAAATGGAGCAAGATTTGTAATACCCCTAACCCGCATCCGTTGCCGGATTAGGGTTACAAAGTATTACCAGAAGAACTTAACTTTCGTATGACCAAGTAACCACATAAATCTCAATCGCAATCTCTTTATGATTTCCACCTTTGTTAATTTCACATATGAATCGAAATTCATAACTCAATCAAATTCCATTTCAAGCAAATATCACGTTTACTATCCAATTCACATGTCCATACCTAAATAGCCATGATATAAAATTTAACATCATTTAAGGTTATGATAATTCAACTCAAAACATACTCAAGTCATTAACACACTAGCTTGTGAAATAACATTTTAACCTTATCCTTTCTCGACAGATTTACCACCTTTAAACCACAAACAACCACCACACTTCGTGTAACATTAAAATATATCATATGTACATATACCTTACCCGAATTATCATGTCTAACATTCAAATATTTAATAAAGAGCATTACAAATTAACTTATAGCAAGGCCTAATATTAACAACATTAATACCATAATTGACTTTACCAAAATATACTCAAGCACAAAAACATAGCCATTTTCGCATGGCATATGTATACATATAATTACAAGTCTTTCAAACATGCTCCAAAAATGTAAAAACTATACATGCCATAATAACAAAAGTGAAATATCAACTAAAATACCAAGGTAAGTGATAGTATGATAATCTTCCAAATTGATCCCCAAGCGCAGCCAAGCTCCAAAAAGAGAACTACAAATGCAAACAACCAAGAACAAAATAAGCTTCCGCAGCTTAGTATGATTAAGCAGTTTATACACTTAGATATATATATATATATAAGTCTATTCAGGATTTTGTATTTGACTTACTAATATTATCCATACCAAACTTTACCATCAAGTAAAATATTTCAAACCAAAACATACCAACAAAGTAAGTTTATAATAACTTCCATAAACCATTGTCTCATAATAGGTAATCTAGCACACATATTATAAGATTTCAGATTCTTCTACTTACTTTCCAAACCATTAAAAGTCTTAAGATAATAATTATAGTACATACCTTTAATTTAACTTTCCTTTCTAGACTTAACTGTTCAAACATAACAAATAACAATATACTCATAAATACTCAAATACTTAATATCACTAATAATAAAAATTACCCATCGAATCTCATACCTGCACACTTAGTAATAATGTTTAGTAACGTATCGCTCACATAGAGTCGTTACTTGTGCCTCTCGTAACGTATCGATCACATAGAGCCGTTACCTAATACATTTCGTAATGTATCACTCACATAGAGTCGTTACTTAATACATTTCGTAACGTATCGCTCACATAGAGCCGTTACTAAATACAACCCGTAACATATCACTCACATAGAGCCGTTACTCAATCATTTGCACTCAAGGTGCTTAATATAACTTGTTAACCATTCAAATATAAAACTTCATGTACACATCCCATCTACCTTATCTCCACACATGTGCATATCCCTATGCGAATAACATTTATGCTTAAGCAATCAAATTTTTATATTACATTCGGCTTAGGCAATATCAAATCATCCACAAACCCATATAGTCTATTTTCATTATTCAACTTCAATATTTCACCTATCTAAAAGCATCACAACATGTAAACACATATATCATGCCATATCCTTAACACCCATATATCCACACATTCGGCTAAATCACAATAAAACCATTTGTGCATTCGGTTATGCATATTTTATACACTTATTACCATTCAAAATAAAGCAAATAATAAGGTATAAAATTCAACTTAATTCAATTGCTTAAATCATACCTCAAAAAGCGACGATTCAAGGTTTCCCGGCTACTCGTTTAGTTTCGCCTTTCCCCGATTTAAACCCGTTTCTTTATGATCTTGATCTAGAATGTCAAATTGAACATTTTCAATTACATTTTCATTCAATTAAATCCAAATATACAAAACTATGCAATTTACCAATTTACCCTTGACATTTACAACCAATTCAATTTAATCCCTAATGCACCAAAACACAAAATACAACTAATTGAGGTTACTCCTCAATGGCCTAATGATCATTAAATCCCTACAATTCTCCATAAACCTTCCTTCTAACATTTTAACCCTTCCACTATTTAATTTATGCAATTAAACCCTTAATACTTAATTCAATCAATAACCACATCAAAATATAAACATTCATCTATGGCTATTTATACTATTTCATATATATATATATATATATATATAACCAAACAATTAAGATAGAAAAACGTCATAAATGGTCATCTCAACATTCGATCGAATGTAAAGGGCATCTTCATGCTCAAATTGAAACAACCTTCCTATCATTCATACAAGCTTAAATTACTACTCTCCATTTCATCTAAATTTTCTATCTCCATTCATCTCATATTCATTAACACAACAAGCTATAATTATTTCCCATGGCCAAATCTCAACATGCCTAACTTCAAAATTTTCAACATGCTTTCGGTAATATTCAAAGTAACCAACTCATTTACATATAGATTTTCTAATTTAAAACTCAATTACTCACCTTACCACCACATGCAAGGCCGAATGAGGGAGGATGAATTTTTTTCTTTCCTTTGAAGGAAATTTCGGTGAAGAAGATGAAGGAAAGAAAGAGAAAATGGATTTTTCCTATGTTTATTTTATTATATCCATATAATACATATTATCATATTCATAAAATATAATATTAACATTATAAAATACTAAAAGAAATCCTCCCCCATCATCATTGCCGTCCACTTACAAGAAATGTGGAAATTTAACATGCAAGTCCTTGCATTAAATGAAACAATTCAATTACCTTTCTAATTTCATGCACACTACTTTTACTACTTGTCTATTTAATCTTTTTTTTAACATCCAAACATTTAAATTTTTCCACGATATTTTTTTTTTACTCATGCACAAGCACTTAACATAGACATCAAATAAATCAAGAAGATATTTTTCTAATTCGGATTCGTGGTCCCGAAACCACCATTCTGATTAGGGTCGAATTCGGATTGTTACAACTCTCTCCCCTTAGGGATTTTCGTCCCCGAAAATCTTATCGGAAAAGAGGTTCGGATAGCGTTTTTTCATCACATCCTCCGATTCCTAAGTTGCTTCTTCGAGTCCATGTTTTTGCCACAGTACTTTAACTAAGGGAATTTTCTTATTTCTCAACCCTTTTATCTCACGGTTCAAGATACGAATCGGTTCTTCTTCGTAGGTCATATCAGATTGAATCTCCACTTCAGTCGGGCAAATCACATGCGATGGATCAGATCAGTATTTACAAACCATCGAAACATGGAAGACGTTATGAATCTTTTCTTACTCGGGTGGTAACTGTAGTCTATAAGCAATCGGCCCGATAAGTTTAGTGATTTCATACGGTCCAATAAATCTTGGACTTAGCTTGCCTTTATGACCGAAACTGAGAACCTTCTTCCAAGGTGAAATTTTCAAAAATACCCGATCTCCGATCTGAAACTCAATGTCTTTACGTTTCAAATCGGCATAAGACTTTTGACAGTCTGAAGCAGCTTTTATACTATCCCGGATCACCGCCACCTTCTGTTCAGTCTCTTTAATTAAATCAACCCCATAAATCTTGTTTTCACTGAGCTCGGTCCAGTACAATGGTGTACGACACTTAGGACCGTACAAAGCTTCGTAGGGCGCCATTTTGATACTAGATTGAAAGCTATTATTGTAAGCAAATTCAACCAAAGGTAAGTATCGTTCCCACGTACCTTCAAATTCAAGGATGCAACATCTCAACATATCCTCAAGTATCTGAATGACTCGTTCAGATTGACCATCTATTTGCGGATGAAAAGCTGTGCTAAAATGTAGCTTAGTACCTAAAGCATCTTGTAATTTTTTTCCAAAACCGCGACGTGAACCTTGGATCCCTATCCGAAACAATAGAAACAGGTACTCCGTGTAACCTCACACTGTGATATGTATAGCTCCGCTAGCTTATCAAGCGAAAAGTCGGTACGTACCGGAATGGAATGAGTCGATTTTGTCAATTTATCCACAATAACCCAGATTGAACCTTTCTTACTCAGTGTCAGTGGCAAACCCGATACAAAATCTATCGTGATTCGATCCCACTTCCACTCAGGTATCAAAATCGGTTGAAGTAGTCCCGACGGCACCTGATGCTCAGCTTTCACTTGTTGACATACTAAACATCTTGTCACATAGTCTGAGATGTCTCGTTTCATACCATGCCACCAGTAATGTTGTTTCAAGTCGTTATACATTTTTGTACTGCCCGGATGTATTGAAAATTTGCTATTATGAGCTTCTTCACAAATCATTCGAATCAATTCAGACTTCTTAGGCACACATATCCGATTCTTAAACCGTAGACACCCTTCGTCATCTATTTGAAATTCGGAATCCGCATCTGAATCACACAGGCTCCTTTTTGCTCTTAAGTCATCATCAATCCCCTGAGCTTCTCGAATTTGTTGCACAAACAATGGTTTTGCCTTTAATTCAGTAATAAGTATATCATCATTGGTCATAGCTAAATTTGCATTCATTGCATGCAGAGCAAATAACGATTTCCGACTAAGCGCGTCAGCAACTATGTTGGCATTTCCCGGGTGATAATCAATCACAAGCTCATAGTCTTTCAATAGCTCTAACCATCGTCGTTGCCTCAAATTCAGATCCTTCTGAGTCATTAAATACTTTAGACTCTAATGATCCGAATAGACATGGCATTTTTCACCAAAAAGATAGTGTCGCCATATCTTCAGAGCATATACTATAGCGGCCAATTCAAGGTCATGCGTTGGATAATTTCTCTCGTGCGGTTTCAACTGTCTCGAAGCGTAAGCTATAACATTACCCTCCTGCATCAGTACACAACCTAAGCCATTTAAAGATGCATCACTATAAACAACAAACTCTTTACCTAATTCTGGTTGAACAAGCACCGGAGCTTCTGTTAACAAGGTTTTTAGCTGATCAAAACTTTCCTGACACCGTTCTAACCACTCGAAATTAACATCTTTCTGCAATAATTTTGTCATCGGAGCTACTATCATAGAAAATCCTTTCACGAAGCGTCTATAATATCCGGCAAGTCCCAGAAAACTACGGATCTCAAAAACATTCCATGGGGGCTTCCAATCAAGTATGGCCAAAACTTTACTCGGGTCAACCCGAATACCTGATGCCAAAATAATATGCCCCAGAAAGTTAACTTCACTTAGCCAAAACTCACATTTGCTAAATTTCGCGTATAATTGTTTTTCACGCAAAATCTGCAACACCAATCTCAAATGCTCAGCATGCTTAGATTCGTCTCGCGAATAAATCAGTATATCATCAATGAACACAACAACAAACCGATCTAAATACGATCTGAATACCCGATTCATCAAGTCCATAAAAATAGCAGGAGCATTCGTGAGCCCAAACGGCATTACTAAGAACTCATAATGATCGTATCTCGTTTGAAAAGCAGTCTTCGGTATGTCAGATTCTTTAACTCGCAGCTGATAATATCCCAACCGCAGATCAATTTTTGAGAACACAAATGCTCCCTTAAGCTGGTCAAATAAATCGTCAATACGCGGCAGTGGGTATTTGTTCTTTACAGTCACCTTATTGAGCTGTCGATAGTCAATGCACATTCTCAAGATTCCATCTTTCTTTTTCAGAAAAAGAACGGAAGCACCCCAGGGAGAGAAACTCGGTCGGGCGAAACCTCTATCTGTTAACTCTTGTAATTGATTTTTAATTCTTTTAATTCAGTCGGTGCCATTCTATATGAAGATATCGAAATTGGGGTAGTTCCTGGCACTAACTCAATTCCAAATTCTACCTCACGAACTGGTGGTAGTCCTGGTAATTCCTCTGGGAACACATCTGGATACTCATTGACAACCGGTACCGATTTGATCTTTTTCTCAGTTACCTTCTCATCAATCACGTACGCAAGATAGGCTTCACAACCTTTCCTTAAATACTGCCGAGCCAACATCGTCGATATCACCTTAGGTAGTCTGTTTAAATCCGTAGACTCAATTCGGATTATCTCGTTATTTTGGCATCTCAAATTAATAGTCTTTCGTCTGCAATTTACTACTGCATCATACATCGTCAGCCAATCCATACCGAGAATAATGTCAAACTCGTCGAACGGTAATAGCATCAGATCGACCGGGAAACACATATCCCGAATCATCAAGGGATAGTTTTTACACACTTTTTCGACTAACACATATCGACCCAGGGGGTTTGAAACCCGAATCACAACATCAGTAGACTCAATAGGTAAAGTCTTACTGGATACTAATGCCTCACACATATACGAATGAGTTGAACCGGGGTCAATCAAAGCAGTTACATTAGTATCAAAGAGAATGAAAGTACCGGTGATGACATCTGGGGATGAGGCCTCCTCTTTGGCACGGATGGCGTAAGCTCTAGCTGGTACCCAAGCATTAGATCGAACAATTGCGTCCGAGGCTCCTCTCTGTACACCACTCCTACCTCTCCCAAAACGAGATGATCTGCCTCGAGCTGTAGTGCCACTCGGTCGCGCACTTTGAACAGTACCCTTCCCAGTATTCTCCGGGCAATCTCGAACAAAGTGATCATGAGAGCCACACTTATAACAAGTGCGGGAAATAGATTTACCCCAACACTCTCCGAGATGTCGCTTACCACACTGCGAACATTCTGGCCTGCTCAATCTCTTATTGCCAACACTTTCAAATAACGTAGCCCGAGAACTTATTTGCTGCCTTTCTCGTATAGAAATCTCGGTGCTGGGTTTGGATCGACTACCGTCATTCTTGAACTTCTTCATAGCCATCTGTGAAAATTGACTTGCAGATCTCTTTCGAATGTCTTTAGATTCAAGTTCAACTTTTTGTTTTTCTTTTCCCAATTCTCCAGCCTTACAGGCTCGTTCGACCAGCACAACAAACTCGTTAATTCTAAGAATACCCACCAGAAGCTTTATATCTTCATTTAAACCATCTTCAAATCTCCGGCACATTGCAGCTTCTGATAAAACACACTCGTGAGTATAGCGACTAAGTCGCACAAACTTGCGCTCGTATTTAAACACAGTCATACGGCCCTGTTTGAGTTCAAGGAATTCTTTTTGCTTAGAGTCAATAAAATGCAGGCTTATATACTTCTTACGGAATTCTGTTTGGAAGAAGTCCCAAGTAACCTTTTCTTTCGGGACAATCGATGTGAGTGTATTCCACCAATAATAGGCAGAAACCCGTAATAATGATATAGCACACTTCAAACACTCATCGGGTGTGCAGGCCAGCTCGTCGAGCCAAAATTCAGCTCTCTCCACATCATCATCATCTGCAACTCTAAATTCTTGAGCTCCCTGTTTTCTAATACGATCAATCGGAGGCTTACTTACTTTTTCAGAATTTATGATCGGAGGTATCGCCGGTACTATAGGGGGAGTATTCTAATTCAAGGATGGTTGTACAACAGCCGGATTGGTTTGAATATACTGACCAAACCAATCATTCATCATATTAAAGAAGGCTTGTTTAGTCCTATCTTCAGGATCACTCGCAGCGGGTCGAGATTCTTCCTGCACGGCCCCTTGCGCAGAAGCAGGTGCCACACTCTCAACATCATCCGCTAAGGCTTGCTCGGGATCAAGATCCATCACTATACAGAAGAAACAAATACATTTAACTGTCAGAAGTCATCATTCACAATGTAAATTATGGCATGTATAGCTAAACTCACACACACTGTGTTAGTCCGAGAAACGACTAAACCTGGCTCTAATACCAATAAAATGTAATACCCCTAACCCGTATCCGTTGCCGGATTAGGGTTACAAAGTATTACCAGAAGAACTTAACTTTTGTAAGACCAAGTAACCACATAAATCTCAATCGCAATCTCTTTATGATTTCCACCTTTGTTAATTTCACATATGAATCATAATTCATAACTCAATCAAATTCCATTTCAAGCAAATATCACGTTTACTATCCAATTCACATGTCCATACCTAAATAGCCATGATATAAAATTTAACATCATTTAAGGTTATGATAATTCAACTCAAAACATACTCAAGTCATTAACACACTAGCTTGTGAAATAACATTTTAACCTTATCCTTTCTCGACAGATTTACCACCTTTAAACCACAACACAACCACCACACTTCGTGTAACATTAAAATATATCATATGTACATATACCATACCCGAATTATCATGTCTAACATTCAAATATTTAATAAAGAGCATTACAAATTAACTTATAGCAAGGCCTAATATTAACAACATTAATACCATAATTGACTTTACCAAAATATACTCAAGCACAAAAACATAGCCATTTTCGCATGGCATATGTATACATATAATTACAAGTCTTTCAAACATGCTCCAAAACTGTTAAAATTATACATGCCATAATAAAAAAATAATATCGACTAAAATACCAAGGTAAGTGATAGTATGATAATCTTCCAAATTGATCCCCAAGCGTAGCCAAGCTCCAAAAGAGAGAACTACAAATGCAAACAACCAAGAACAAAATAAGCTTCCGCAGCTTAGTATGATTAAGCAGTTTATACACTTAGATATATATATATATAAGTCTATTCAGGATTTTGTATCTGACTTACTAATATTATCCATACCAAACTTTACCATCAAGTAAAATATTTCAAACCAAAACATATCCACAAAGTAAGTTTATAATAACTTCCATAAACCATTGTCTCATAATAGGTAATCTAGCACACATATTATAAGATTTTAGATTCTTCTACTTACTTTCCAAACCATTAAAAGTCTTAATATAATAAGTATAGTACATACCTTTAATTTAACTTTCCTTTCCAGACTTAACTGTTCAAACATAACAAATAAAAATATACTCATAAATACTCATATACTTAATATCACTAATAATAAAAATTACCCATCGAATCTCATACCTGCACACTTAGTAATAATGTTTAGTAACGTATCGCTCACATAGAGTCGTTACTTGTGCCTCTCGTAACGTATCGCTCACATAGAGTCGTTACCTAATACATTTCATAACATATCGCTCACATAGAGCCGTTACTTAATACATTTCGTAATGTATCGCTCACATAGAACCATTACTAAATACAACCCATAACGTATCGCTCACATAGAGCTGTTACTCAATCATTTGCACTCAAGGTGCTTAATATAACTTGTTAACCATTCAAATATAAAACTTCATGTACACATCCCATCTACCTTATCCCACACATGTGCATATCCCTATGCGAATAACATTTATGCTTAAGCAATCAAATTTTTATATTACATTCGGCTTAGGCAATATCAAATCATCCACAAACCCATATAGTCTATTTTCATTATTCAACTTCAATATTTCACCTATCTAAAAGCATCACAACATGTAAACACATATATCATGCCATATCCTTAACACCCATATATCCACACATTCGGCTAAAGCACAATAAAACCATTTGTACATTCGGTTATGTATATTTTATACACTTATTACCATTCAAAATAAAGAAAATAATAAGGTATAAAATTCAACTTAATTCAATTGCTTAAATCATACCTCAAAAAGCGACGATTCAAGGGTTCCCGACTACTCGTTTAGTTTCGCCTTTCCCCGATCTAAACCCATTTCTTTATGATCTTGATCTAGAATGTCAAATTGAACCTTTTCAATAGCATTTTCATTCAATTAAATCCAAATATACAAAACTATGCAATTTACCAATTTACCCTTGACATTTACAACCTATTGAATTTAATCCCTAATGCACCAAAACACAAAATACAACTAATTGAGGTTACTCCTCAATGGCCGAATGATCGCTAAATCCCTACAAGTCTCCATAAACCTTCCTTTTAACATTTTAACCCTCCCACTATTTAATTTATGCAATTAAACCCCTAATACTTAATTCAATCAATAACCACATCAAAATATAAACATTCATCCATGTCGAATTATACTATTTCACTATATATATATATATATATATATATATATAACCAAACAATTAAGAAAGAAAAACCTCATAAATGGTCATCTCAACATTCAGCCAAATGTAAAGGGCATCTTCAAGCTCAAATTGAAACAACCTTTCTATCATTCATACAAGCTTAAATTACTACTCTCCATTTCATCTAAATTTTCTATCTCCATTCATCTCATATTCATTAACACAACAAGCTATAATTATTTCCCATGGCCGAATCTCAACATGCCTAACTTCAAAAATTTCAACATGCTTTCGGTAATATTCAAAGTAACCAACTCATTTACATATAGATTTTCTAATTTAAAACTCAATTACTCACCTTACCACCACATGCAAGGCCGGATGAGGGAGGATGAATTTTTTCTTTCCTTTGAAGGAAATTTCGGTGAAGAAGATTAAGGAAAGAAAGAGAAAATGGATTTTTCCTATGCTTATTTTATTATATCTATATAATACATATTATCATATTCATAAAATATAATATTAACATTATAAAATACTAAAAGAAATCCTCCCCCATCATCATTGCCGTCCACTTACAAGAAATGTGGAAATTTGACATGCAAGTCATTGCATTAAATGAAACAATTCAATTACCTTTCTAATTTCATGCACACTACTTTTACTACTTGTCTATTTAATCTTTTTTTTTAACATCCAAACATTTAAATTTTTCCACGATATTTTTTTTTTTACTCATGCACAAGCACTTAACATAGACATCAAATAAATCAAGAAGATATTTTTCTAATTCGGATTCGTGGTCCCGAAACCACCATTCCGATTAAGGTCGAATTCAGATTGTTACAAGATTTGTTGTATTAGAAGTAGGAACATATACTTTATCTTTGCCTAATGGACTTTGTTTTATGTTTAGAGCATTGTTATTCTGTGCCTAGTTTGACTAAGAACATTATTTCAATTCCTTATTTAGACAAAATTGGTTTTGAGATAATAATTAAGAATAATTTATGTTTCTTTTATCTCAATAATGTTCTCTATAGTTCAACACAATTGGTAAATGGCCTCTATATTTTAGATCAAGTTAATCCCATTTACAACATAAATGATAAAAGATCTAAAATAAATTACTCAAATCAAACTTATCTTTGGCATTGTCATTTGGGCCACATAACTGAGAAATGCATATCCAAACTCCATAAATATGGTTTCTTGGATTCATTTATTTTCGAACAAATTGAAGTATGTGAATCTTGCTTATTGGAAAAAATGACTAAAGCTCTTTTTACTGGTAAAAGTGAGTGAGCTAGTGATTTATTGGGCCTAATACATACTGATGTATGTGGACCAATGAGTACACATGCCAAAAGTGGATTATAGTACTTCATTACTTTCACTGATGATTTCTGATAAACCATAAAAGTAACACATTTTAATCCCATGCTTAGCGTATTTTTTTATGTTTATTTATAGAATTTGGTGAATTCGATGCTCCTAATCCTTTAATTTCATGTTTCTATACTTAGGAGAGCATAAAGAAGCGAAAGGAGCGGAAAATGAGCCAAAATCGGACAAAACGGGCCATCTTAAGGATCTACACAGCCAAAGCCCGCACCACACGGGCTGAACACATGCCCGTGTGAACCACACAGACTGGACACACACCCGTGTGCCATCCCGTGTCGATCGAGAGCCATGCAAATTCCCACACGGCCCAGGCCTCCTCACACGGGTTGATCACACGCCCGTGTCCCTGTCGTACCCTACTTTGTTTTCACGCGGAAAAAGTCAATTTTTAGGGTTTTTGAGCCTTCTAAAGTCTATAAATACACATCAGAGGAAGACCTAAAGGGAGCATGCAGAGTAGATCAAAGAAATTACTTGAAGGAAGCCATCGGAATCATCTAGAAGGCGAATTCACTCCAAGATTGAAGATCTCCATGAAGTTCTTTAAAAGTTTTTGGGTTCTTTATGTCTTGTTGTTTTCTTAATTCTATGATGTTTTCCTTTTACATTATGAACTAAACTCCCTAAATACCTAGGGAGGATGAAACCTAGATGAATCTAATTATTCAATAAATCTGTATTACGTGATAAATACTTGATCTTGTTTTTAATTATGTGTTCTTAATCCTTGTTTTGATGTTTTCAGGAATATTAATTCAAGTTTAATGTGCTTATTTAGTGGAGCAAAAGTCCCTATTTAAGAGAAGATCCAACATAATTAAGCGGAGTTGATTGCAATCCTAGAAATAGGACGACATAAATCTATCAGATTAGAGTCAAATCTAATAAGGGAATCCATGGATCGAGTTAATGTGACGATAGGGGTTTTAATTAGAAAGAGATTTCAATTAATCAACATAGAGTCAGTTATTCTTAGTCTTGAAAGAGATATTAACATAATTTAGGGATTTCTACAGATCAAGTCAAGTGAATAAATCATTTAATTTAGAGTCAGAATAATAAGTGAAGTCTAGGTGGATTCTTCCTTGGGTATTGTCTTTATTCATTCGATTATTCTCTTCACTCACTGTCGCGTTCATAGTCATTTAGTTAGTCAATTAGTTAGTTAATTTTAGATTAAAAATCCCCTTAATTATTAGGTTAGATAATAAAAAGATAGTTATTACTAGTAATTTTAGTCCTTGAGGATACGATATTCCGGACTCACCACAACTATACTATTGTTTGATAGGTGCGCTTGCCTTTGTCGAAAATTAGTTAGTTTCGAGCCCATTAATTTCAGTAGATATGGGTATGTTTATCTCATGTGCCATAAGTCTGAAGCCCTTGGAAAGTTCAAAGAATTCAAAAATAAAGTACAAAATTAACTAGGAAAAACTATCAAGAGACTGTGATCTAATCGAGGTGGAGAATTTTTTAGCCTAAAGTTTGATGACCTTTTAAAAGAATGTGGGATAGTCTCACAACTTACTCCTCCTAGTAATCCTTAATGGAATAGAGTTTCTGAGAGAATAAATCAAACTCTGTTAGACATGGTTTTATAGATGATGAGTCATGCTGCCAACTTTCTTTTGGGGACATGCACTTGAGACAAATGCTTTCACACTGAATCTTGTTCCATCTAAATCGGTTCAAAATACGCCATATGAGATGTGGACTACGAAACATCCCAGTATGTCTTTTATAAAGATTTGGGGTTGTGAAGCTTATGTTAAACATCAAACGTCTATTAAGTTGAACCCAAATCTGAAAAGTTTATATTTGTGGGATATCTGAAAGAAACCAAAGGATATTATTTCTTTAATCCTACTGAGAACAATGTGTTTGTTGCTCAAACTGGTGTCTTCCTAGAGATAGAATTTGTCTATAGAAAAGGAAGTGAGAGAAAGATTGAACTTGAAGAAGTTCTAGAACCACAAAATACCACTAAACCAGAGATAAAACAACAACAGGTTCCACAAGAAATTGAGGAACAAGTAACTGATGTAGAAACACAACCATTGCGTAGATTTTTAAGAAAACGCCATGCACTTAAGAGATATGGATTTCTCATTACAACACATGGTGACGTTCTTCTTATGGATCAAGATGAACCTAGGACTTATCAAGAAGCGGTGGCGGCCTAGACTTTGAGAAATGGTTAGAGGCCATGAGGTTTGAGATGGATTCCATGTTAGGAAACCAAGTATGGATCTTGGTTGACCCACCTGAAGGGGTTAAACCCATAGGGTGCAAGTGGGTTTTCAAAAAGAAAACGGACATGGATGATAATGTACAAACATACAAAAGATGATTGGTAGCTAAAGGTTTTCGCCAAGTTCATGGTGTCGACTATGATGAAATGTTTTCTCCTGTTGCAATGATTAAATCCATCTAGATCTTGCTCACAATAGTTGCGTTTCATAATTATGAAATCTAACAGATGGATGTCAAAACAACTTTCCTTAATCGGAAACTGGAAGAGGATGTGTACATGACACAACCTGAAGCTTTTGTCGATATGAAAAATGCTAGAAAGATATGCAAGCTACAAAGATCCATTTATGGATTGAAGCAAGCTTATCAAAGTTAGAACCTTCATTTTAATGATGCAATCAAAGAGTTTGGTTTTATCAAAAACGAAGATGAGCCTTATGTTCACAAGAAAGTTAGTGGGAGCACTATTGTATCCTTGGTACTTTATGTAGATGCCATACTTATCATAGGAAATGACATACCTATCCTATAGTTTGTTAAGACTTGGTTAGGACGTTTTTCTTCTATGAAGGAATTTGGTGAGGCCACATACATTTTAGGAGTCAAAATCAGTAAAGATAGATTATGGCGACTTAGAGGTCTAAGCGAAAGTACATACATAGAGAAAGTACTAAAAAGGTTTAGTATGGAAGAATTTAAGAAATGATTCTTACCTATGAGACATGGTATTTCACTTTCGAAGGAAATGTGTCCTTCAATTCCACAAGAGATAGCAAATGAGTAAGATTCCATATGCTTCGACTATTAGGTCTATTATGTATGCCATGCTATGTACTCATCCAGATGTATCATCGAGTCAGTATCAAGGAGATCCTAGTGAAGGCCCTTGGGTAGCAGTTAAAAATATCCTTAAGTACTTAAGAAGGACTAAGGATACATTCCTTATATATGGAGGTGAGGAAGAGCTAAGTGTAAAAAGTTACATTTATGATAGCTTCCAAACCGACAAGGATGATTCATGATCACAATCAGGTTTTCTATCTTTCTTTAATGGTGGCACTGTGAGCTGGAAAAGTTCAAAGCAAGGTATAATTGCTAATTCTACAATAGAGGCTGAGTATATTGTAGCTAGTGAAGCTGCAAAAGAGGCTATTTGGATCAAGAAGTTCATATCTGAACTAGGGGTTGTGCCTAGCATATCAGATGTTATAGAACTTTGTTGTGACAATAATGGAGCCATTGCATAGACAAAGGAACCTAGATCTCATCAGTGATCCAAACATATACTTAGGCAGTTTCATCTCATTCAAGAAATCATTGATCGAGGAGATGTGGAAATTTGCAGAGTACCAACAGATGATAACATTGCTGATCCACTGACAAAGCCTCTGACACAGTAGAAGCATGATCATCACACTAAGTCACTTAGTATTAGATATATGAGTGATTGGTCTTAGTGCTAGTAGGAGATTGTTAGAGTATGCCCAAAAACCAATCATGATATTATTGTAATAACATACTTGTTTTACCTAGTTTATTAGTATAAGGTATTGCCATTGTTATTTTAGTTTCTTTTTTGTGCATATAAATAAACTGTTTTATAATAATGTCCTAAGAATAATATGATTATTCTTAAAAGGTCCTTAGTCGAGTACTATTGTGGGCTTGGACAACAATAATGCATTAAGATTAACATTGATTAATGACAAAGTGTTGTCATTGAAATAAGGATGTCAAAATACATGAGTATATGTTAGAGAACGACATATTGGACTAACTCGTTATGAGTATGTTTCTTGGATTATTATATAATAGTCACAATATTACTCATAGTGATAACTATGTATACGATCCTTAGACTTGAGATCATCATTGTCCCAACATAATGAGTCGTATATTTTGATAAAGTCAAACATCTACTGTAACAAGTTGTACTATAAAAGTTGATGTTGGGTATGCCACAGTCTATGCAGTGGGATATGATTGATCAAGATAAGATTTGTCCCTCCTCCATAATGGGAGCAATATCTTATGCCACTTGATTAAGTGAAACTAGAAATGCATAGTCATGCTAAAAAAATTTAATATGAGATATTACGCTTATTTGTTTATTGTAGTCTACTTCGGGTATCAATAAACATGAGATTGGACTTTGCAAGTGTGACTATTCCATGACTTGTGTCCAATCGAGATATAAAGGACAAAAGGATATAATACATGAAAATTTATCACAGAAAGATTATCTTAAACTACGACTTCTTGTAACTTGGGTAGCGATGATCATTGCTAGATACCATTCATTGCTTGTAACATTAGAAGCGTTCTAGTATTACTACCAATGTTACAATAGCCTACAGGGTCACAACCTATGGTTGAAACGAACAGAATCTAAACATAGTAGGTATTAAATTTAACTGTCACGAGAATTATATTAATTATTGAATTAGTATAGTTTAATAGTTAAATAATAAACACAATATATGTACAAATTCATTGTACAAGAATAGTTGGCTTCAGGCCATGATATTAGAATTTCGGATAAGTTACCTTGATTTGGCTACAGGCCGTGGTATAGGTACTTATCAAGTGAGACCTTGAGTATCCGACTTCTATTTCGAATGGTTCAACGGGTAAAAAAAGAATGTGGTTGATTATGAGATTAGTACAATATGGTACAAGTGCGTACAGAAATTAATTGAGTATTGAAAAACTATGAAATTGATGAGTTCCTTGGTAAGTATATGAATGATTATTTGATAGCTTGAGATTTAATAGAATTGTTGCACATTGCTTTCCATTATATGAATTATTAATGAATGATGATAGTTTCTTATTGTTAACATACGAGCTTACTAAGCTATATAGCTTACTTTGTGTATTTTTCCGTGTTTTATAGTGATTTCAAAGTTAGCTCGGACTCGGGGATCGTCAGAGACTTCACCACACTTCACGAGATCATGTACTATTAAACAAAGCAGACCCATGAATATCTCCTTCTGATCCTAACACAAGCAAGGAAATCCCTTTCAAGGTAATCGATGTTTTTCCATACGGAACAGTCGAGGTAAGTAACCCTATGTTTGGCACTTTCAAAATAAATGCTACTTGTCTGAAATTTTATCATGATAATGGAACTGCTAGCATGAGGAAGGACTTTCAACTCCTCAAACCACCATGAATATACAATTGAGAGGAAAGTCTAGCTTAAGACTATAAACGAGCGCTTCTCGGGAGGCAACCCGAGTACTAACCCCATTAACTTTTACATTTTTATTTTGTCTTATTTGTTCTATTTTATCCTTTCTTCATAGCACCTAACGAATCTCCGTACTGACATGGCAGATATGGTACGAATCAGACCCAACCAATTTTCAAAGTCATGGACCCAACAACCACACCACGGGCACCGAAAAAACCCCACGGCCGTGTGACACGGTCGTGGTCGACACTGTTAGATCACACATAGGCGTGGCGACATGAGCATGAGCGTGGGAGAAACGAACGAAGCCCACACGGCCATGCGACACAGCCGTGTGAAATCACACGCCCATGGTACACGGGCGTGGGCAAGTACCAGTTTCTTAGTGTCAGGTTCTAAAGGCTGCTTGGGAATCACGCCACTTCCGCCACCGCCGGCACCTCGGCAGCCTTAGAAATCACACCCACCTCGCGAACCATCCAACAATAAGGACGCATCGGTCTATTCATCTTTCCTTTTAATTTTATTTTACTTCTTTTTTTATTTCCCTTTATTTTTCTTGTCCTTTAATCCATAATTAGTTTATTTTAAATGTGTCTTAATAATTCCTGGCTAATTCTTCACAAGCTTCCCAATTTCTTCATCTAGCACAGAGCTCGTTAGTAATCACCACACCAAAAGACGACACCTCCAACGTATTTTTTACATCCTCCAAGGAATTCATCCATAATTCAGGAAGTTTCACCTCTCTCCCTATCTTATGATTTTATTATAATTGTTATTATCTATCTTTGTACATTGAGGGCAATGTACAACTTAAGTGTGGGGGGTTAACTATAAATTATTTGAAAATCCCTGAATTATGCCTTGTTCTAAAGTAAGTCTCTCATATTATGATTAGAATGAAATTCCCCTGATTTATGATTTTTGTTGATGTGTTTTAGAGTAAGTTATTGATAATTGTGCATTAATGATTAAATTTGAAGAATATTAGAGAATCGAGCATGATAAGTCTATTTTTCAGAATAAAATTTTTTTAGATTGTCTACCTAAATCTGAGTGTTACCTTAAAATTTAAAATTTACGAGGTTGACATCAAATACCCATAATTTTTGTGAGATTTTGAGCCTTATAAAGCATACATCTTTCATGCTCACTTTTTATTATGAGTACGTCAACATTGATCTGTTATTCTAGAACTTGCTTCGATTATACATATCAAGACCACACCTTTGATTTGATATACAGAGATGATAAAGGCACCTAGATTTTAACCCACTGACTCCACTAAAAAGCCTACCTTCACAATTAACCCCTAGTGAACCCCGTTTAATCCTAGCAACCATTTACTGACTCACCCACTAATATTAACCCAAAACCCTTTGTATTTGTTATCACCATTCTTCTTGACTACCCTTATATCGAGATTTGATTTGATCGATTCCCTGATTATTTTTATGTCAGTAGTTAAATTCATCTTTTATGACTTGTTCTTAAAAAAAAACAAAGTATATTCAGTATTAGTTCTACTAAGTGAGCTTATACGAAAAATTCCAAATCTTAAAGAAAATGCTCATATTATTAGTTTTCATTTGATGTAATTATTTATTATCAGTTCATGTTTCTAGTTAGGAAATTTGTCAAGTCAGTCTCGATTTTAACCTTCTAATTCAGTCTTTATCCACACCTATAACCCAAGCCTCGTTACAACCCTGTAAAGACCTTTTGATTTGTGTATCATCTCATATTATAGTGATGGAGATTTGATTTTCATGCAAGTCTATGGGATTAAATTTTTATGTTTGACTATTGAGTGCTTAATTTTGAACCTTAAACACTTTGAGTGATTGGAGTGAATCCTTAGTGAGAATGTCAACTCTTATTGATTTTGAATAAGAGGTAATTATTTCGGTAAGGGGAAACACCTAAAGTTTTCAGGGCTATAAATGTATGGCTTTGAATGTTTGAATCTTTAAGGATTCTTTGAGTTGAATTATCCATGTATAAATTATCCTTGAATTATGATAAGGCATTATTGATAAATATTGTGAATTAAGGAAGATCGTTTTAATTGTGACTTGAGAATTTTGCTTGAGGACAAGCAAAAGCTTAAGTGTGGGGGTATTCGATAAACCGTAAAAGTAACATATTTTAGGCCCACATTTAGCATGCTTTTGGAAGATTTATCCCTTGATTTATGTAAAAAGGTGCTCTTAATCATTTCTTTTCATGTTTTATACTCAGGAAAGCACCCGAGGATGAAAAGAACGGGAAACGGGCTTAAAACGGACCAAATTGGGCCAAAATAGAAATCGACACGGCCTAGGCCCAAGACCACACGGCCGCGCCTCATTAAAAGTCTGAACACGGCCTACCCACGATTCACACGGGCTTGGGCTATGGCCGTGTCCCTGTCGTGGAGAGGAGCAATTTCATTTGGAAAAGGATACTTAGGGGCAAAGAAACCTATTTCAAAAGCCTATATAAACACCCTAAGTATAACCTAGAGGGGGACGGTTAGCTAGGCCAAGAAGTCGAGCCAGAAAGTTCAGATTTTTGGAGATTTACTCGAGGATAGCTAGTTGATCCATCTCAAGAAGCCGGAATTGTACTCAAGACGGCAGATCTCTCCTTCAATTCCTTCAGGGGGTTTTAGGGATTTCTTATGTTTTGTTTTATCTTTTCTTCTGAGATGCTTTCTTTTATTATTGTTATGAACTAAACCCTCAGATACCTGAGAGGGATGAAACCTAAGATGAATCTTGTTATCGTTTGCTGAACTATATGATAAATATTTGACTTGTTCTTAATTATGTGTACTTAATTCTTGTATTGGTATTTCGGGGATATTAATTCAAGTGTGATGTACTTAGGTGGAGGAGCAAAAGTCCCTGCCTAATAGTAGATCTAGCATAATTAAGCAGAGTTGATCGTGCGCCTAGAGATAGGGTGACGAGATTTTGCCAGATTAGGGTAAAACCTAATATAGGAGTCCATAAATCGAGTTAATGCGATTTTAGGGGTTTTAATTAGAAAGAGATTTCAATTAATCAACCTAGGGTTAGACGTTAGTTGCCTCAAGAGAGGGATTAATATAACTTAGGGAATCTTACGGATCAAGTCAAGTGAATACATCGTCTGGTTCAGAGTTAGATAAAAAGTGAAGTCTAGGTGGATTCTTCATTGGGTGTCATCTTAATCAATTGGTTTTCTCTCAAGTTATTTTCTTAATTCATCCTCTTTGTCTTTGCATCTTTAGTTTAGTTGATAGTTAATTTAGATTACACAACAAATTCCCTTAATTCTTAGGCTAGATAATAAAAAGAGAGTTAGTATTAGTACTTTTGGTTCCTTTGGGTTCGACATTCTGGTCTTGCCTAAACTATACTACTGTTCGATAGGTGCGCTTGCCTCAAATCATTGTCATAGTTAGTTTACAGGTTCGATCATTCTTTATATAAATTTTAAGACTATGACAGGCACGATCACGAGCCTTAAGAGCCCACCCTAGGTAGAACTACACCAAACCCCTAGAGGTCACCTGAATAGGTGCTCTATTTATTTCTTTCTTGCTTAATTTTGTTTTGAACTGACTTATTTTCTTTTGTTCTGGTTATGATTACATTGCATTTGCATCATAGAAAAGAAGTGTTGATTCACATTCAGTTGCTAAATAGAGAGCTTGTCATAAGAAAATGGATTTCTTGATAAAGTGGAGGATAATGCGACCTTCCGAATATGGTCTGAGTAAACACGACGAAAGAAGGGTGATGGTCTGACGGAAGAGTACGTGACTATGCTTCGTTACCTGAGGATTCAAGCCAACAAAGATTATTCGAGAGCCGTTAATGTCTCGATTTCCTTAAAAAAGCTAACAAGCATCATGAGGATGAGTGAGCAATAGGTCACATTCCAGATCAATCAAAAAGGAGCTGGTAAAGGCATCCATTATAAAATTTACGAGATTGGATCTTAGCACACCCAGGTATGAAGAAAAGGGGTAATGTATTCGCTTTGAGCATTTACAGGCTAGATGTTTTCCTTAAAGCACTGAGGCACATGGACGAGACAGTTTTAGATTTGTTTGATAGACTTGACAAGAGGGTCACGCCCATCCTTGTAATTTTGGCTGAAACATTTCTATCTTTGAATATATACCGAGGAGCAGGTGAATGAAGATTCATTTGGATATGCACAACTCTTGTTGGTATGGTTCCATAGCCATTTTTGGAGAGTGAAAAGGGTTTCTTTTCAAGTATTCTCTGAGAACTACTCTCCATTGAAAGAATTTTTTGCTCAAATACAAGAGGTGGCCAATCATCGGCAAACCATAGCAGTTTAAGCTGACACGCTAAGTTTAAAGTGAATCAAAATCAGATTAAGGTTAGGAGTTAACCTGACTCCTTAGGGAGGCTAAGGCTTGGAACATGAGGGCAAGGTCGCATATGTAATCCGTTTTATGTAAAGGAATCTATTTTTTAGAAAAGTTTTTCTAATGGAATTGAATTCAGAATCAACGCCTCTCTTTCTTTTTGCATTCATTCCATGCATTTGCATTGCATTTCATGCATTTGCCTTACATCACATCATATACATTAAAATTTGTAGAAAGATTCTAATTAATTAAAAATTATTTCAGTAACCTAGAAACTGATGAAAGTCTACTGAACTGAGCATAGTTACGGTACTTGCGCAAGAACAAAAGCCATGGACTGAAGGTTGGAAAGAATAGAGCAAATGCAAATGTATATATAGGAGCAATTGACCAAAATTCAACAAGAAATGCAGGAAATGATGAGCCAATTAACCCAGTTACTATCCGGACGACTTGAAAAAAAGAGTGGCCCAGTGGTCAACAGTGTGGATGATGATGAAGACATGTTTATTCCCCAATAAGTGTCCCGACTCAACCAGACACGCATTCGCATGGGGTACCCATCATTATTGGACCCCAATGTCAAACTGATACTTCGGCCCCATAAAACCTTCCGATGGGTCCTGGTTGAGCCAATCCTGGTGTTCTTGGCCTAGTAGAAGCAAAGAAAAAGGGAGAGTGGGCTTCAAAGGCCCCGAAGAGGAAGGATAAGGATGTGAATAATACGAGTGGGTATAACAAGTGCCATTTGAAGCCACTTATAGTAAACCAGCCAAAGAGGGTAGTTACCAGTTATCTGGTCTCCCCAAGAGAAGAACTCAATCCAAGAATGAACTCAGAAAAACCCTGGTTCGTGCCCATCCCAATCTCGTATAGGGAGATGTACCAAATGTTGTTTGACGCACATGTTGTAGCCCCTTTTTACCTGAAACCAATACAACCCCCATACCCCAAATGGTATGACTCAAATGCTCAATGTGAGTACCATGCCGGGATTACAGGACATTCAATAGAAAATTGTCTTGCTTTCAAGAAGCTGGTTGAAAGATTTATCAAAATAAGAGTTATAAAATTAGATGATCCCTTTGGTGCAGAAAATCCGTTACCCAACCATGTTGTTAAAGGGATAAATATTGTGAGTACCATGATGAATGGGGGCATGAGATCAGGAGTACATCAAGTTCAGGGTTCTAGTGCAAAACCTGATACTGGGGAATTTGAACATTAATGACGTATCTGAAGAGTGAACCAATGAATCAAAGTTTCCAAGCCCTTGCATGTTTAGGAGTGTTTTAAACAACAGGATTGTGGAAGAGATTCATGTACTTTTAAAGCTCACTCAGAGTAATTTTTGGAACACGCTTGTTGTTTTAAGCCTAAGAGCAATAAGAATCTTTTTGTGAATTAGGCTTATGTCCTAAATCTTTACTTCAATAAAAAATACATTTTTGCGTATCTTTTTTAGAAAATATTCTTTTATTCATTTATTTCATTTATTTTCATACCACATAAATTCTTTTGTTCTTTGAATATTCTTCACACCCACTACAGGTCCCTAGATATCAACGACATGAGCGACGCTGCTACTAACTCAGAGTCTACTTTTGAGTAAGATAGGTGTCTAGAGGAATCTCAGGATTTTGGAAACGACAGAGATTGTAACTTATCTCTTGATTTGTTATGGATGGTAGAATAAGATGAGAAACAGATCCCACCTTACAAAGAATAAGTAGAATCTATGACTTTCTCTATGTAGGGCATGGATGGCAGTGGGCCAATCATGCCAAAAGCTTCTGACGGGTATTGATTCACCTTTGTGGTCGTCGATTGCTTCACCAAGTGGGTGGAAACTACTTCATATGCCAATGTCACAAAGTCGACAGTCAGCAAATTCTATGTCAGTATGGAAGCCCAAAAGAGATCATATTTGACGATGCATTAAATTTGAACAATAGCACGACATCAGAAGTTTGCAGTTTGTTCAAGATTAAACACCGTATCGTCTCAAAATGAACGGTCAAAAAGAAAGGATCGCCGGGAAAAAGATTGAGACTCATGAAGATTGGCATCTGTGTTGTCAAACTTCTGTTAGGACCCTCACCGAGGTAACGTTTTTCTCATTTATGTATGAAATAGAGGCGGTTTTTTCCCATTGAAGTCAAGATTCCTTCTCTTTGAGTTTTATCAAAGTTGAAGTCGGATGAAGCAGAATAGATCCAATCCCAATATGATTAGCTGAACTTGATCGAAGAAGAGAGGCTAAGGGTCATCCTCATGGTCAATTATACTGAAAACGAATGATACGGGTCTATAACAAGAAGGTTCGCCCTAAAGAATTCCATGAAGGAGACCTAGTTTTGAAAAGGATCCTTCCCATACAAAAGGACTTCTGAGGAAAATGGATGCCAAACTGGGAAGAACTGTATGTGGTAAAGAAGGCATTCTCTAGAAAGGCGTTGATTTTGACCTAGAGGGATAGCAAGGGCTTGCCTAATCTTATGAGTTTAAATCAAGAGCTTTCATTAAAAAAAAGGGAGAAAAGAAAAATATGTGAAAATAAAAGAAAAGGAAAAGAAGAGGCCAAGGTGAAAACTCGAAAAGGGCGCCTTGAGACCAATGGGGTTTTGAATTGAAAACCCGTAAAGGGCAATTCAAATAAAAGTGGGGCATATAGTAGTTTTGTAATTCCTGAATAAACAATTAAGAAGAATGCTATGTTTTGGGGCATCAACAGAGTACTCCGGATCCCCTAAACACAGATTGAGCTCAAAATGGTCTTCAAGAAGTTGGTATAGAGAAGCTCAAGTTGCGGTATCTGGGGCACCTAGCTTTCTATTTTACCCATTTCGAATTTGCTATCTTTGATTACCTTATTCTTTCCAAGATACGTCCCTATAAATTTCCTTCTTAATTGCATTTGCTATATTTGCTTAACTTATTTGTTTCGAGTTATGCTCCTAATAAAGTTCCTTCCGGTCTATTGTTATGATCTTTTTCAAGCATTTTGCATTGAAATAACGATTAGTGGACTAATAATACTTTCATAAAAGGAGTTTTGCATATTACTTTGGAAGCTTCTAAATAATACAAGAACTTGAAACAGGACTATTGTTCAAAACTCACCAAGTTTAAGGGATGGAAATATTGGTGGAAGAAGAGTCCAAACTGAGACTATCTCTCCGGATTTTTGTCAAAAATGGTGATTGAATAAAATGACAAGATATTGTGTCTGTAATACAATCTTGACGAAAAATGGGCAATGTTAACCCAAGTGTAAAAGGGGAATCATTCTCAAATTATGATATTCTGCATCCATGCAAATATCATGCATACACATTTGGTTAGGTCACCCAGGGAGTGATCAGTTGATTGAACAAGTTACAGATCCTATACCTTTGATTTGTAGCCGGTTGGATTGAAGAAGATGCAGATCCTATACTTCGGATTTACATCAAGTTGGATTAAAGATGAAATAAATTCTATACCCTTGAGTTGCAGTGGGATGGATTGAAGATGACATAGATCCTATACCCCCCTGAATTGCAGTGAGAGGGTCTGAAGATGGTATAAGCCTTAAAGTCCCAGAGATACCATGGAATGGGCCTTGAAGTTACAGTGGGGCAAACCGATTGAGCAAAATACGATTGTTTCTTCGGGTTTTCGGTCAAAATACCACCCAAGCAAGAAGACAGGATATTACGTCAAGTGATACAACCTGGAAGAACAACGAGCAATGACAACCCTAAGCATTTAAAAAGGGATCATTCTCATGACATTCTGCATTCATGCAAATGTCATCCACAATATCATTTAGTTAGGAGCATTTGATTCATTCCGATCATTGCATCCTAATTATTATACGAGAGATCATTCTCATGACATTCTGTATTCATGCGAATGTCGTCCATAATACATTTAGTTAGGAGCATTAGATTCATTCCGATCATAGCATCCTAATCATTTGGCATAAACATAAGCATATGAAATCGAGTCTACAGGACAAGTCCCCCAGAGGACGGTGTAGCAACATAGGTGAATTCACAGTCCTATCTACCTGACCAGCAGTAGAATAGGTTGAAAATTGAAGGTCTTGTCACCCTAAGCATTTGGGGCAAGATCGAAGGAAAATCTTGTCTCGCTAAACAGTAGTGGAACATGATTTATACCACCATCCTATCTCCCTGACCAGCAGTGGAATAGGTTGAAAATTGTAGATCTTGTCACCCTAAGCATTTGGGGCAAGATCAAAGGCAAATCTTGTCCCCCTAAACAGTAGTGGGACATGGTTTAAGCCACCATCCTATCTCCCTGACCAGTAGTGGAATAGGTTGAAAATTGTAGATCTTGTCACCCTAAGCATTTGGAGCAGATCGAAGGCAAATCTTGTCTCCCTAAATAGTAACATGATTTAAGCCACCATTCTATCTCCCTGGCCAGCAGTGGAATAGGTTGAAAATTGTAGACCTTGTCACCCTAAGCATTTGGGGCAAGATCGAAGGCAAATCTCGTCTCCCTAAACAGTAGTTGAACATGATTTAAGCCACAGTCCTATCTCATTGACCAGCAGTGAAATAGGTTGAAGATTGTAGATCTTGTCACCTGAAACAGTAGTGGGACAAGATCGAAGGCAAATCTTGTCTCCCTAAACAGTAGTGGAACATGATTTAAGCCACCGTCCTATCTCCCTGACCAGCAGTGGAATAGGCTAAAGATTGCAAATATTGTTTCCCTGGAAATTACAGTGGAACAGGATCAATTACCAATTCTTATCTCCTTGAAGTCCTAGTGGATGAAGCAGATTGAAGCGACAAGTCCTGTCTCTCCGAAGTGGCGATAGAATGGATCAAAGCAACAAGATGCAATGGACTGGAATGAAGCTACCTGACAAAGAGGAGCACCAAAAGAAGTCAGGACTCCGCAAGACCGGGCAAAATTGGTCTTTCTTAAAAGTCTTTGCTCCATTCCTGTTACACGACAATAAGCAAAGAGGGGCAATTGTACAACCCAATTTGCCCGGGCCCTTCAGAAACCAAATAGCCCAATTAAACCCAAATTTAAACCCGAAACCAAGCATAACCCAAAACCTATCAGCCTAAACCCAAAATAAGCCAACCAAATTAACCAACCCAACAAAAAACCCAAGACCCAAATTAAAACCATTAAACCCAAATAGCCTAACCTAACCTAGCCCAACCCCAATCAGAAAAAGAAAAAACAAAAATAACTAAACCCTAGGTGCGTCGCACCTAGGGTCTTCTGACCTCTGGAGCCCATCACATCCACCGCTACTGCCACCGCCCCTGGTCTCCACCGCCCTTGCCACTTGCGCCTGCAAGCATTAAGGAAGAAACGACAACACATTTGTAAAAATTGGCTATAAAAGCCAATTGAAAATCCATTGTAAAAGATTCAGGGAGAAATATATACAAAATAAAGAGATTTCAGATACAAACACAATAGAGCACAGATTAAGCACTAAAAACACTAAAAATCAAAAACAGAGGCAAAAGAGGTGATCTTTTTTTTCCTTTATTATTATTTTTTTCGAAGCCTTTTTTTTTCTTTTTTTCTCTCTTTTCGACATATATATATATATATGTATATTATTATTATCATAAAAAAATTTTAAAAAAATAAAAAATTTACCTTTCGGGGCTCCAGCCGTCGTGCACTGCGATCGCCGGCGACAGACGGCGATGACTGACGGGACCCTTGCCGGAGACCCAGGCCCTGTAGAGAGAAAAGGAAAGGGGTTAGAGTTTTTTTTTTTTAAAGAGTGTGAAAAAATGATTTTTTTGAAGCTTTTTAACTTATATAGGCCCCCAAAACGACGTCATTTTGGGACTGGGCTTAAACACCAAAACGTCGTCGTTTCACCCCATGGGATCCACGTGTCAACCCGAGCCGTCCAGGAGGATCCGCGTGTTTTTGCAATTTTTGGGTTATTTATGCGACAAGTCCCTCCGCTTTTTCACCCTTTTTCAATTAATACTATTCATTTCTTTTGGCTTTGTAATTTTGCCCCATAACTTTCGCGTTTATTTCATTTTGGTCCACATCAGATTTGCATGTTTCGCAAGGTAGGGAATATTGCCTATTCGGTCCCTCCTTGTATGTGCGCGATACAATTTAGCCCTTCCCTTCCCTTCTATTTTATTTTATTTCAAATTTGCCTCAACACTCTGCTTTTAATCCAATTTTCGCCCCTTTTTTTGGTTTTTTTTCACTTATTTATTATTAAATTAATTTTTATATTATTATCACATTATATTTAGTATTATATTTAATACTATATATTATTATTATTATTATTATGTTTATTACTATAT
Source organism: Gossypium australe (assembly GCA_005393395.2). NCBI lineage: Eukaryota > Viridiplantae > Streptophyta > Magnoliopsida > Malvales > Malvaceae > Gossypium > Gossypium australe. The sequence goes on from CM016621.1 coordinate 137,255,204, forward strand.
CTATTATTATTGCCTTCGATATTATTATATCATTAACCTTATTCTTATTATTCTTATTATTATTATTATTATTATTATTATTATTATTATTATTATTATTATTATTATTATTATTATTATTATTATTATTTACCATTATCATTATTTATTATTAATACCATTATTATATTATTTTTTTATTTTACTATCATCTATTATTATCACTATTTATTTTATTATTATTAATCAACATTATTTTGTCACTATTATTTCTTTACCATTATTATTGATATTAGTATTATTATTATTACTATATTTATATCTATATTTATTTTCTTAGCTTAATACTATTATTATTTAATTTTCATTTATCTATTTATACTTATATTATTTCACATATATACTTCTATTTTCACTCATATTATTATCATATTTATATATTTCTACTTACATTCATATATCAATGTTATTTTCATTATTACTGTTATTATCATTTATTATTATTTTTCTTTTCTTTTCTTCTCATAAAACTTTCATTTGGTATTTATTTTTTTGTTTTCTATTTATTATCTTTTTAGCTTATTGGTTTTATTCATTTTATTCTATTTTCGTTTTATTATTGTCATTTGTATTTAATGCTTTTATTCTATATAATTGCTAGCATCGTAATTCACTTTCTACATTTTGTTACAAATTCGTGCTGCATTTTGCCCGATATAAAATTGATTCTTTTCATAAAGGTAATATTTCGTATTTAGAAATTCGAGAGGTCGTGCCCTAACGTATTGGGTTTCGATTTTTTCTAGTTTAATCTAAATAACTGAATATCCTTTTAAAACAAATACATGAATCTTAAGTGAAAAACTTATTCTCGAGAATACGAGACGACGTGTCCTAATGCATTGGATGTGATGTTTTGTTAGTTTGAGATGAGATTTTCTAAACTACGGCAATATTTTGTATTTAGAAACTCAAGAAATTGTGCCCTAATGTATTGGGTTTTTGATTTTCTCGTTCATTCTAAGTAATCAAATATCCTTTCAAAATTAAATACATGAGTTTCGAATAAAAGGAAAATTTAGCCTCGAAGGTCGAGGTGTTATATCCTAACGTATTGGATATGACATTTTACCTTGAGACGAGACAGCCTTTGGCACAGACTTTCAATCTATCCAAACGGTTTTTTAAGCATCACCATAAAAGAAGGGTCGTTTTTTTTACTTCAAGTTTTCAAATCTTCGACACTAAGATATTGATTAATAAACTAGGTACCAATTTTGGGTGTATCGAGGGTGCTAATCCTTCCTCGTGCGTAACCAACTCCCAAACCCATTTCTTAGTTTCGTAGACCAAAATCGTTGTTTTGATAAATCAAACTATTTATTAAAAACAACCGTTTTACGAGGTGACCCGATCACACCTCAACAAAAAGGATTAGTGGCGACTCCCATTTTTTCGTTTTCATTTCCAAAACCAAAGTCGACCTCCGTTTTCAAAAAAAATGGTTACGACACATATATACGAACAACAGATCACCTTTATTTTCAAAAAATTTCAATCTTTCTATAGTTCTTACCTTCTTCCTGATCGACCGCTTGTATCTGGACTCTATAATCTTAACCTTGTCCTTCTTCCAACCTCATTATTTCTTCCATCACTAGCCTTTCATCCCCCCGAATACTAAACCTAATTTTTTTTCGATTTCCCACACCTCATTTGCTTCTCTAAGAATTACTTGTTTTCTATTGCTAATGTCTGAGCCTGACAATGAAGCATTCACCACCACCTCATCTCTAGCCTTCAATTTATTGCCCCTCTATTTTTCAAAGCCATATCCCTCTCTCTCTTTTCATTTAACGACAGGATCTCGACCTGAATTTTAAACATTGACTGCACCTTCCTCACTTTTGAGCCCTTTATTTTTCGTTTCTGCAGGTTTCTTTTAATCTCTGATGCCTCTCTTTCATCTACTTCTAAACTATTCCATCGTCTTTCTCCTGCCAATTTGTTATTTTGAGAGTTAGCAGGATTTTGGCTCACCTCATCATAAGGGCTACTGGACTCAACGCCCCTTTCGGACTCAAAACCCAATCTTGCCCCATACTCCAGTCCACTATTTTCATTTTCTTAGGCTCCCACCCCAACCTCCCCCAAATTGAAGCCCATGTTCACCACATCAGGATAAGCCCGATTCTCTATCCCATTTTCAACCTTCTCTCCCTCTCCAAACTCAGCCCTTGAAATTCCAAACATATCATCTTCCACTCTACCAGCGTGTTTAGACATGTTGAGAGGTACGGTTTTCTAATTAATTTCTTGAAAACAAAGAAGAAAATGATGAAGAGTAAATTGATAAACAGAATTGATCTGTTTCTGTATTATGGATGAAATCTTGAATTTGTTCTTTTGTACATTTTATTATATAGCACTTGCATAGACTACTAGATGTATTACCTAACTGCTTGAGCTAACTGCTTGTGCTAACAACTTGAGCTGTATTAACAGCAATAGCAACTAACTACTTGAGTTGTATTACTGATTCTATCATGCACCCATTTTCCCAACAGGCAAGACTTGAAGGAGATGTCGAAACTGAGAAAACAACGTTACTGATAGCTGCTTAGTGAAGACATCAGCCACCTGATCATAAGCGGGAACCTCACCAACTTGCAGAGATCCATCCTTGATTTTCTCACGGACAAAGAAAAGATCTAGCTCTACATGCTTGAACTTAGAATGTAAGACAGGATTGACTACAACGGCCACTACACTAGAACTATCGCACCAAATATTCGGGGTATCATCAGACTTAATTTTTAGTTCTTGAAGCATCGATAATAACCAGGTAACCTCACTTGTAGAGGTGATCATGGGTTGGGCTACCCGGCCCGGCCCGACGTTCCGCCCGAAAAATGGGAGGGTTCGGGTAAAAATATAGGCCCAAAATATGGGTTTCGGCAAAAAAACGAGGCCTGTTTAGAAAACGGGCCGGGCCTCGGGTAAAATTTTTTTGGCCTGGGCCCGGGCTGGCCCGAATGATATATTAAATATATATTTTATTTTTAATCTAATATACTTTTTAATTTTACATATTTTTTATTTGTTTTTTTGTTTTAATATTTGTTTTAAAATTTTTTATTTAATGAAAAAGCTAAAAAAAATTAATATGGGCTGGGCCAGGCTCGAGCCTAAAATTTTGTCTGGGCCCGGCCCGAACTCGGCCCGGCGCATGATCACCTCTACTCACTTGTGGCTGCAGGAGGACTCCTATATTTTACCTTAGCCGTGGAACGAGACACCACCTGCTGCTTCTTGGAGCTCCATGTCACAGGAGTTTGACCAAAATACACACAGTACCTGGATGTTGAACATCGATCGTCAAAATCTAATCCCTAGTTGGCATCGGCATACCCAACTAGTGATAACCGATCAGACGGACAAAAAACTATCCCAAAAGCAAGAGTGCCACATAGATATCGCAAAATGCGTTTGAACGCCACCATATGTGCTGTGGTAGGGTTGTGCATGAACTAACAGACCCGGTTTACAGCATATGCAAAATCAGGCCTAGTCAAAACGACATATTGGAGGGCACCCGCAAGACTTCTCTATTCAGTAGGAACCTTGATAAACTGTAAAAGTAACATATTTTAATCCCACATTTAATATGCTTTTGGATGATTTATTCCTTGTTTTATATAAAAAGGTGCTTTTAATCCTTTCTTTTAATGTCTTATACCCAGGAAAGCACCCAAGGATGAAAAGAACATAAAACAGGCCTAAAACGGAGCAAAATGAGCCTTAGCACGAAATTGACACGGCCTGGCCCAAAGCACACACGGTCGTGCCTCGACGAACACCTAGAGCACGACCTCAACTCCGTCACACAAGGCCGTGCCTCAAGAGAAATCCGAACACGGTCAGGTCTCGATCCACACGGGCGTGTACCATGGCCGTGCCTCTGTCGCTAGAAAGAGCAATTTTAGTCGGAAAAGGATACTTAGGGAGAAAGAATCGCAATCCAAGAGCCTATAAATATCCCCCAAGTACCACCTTTGAAAGGGAGCGAAAGCTAGGCCAAGGAGCCAAGCCGAGAAGGTCAAAGTTAGGGAATAACGCGAGGATAGCCAGTTGATCCATCCCAAGAAGCCAGAATTATACTCAAGACGACGAAATTCTCCTTCAATTCCTTTAGGGGGTTTTAGGGTTTTTCTTATGTTTTGTTTTATCTTTTCTCTTGCGATGTTTTACTTATTCATTATGAACTAAACCCCTCAGATACCTGAAGGGGATGAAACCTAGATGGATTTTATTATTTGATTTTTAAGATATATGATAAATTACTTAGTTTGTTCTTAATTATGTTGCTTAATCCAAATCTAATGTGCTTAGGTGGAGGAGGAATAGACCCTGCCTAAGAGGAGATCTAACATAATTAAGCGGAGTTGATCGAACGCCTAGAGATAGGGTTACGAGATTTTTCCGGATTAGGGTGAAACCTAATATGGGAGTCCATTGATCGATTTACTGCTATCCTAGGGGGTTATTATAAGCGAACGAGAGTTCCACTAATTAACCTAGGGTTTGACGTTATTCGCCTCGAGAGAGGGTTTAATATAGGTTAGGGAATCTCACGGATCAAGCTAAGTAAAGAAATCATATAATTTAGGGTTAGATAATAAGTGAAGTCTAGGTGGATTCTTCCCGAAGGTATTGTCGAAATCAACTGAGTTTTTCTTCAAAGTTACTCTCCAATTCGTCTTCTTGTCTTTGTGTCCTTAGTTTAGTTCTCGTCACTTTAGTTTAAAAGAAGTCTTCACTCTAACTATAAGGCTAAATAATAAAAAGAAAGTTAGTATTAATACTTCTAGTTCCTTTGGGTTCGATAACCGATCTTGCCTAAGTTATACTACTGTTCGATAGGTACACTTGCCTTAATATCGTTGTCAGAGTTAGTCTCCAGGTTTGATCATTCTTTTATAAATATTTAAAACTCTAATTTGCAGCGATCAAGTTTTTGGCATCGTTGCCGGGGAACTAAAATATTAAGAAAACTCTATTTTTATTACTTTAGCCCTAATTTCTATTTTTTTTCTTTCTCAATTTGTTTTTTCATTTTCGTGTCTATTTGTTTTCTGTTTTTATTTTTACTAAAAACTTCTTTCTTTCTTTTCCAACAGGTACCTCTAGTTTATGACTAGAAGGAACCCGAGAGGACCTTTGGTGTATGACAGTGATATTGAAGCGACCGCTTGTAGGAATCGTAGGGAAACCAAGCGAGCCCTAGATTACACAGAGAGAGAGGAAGAAAACAGATCCAATCCTACTGAAGGGATGGACGAAAACAACCCACCACCACGTGATGTGGGGGATAACAATGCTCCACGCACAATGTTCGATTATGCGAAACCTTATTTTACAGGAGCAGAATCTAGTATTGTTAGGCCTGCTATATCTGCTAAAAATTTTGAATTAAAGCCTAACACAATACAAATGATTCAACAGTTTTTTCAATTTGATGGTTTGCAGGACGAAGATCCAAACACGCACATAGCTAATTTTTTAGAGTTCTGTGATACCTTCAAAATAAATGGTGTTTCTGGTGATGCCATACGTCTTCGGTTATTCCCTTTTTCATTGAGGAATAAAGCCAAACAGTGGTTAAACTCGTTACAACGAGGGTCAATCACTACATGGGATCAGATGACCGAAACGTTTTTGATGAAATATTTTCCACTGGCCAAAACGGCTAAATTACGTAATGATATCTCTTTCTTTGTGCAGATGGATTTAGAGACGCTATACGATGCATGGGAGAGATTCAAAGATCTCTTGAGGAGGTGCCCACACCATGGCCTACCCTTGTGGCTACAAGTCCAAACCTTTTATAACGGTGTAAACCCCTCAACGAGACAACTGATAGATTCAGCCGCTGGTGGAACGCTGAACAACAAAACTCCAGAAGCAGCCTACGAGTTCATTGAAGAGATGTCATTAAACAATTATCAGTGGCAAGCTTCAAGGACCAAACTGACAAAATCTGCAGGAGTTTTCAACATTGATGCCATGACCATGCTATCAACATAGTTAGAGATGATGAATAAAAAGCTTGATAATTTGTGTTCTTCACATGTACATCCAATCATGCAGTGCGATGCAAGTGGAACTGTGGCAAATCCTGAGTACCCACCCTACCAACCGGGAGCAGAAGATGAACAGATGAACTATATAGGTAAAATTTCCGATATAATAATAATCCTTATAGTAATACTTACAATCCAGGTTGGAGGAACCACCCAAATTTTTCGTGGGGAGGACAAGGAAACCAAGGAAATCAAAAGTAACAACCTCCTCAAAACCTACGAATCAGCCCTATCCACAAGAGAAGAAACCAACCCTCGAGGAACATCTCCAAGAAACTGATAGAGCAGTCAAAAGCAACGAGAGACGACTCGATGAAATTGCTAAATCAGTCAAGGAAGTGACTAATGCAGTAGAACAACTCGCAAAACTAATGTCAGAACGACCGCAAGGACGTCTACCAAGTAACACTGAAGTTAATCCTAAGGAGCAAGTTCAAGCAATCACAGCTTAGGATAGTAACGGATTAGCTGAACCTGATCTAATACTGGAAAAGAAGGTAGACGAAAGTAAAATAGAGGTACCATAAGAGAAGCCAAAACTGGTAATTAAAGAGTATCATCCTTGCATACCTTATCTCGAAGCCATAAAAAGAGACGATTTAGAGGAACAGTTCGGTAAGTTTCTTAAACTTTTAAAGAAATTACATATTAACTTACCTCTTCTTGAAGCTCTTTTTCAGATGCCAGATTCGAGAAAATTTTTAAGACAGCTCTTGACTAACAAACGCAAAATAGATGAAGAGCACCATGTGGAACTAAACGCAACATGCTCGGCGATGCTACAAAACAGACTACCACAGAAACTAAAAGATCCAAGGAGTTTTACAATTCCATGTTTAATTGGTAGTTTACATATTATTAATGCGTTAGCTGATCTAGGGGCAAGCATAAACGTCATGCCTTACTCACTATTTAAACGACTAGGTCTAGGGAAGCCCAAACAAACTAGGATGAGTATTCAATTAGCTGATAAAACTATTAGAATTCCTAGGGGCATTATCGAAGATGTTCTTGTCAAAGTCGATAAATTTGTTTTCCCAGTAGACTTTGTTGTCTTAGACATGGATGAGGATAATTCAATCCCCTTAATTTTAGGAAGACCATTCCTAGCAACTGCCAGGACTAAAATAGATGTTGCTACAGGTAAGCTCATACTTCGTGTAGGAGATGAATTGATCAATCTCCAAGCTCTCGACTCAGCTATGACAACAGTCGATTAAGGTAAGAAAGCCATTTCAGTTGATAATCATATTATTCAATCTTCATCACAGGAAACAACACAAGGCCTAAACCCTGAGCTGGCTCATATTGACAAAGTAGAGTTACACGAGGAACAAAGCATTAGGGTCGACGATTTAGAGAAGCAGAAGATAGAGATCAAAGGAGAGCTAGACTCACACAAAATAAAACCCGAAAAACTACAAGAAGAGCTCATGGGGACATCGAATCACTTCAAAATAGGAGACCAAGTACAGTTAGACAAAACCGATCCCCAAATCACTACCACAGACCTGAAGGCAAAGAGAGAAATCCTTCTCAAGGTACATGATATCTTCCCAAACGGAATAGTCGAGGTAAGCAATCCAATATTCGGTACTTTCAAAGTAAACGCTTCTCGACTTCAACTGTGTCAAGAGAATAAAACCGTAAGTAGAGGGAAGATATTCAAACCTTTAAACCTCCCTAAAATTCCCAAATAACAAGGAAAAAGTCCAGCTTAAGACTATAAACAAGCGCTTCTTGGGAGGCAACCCGAATACTAACAATATTTCTTTTCAAAAATTTGTTGTTAATTGTCTTTTCCCTATTCTTTAATTAAACTAACCAAAAATGCAAGTTTTTCAGGCCACACGGCCTTACACACGGCCGTGTCCGTGGCCATGTGAACCACCTAAACCGCCACACTGACAGGGCAGAGGCCGTGCAGTCAGCCCAACCACCCCCCAACGTCACGGATCCAACAAACCCTCCCCACGGGCACCGACAGATAGGGCACGGTCGTGCCTTAAACTGTGTGAGGCTACTAACTTCCACACCACGGGTAGAACACGCCCGTGCTGGTAACCGTGTGAAGCTACTGACTTATCGAACACGGGGGAGACACGCCCATGCAGAACGACCATGCCAAAAGAAAGACTTCACAAGCACGGGCATGGGAGGATCAAGCACGGGCATAGGGTGATAACACCCTCTATAACACGGCCGTGTAAATCGACACACCCTGTGACCACGGCCGTGGGGGAGCACAAAATTTGAACTTCTATTTAACCCCCTCAACTCTTCCCCTTCCCTCCATCTGATTTTTTCTTTATTTTCTCTCCTTTTCACTCTCCTCCACCTCAGACTCTTCAAGACCCTAGATCCTTGAGCAAATCAACACCATGCCGAAAAAGCGGAAGAAGCTACGCATAGACTCCTTAACAAAGAACGATCAACATGAGTTCATGCCGGCAGCTTCGTCTCAACACCAAGCCAAGGGTCTTTGAGACCAATTAGTTTTTATTTTTGCTTTCTCTTTTGTTTTAATTTCCTGCTCTTCTCCTTTATTTTCCTCATCTAAGCTTCTCTACTGCTCTTTTCGTTTAATTTTCTTTTAGTTTCTTAGTGTCAGGTTCGCCAGGCTGCTAGGGAATCACGCCGGCCACCACGACAACCTCACTACTCTCATCACCGCCACCACATCCCCAATCTTAGCATTGATTCCCACCTTGCGAACCATCCTTTAATAAGGACTTCATAGTCCATTAGTATTTTCTTGTCATTTCAGTTTTCTTCTTAGTCTCCTTCACTTTAGCTTGCTTTTCTTTAATTTCATCTTTAGTTTATTTATATTATGTTTCAATAACCCCTGGCTAATCCTTCATAAGTTCCCCAATTTCTTCATCTAGCACAGAGCTCGGGAACCAGCACCACCACCATACCGACACCTTCGCCGTATTTGCCACACCTTCTACCATAACCTCCACGACCCCTGCCATCCTCCAAGGAAACAGTCCACACCTCAGGGAGTATTCTATCCCCTCCCTTTTTGATTTTGAATATAAATGCATTATCTATCTTTGTACATTGAGGACAATGTACATCTTAAGTGTGGAGGGTAAAAGTGCCAAACTTTTTTCATTATTCTCAAATCCCTGATTTAGTCTTGTTTTTATGCAAAGTTGTCATATTACTAATTAGGATGAAATTTCTAATAATTTGTGATGACTATTGACATGTTTTAGAATAAGTCATAGTTAATTATACATTGATGTTTAATTTAAGGAATACTAGAGAATCAAGCATGATAAGTCTGTTTTTCAGGAATTAAAATTTTTGCTAGGCTGTTGACCTAAATTTAAATACTACCTTGAAATTTAAAATTCATAAGGATGATGTCAAAACACCCATAATTTTTGTGAGTATTTGAACCTTATAGAGCATACATTCTTTTTCGTGCTCATTTTTTGATTATGAGTGTGTCAACCATGAACTGTTATTCTAGAACTTGCCTCGTTTTTACATGTCGAGACCACAGTTATGATTTGATATACAGAGATGATAAAGGCACCTAGGTTTTAACCCACTAATTCCACTAAATAGCCCACTTTTACTATTAACCCCTAGTGAACCCCGTTGATCCTAGCAAACCCTTTTTATTGATTTACCTACTAATATTAACCCAAAGCCCTTGTATTTGTTATCACCCTTTCTTTTGACTACCCTTAATCGAGACTTGATTTGATCAGTTACCGAAGTTTATTATTCTGATAGTTAAATTTATCATGTATTATTAGTGTGTTCTTAAAAAAACCTCAAAGTATTCAATATTAGTGGTGTGAAAAGAGAGCTTACACAATCAAAGTTTGTTTTCAAAAAGAAAAAGCTCGCATTAGTAGGATTATTACTTTTCAGTTAATGAAGTGTCGAAAAAATTTTAGGTAGGTACTTGTCAATTCAATCTCAATTCTAACCCTCTAATTTCAGCCTATGACCACACCTTTTACCCTAGTCCTGTTACAACCCTAACAAAGACCTTTTGATCTGTTTGTCATCTCATATAATAGTGGTGGAGATTTGATTTTCAGGCAAGCCTATGGGATTAACTTTTCAGGTTCAACTTATGAGCGGTCTCTTTCTGAACCTTAAAACACTTTAGAGTGATTTGAGTGAATCCTAAGTGAGGATATCAATCCATGTCAATTTTGAATTAAAAAGGTAGTTATTTGAAAGATGGAAGACACATATGTTTCGAGGTACAAAATTATGACTTATCCCGTTTGAATCTTTAGGACGCTTTGAATCAAACTATCCATGTATGAGTTCTCTATGAATTAGGATAAGACATGGTTGATAAGAATTATAGATCATGGAAAGTTTGTTTTAATTGTGAGTTGAGAATTTTGCTTGAAGACAAGCAAAAGCTTAAGTGTGGGGGTATTTGACAAACTGTAAAAGTAACATATTTTAATCCCACATTTAATATGCTTTTGGATGATTAATTCCTTGTTTTATATAAAAAGGTGCTTTTAATCCTTTCTTTTCATGCCTTATACCCAGGAAAGCACCCAAGGATGAAAAGAACATAAAACGGGCCTAAAACGGAGAAAAATGGGCCTTAGCACGAAATTGACACGGCCTGGCCAAAAGCACACACGGCCGTGCCTCGACGAACACCTAGAGCACGGCCTCAACTCCGTCACACACGGCCGTGCCTCAAGAGAAATCCGAACACGGTCAGGTCTCGATCCACACGGGCGTGTGCCACGGCCATGCCTCTGTCGCTGGAAAGAGCAATTTTAGTCAGAAAAGGATACTTAGGGAGAAAGAATCGCAATCCAAGAGCCTATAAATATCCCCCAAGTACCACCTTTGAAAGGGAGCGAAAGCTAGGCCAAGGAGCCAAGCCGAGAAGGTCAAAGTTAGGGAATAACGAGAGGATAGCCAGTTGATCCATCCCAAGAAGCCGGAATTATACTCAAGATGGCAGAATTCTCCTTCAATTCCTTCAGGGGGTTTTAGGGTTTTTCTTATGTTTTGTTGTATCTTTTCTCTTGCGATGTTTTGCTTATTCATTATGAACTAAACCTCTCAGATACCTGAAGGGGATGAAACCTAAATGGATTTTATTATTTTATTTTTAAAATATATGATAAATTACTTAGTTTGTTCTTAATTATGTTGCTTAATCCAAATCTAATGTGCTTAGGTAGAGGAGGAATAGACCCTGCCTAAGAGGAGATCTAACATAATTAAGCGGAGTTGATCGAACGCCTAGAGATAGGGTTACGAGATTTTGCCGGATTAGGGTGAAACCTAATATGGGAGTCCATTGATCGATTTACTGCTATCCTAGGGGGTTATTATAAGCGAACGAGAGTTCCACTAATTAACCTAGGGTTTGACGTTATTCGCCTCGAGAGAGGGTTTAATATAGGTTAGGGAGTCTCACGGATCAAGCTAAGTAAAGAAATCATATAATTTAGGGTTAGATAATAAGTGAAGTCTAGGTGGATTCTTCCCGAAGGTATTATCGAAATCAACTGAGTTTTTCTTCAAAGTTACTCTCCAATTCGTCTTCTTGTCTTTGTGTCGTTAGTTTAGTTCTCGTCACTTTAGTTTAAAAGAAGTCTTCACTCTAACTATAAGGCTAAATAATAAAAAGAAAGTATTAATACTTCTAGTTCCTTTGGGTTCGATAACCGGTCTTGCCTAAGCTATACTACTGTTCAATAGGTACACTTGCCTTAATATCGTTATCAGAGTTAGTCTCGAGGTTTGATCATTCTTTTTTAAATATTTAAAACTCTGATTTGCAGTGCTCAATCCTCCAAGCACTCTCCATCATTTTTGGACATGATAGATGAACTGACCATCGGTGTATAAACACTTTTTGCCTTGATCATGGAACAACGATCAAGAATGTCACGGATATACTTCTTCTAACAAAAATGTAGACAATCAGAGGATCGAGTCATTTCTATCCCGAGGAAATAGTAAAGATCACCCATATCCTTAAGTGAGAACTCACTATTTAACAACTGAATAAACCAATCGATAGAGGTGGACAAAATGCCAGTGATTATAATATCGTCTACATACACAAGTACATAAAGAGTAGAGCCAGATATTACCCGAACAAACAGAGATGCATTAGATTTGGAGGCAACGAAGCCAATCAAGATGAGAAACTGTTTCAGCTTCTCAAACCAGGCACGAGGAGCCTGACGGAGACCATATAAAGCTTTATTCAGACGACATACAAAAAGGTTACCATCTGAATCATACTATTCATATCCCGGAGGTTGATGCATGAAAATCGCAGTATCAAGATCCCCATTTAAAAATGCATTGTTCAAATCAACTTGCCTCAGTAGCCACCATTTGGAAACAGCAATGGACAAAATAACACGAATAGTAGCAGGTTTGACTACTGGACTAATAGTTTCCTTGAAATCACACCCAGGAACTTGGGAGCAACTTTTTGCAACTAGCCGAGCCTTTCATCGAGCAATGGTACCATTAGGATTCTTCTTGAGCTTGAAGAGCCATTTACACCCGATGACCTTATAATTAGGTGGTCGAGAAACAAGGTCCCATGTAGAGTTACGAACCAGTGCATAATATTCAGCCTGAGCTGCCTCACACCACTCAGAAGTAGAAAGTGTTTCCTTAATTGAAGTAGGTTCCGCAGCTTCAACCGTTAAAGCTTGAGGCTTAAAAATTCCAGCCTTCGACCGAGTCACCATTGGGTGATTATTGATTACAGGCATAAGATGTGTTTGATCATTAGAGGAAAAATCATGAACGTCAGTAGAACGGGTCCTACCATCACTAGGCATAGAAGAACCCTGTGGTTCACGATCAGACCCAACCCCTAACTGAGCTGCAGTAGAAGTAGAAGTTTCTGGGCAGTCTACTAGTTGAGGAAATGATGAAGACGGTTGAACAGATGGGGGGTTTGGAGGCCGAGACGACATATGTCGAAGTAGCGAAACGAATGTGGAGATAGACTGACCGTGACCCGTTGGTCTCTCTTCAGGAGCAGACTCAGTTGATAGAAATTGATTTTCATCAAACACGACATGACGGGAGATAACGATCTTGCCAGCCGGTAGAAGGAACTGGTACCCTTTATGTTGAGCACTATAACCCAAGAAGGTAGACGGTTGATAGCGAAACTCCAACTTATGTGCCATAAATGGTCGTAAATGAGGAAAACAACAACATCCAAATACCCTCAGATGATCGTAAGTGGGTTCACATCCATAGAGAGCTTTAAACGGAGTTTGTCTTTTTAGCACTGGAGTGGGAATGCGATTGATGAGGTGAATCGCACAACAAAACACATAGCCCCAGTACTCTATAGAAAGATTCACTTGAGCCAAAAGAGTGATGCCCATGTCAACAATGTGGCGATGCTTGCGCTCAGCCACTCCGTTCTGTTTGGAAGTATGTGGACACGTCAATTGATGAACAATCCCTTGTGAGGCTAGAACAGACTTGAAGGCTTGATATTCTCCGCCCCAATCACTTTGAAATTGTTTAATAGTCTTCCCAAACTGAGTCTTAATAAGTTGCTGGAACTAAACAAAACACTGCACGACTTGAGGCTTTTGACGAAGCAGATAGATCCACGTAAACCGTGTGCAAACATCAAAAAACGACACATAATACCAATTATTTCCACATGTAACAGATGCAGGACCCTAGAGATCAGATACAACCAAAGTAAAAGGATCATTATATTCCGTAGTGGAAACAGGAAATGGCAGTTTATGTGACTTTCCTTTTTGTCATGTAGTACGCACAACATCACAGCAGTATTTATTTGATGTAATACTACTTTATCTAACATAGCTTTAACAATACTGTAGATAGGTGATCTAAACGTTTATGCCACAATGAAAAAACATTACAATCCTTGGATTTATTTTGGATTGCAGAGGAACCAGTAGCTGGAGCTTCGGCTGACTGAGTAGACATTATGGGCACCAGAAAGTGATATAATCCATCACGAATGTGGCCATTCAACAAAGTTTTCTGGGTCATTATGTCTTTAATAACGCAATAGGTCGGATGAAATTCAAAAAACACATCATTATCATTAGCAAATTGAGATACCGATAAAAGATTCTTCCTGATGCTTGGAACACATAAAACATTAGACAAACGTAGCAATTTAGACTGAGTGGGTAAAAAACTATCACCAACTGACTCGATCAAGGTGGGAGTGCCATCACCCATTAAGAGAGCAGAAGTACCTGAATACAGGGTAGCATGATGCAGAGCTGACGGATCCCGACACACATGATTACTAGCGCCCGAGTCAGGATACCAAGACGTGGTGCCTACGGGCATAGGAATATAAAAGTCTGTACCGTCACCATGAGCCCCAATTTGTGCAGTATTGATATTAGAACCGGAGGAGTCGTAGTAATCAGATGGGTGAAGATCACCTAATCGTGGAATTCCAATACACGGGTCAGATCCTGAGTAAACAAAAGCATGTAGTTTAGCATGCCACGGAACCGCAACACCATCTGAATAACCATCATGAGGCCCTACACCAGGAGATGAATCAAGTTGAATATTATTAGTAGTAGGCCTTGGAGGTAACGGTGGTGCACTAGGCATTATATGCCCATGAAATGGCCCAAAGCCGTGCGGCCCATTAAAGGGAGGTCTAGATACGTGTTGAAGATGGGAGGGTAGAGGCCCAAATTGGTCAAGTGGCCCACGTGCTAGGGAGAACGGCTGTCCACTATGTGACCTAGCAAAATTTGATAGTTGAAAGTGCTGTGACCCCATATAGAAATTTTGACTAGCATTATGATACATTTGACCAAATCTGGCATCAAGTCTTGGTCTCCCATTCGACGGAGCATACCATTCATTACCCACAGCAGTTGGGCACGAGGCAGGAGACGGATCGGCGACTGGACCTTCAGGGAGCGACGGCAAAACCACCGCCGGCACAGATTCATCGCGATGATAACGGTAATAGCATCATTGAGCGACATGGCCGTAGCGAGCACAAATCTGACATTTGAGGCGCGACTGAAAACTCCTCCCACGACCACGCGAGTACGAGCGGCCACCACGAGCAAGAGCCTCCGTCGTCTCTGATGGAGTGCTTTCCACTAGATTCGCCGCAAGGACAACGTCATGTACGGCCCTTTTTTGAATGTACGCCGTCTTGTACGGCCCACTAGATTCGCACTTGAGAAAAGCATCGATGATGCGTTAAAGGGGAAAGAGGGTCGGGGAGAGAGATGTCGACGAGACGACGACATCAAACTCAGGGGGGGAACCCGCAAGCAAGATCTCTATCTGGTCAGCCTCGGAGATCAGGGATCCAGAAGCTTCCAAGAGAGCACATAATCCCTTCATCTTCACAACAAGACTCGTAATTGAGGGTGTACCTTTCCGTAATGAGTGAAGCTCATGACGCAATCTGGTCGAGGAGTCTCGACGAAGGCAGAGTCAGCGAAATGTGTGGTCATGGTCGAGGATCAACGAGCGACTGATACCATGTTGAGAGGTACGGTTTTCTAATTAATTTCTTGAAAACAAACAAGAAAATGATGAAGAGTAAATTGATAAACAGAATTGATCTGTTTCTGTATTATGGATGAAATTTTGAATTTGTTCATTTGTACATTTGATTGTATAGCACTTGCATAGACTGCTAGCTGTATTACCTAACTGCTTGAGCTAACTACTTGTGCTAACAACTTGAGCTGTATTAATAGCAATAGCAACTAACTACTTGAGTTGTATTACTGATTCTATCAAGACAGAACTTGGCATTCACTGGTGTCGTTTAAATTATCCAGGCTCTTTGAATTAACTACATCCTTCTCCCAACCTTGCTCCTCCCTTGACAGTTTTTCCACTCCAAATACAGTCGCTGATCCAGAATCCGACACGACGGACTCCGTCCATATCTTCACGCCTTCTTGCCCTGAGACACTGTTTACACCCAACAGTGGATTATATTCATCCTCTGTTTCCAAAATACCTTTCTCCATTACTCTAAATCGGAAATTCCCTACTTCCAAAAGGATCAACTCATCCACTCTTTTCATGTTCTCAATATTTACCAACAGAGACATATTTGCATAGTTGCTCACCTTATCCGATTTTTTCCCCACAGCAATTAACTCTTCCAAAACCTCCACAATTCTCCTAAAAGTTTCGTAGTTCCAACAATGGAAAGGGATACTTGAAACCTCGATCCAAACCACTCTTTCCTCCACCAGCATTTTTTCCGACCAAGGTGTTATAGAGATGAAAAACTCTCATAAATATGCCCATTCATTCTGCTTCAAAATTTTATACAACTCTTCATCTGGGATGTCGATTAGAAAAACTCTACCTTGGATTTTTCTAATTTTAATCTCCCAAATTCCAGCTTTTATTAATTGTTCTTGTACTACCTTTACGTCACTACAAGACGCTGTCACTTCCACCACACTCCTCTGTAGCTTCCACAACTGTTCATCTTCTACGCACCCCTGAACTGTAACAACAACCTTCGTTTGCCAATCACTACCTTCTTCAGTCAACTTCCACTCTGTTTGCTTCTTCATAGAGCATTCTCCACTTACCAATCTGACATCGTTACCTTCTTTTTCATATTTCTCTCTTCCATTATCTCCCATTTTCCCTTACCATCACTTCCATCAGCACGACTTTGCTTCTTCCATATCATTCTTTTTCCTTTATACTTTGCTAACTCCACTGATAGTCTATTGCCCATTATCACGAAACCGTTCAACCTGCCTATCGCCCTCCTAGCATCTGTCATTGATCTGAATCTCACAAATCCGAATCTTTTTTCCTTCACTGCTTTTTTTTACCAATATAAATGCATCCACGACCTGTCCATGGTAAATAAACATCATCTATAATCCCTTCAAATGCATTAAAGTCGGAACGTTAAGAATGAAAACCGTTACCGGAATAACCACAGAGAGGACTTGCCATTTTTCGATGTTTTGTGATATTCTTCAATGGCAAAGAAAATTATGTTGTTGGTGTTGGTGACGTTGCATCGTTTCGAATGGGAATTGAGATCAGAGCATTGCTTCGATAAACTGACACTATAATATTACGTATTGATTAATTCTACATGTTCCTAATGATACAAAAAGGATAAAATCAATTTTTATTTCACATAAAACTCTTAAGTTTATTTAAAGAAAAAATTTGAGGAATGTCTTATTTGATTTTTGAGCTAATTCTATTATAGAATTTCAAGTTTAATTACAACTAATTTTTAATACTTGGATAATTTTGGTTGACAACATTTACTATTGTAGAGCTATTAAATATATTTTATGCATTTTATATTATTCATTTAGCAATCGATTATTGAGATGACATGAGCAATTGTAAGTGGAAAAGTTTTAGTAAACATGAAATGTATGATTTTGAAGTAAATTTCATGCATGTTTGCAATGATTTATGAATTTTTTTGTTAACACTAGCATTATATCATGTTTGGCATTTTAGATGTCAATTTTATCCATACATTTGATTTATAATAACTCTATACATGACCTTGCTATTTCTTATGGCTAAATAACGAGTTATTCATCCCACTAATTCTGCTTCATTCCGTGAAGTGAATATAACAATACATAACGATTATGAAAATGAAACCTATTGTCATTTTTAGCAAATAGATAAGTGGAAGGTGGATAATTCAAAATGTTGCTAAATTTTCATTCTTAGAACAGAATGATAAATGGTTTATACTAATAAATCATTCATTGGAGTGGATGATATCTTTATAATCTTATTGGTAAGGAATATGATATATGCTTATATTATTGTCCGAATTATTCTTTTACATATTCCTTCAAGTGAATGCCTACAAAAAATATAATAACTTTTATAATAACTTTTGATAATTAAAGTCAATTTGGACATTTCAAGATTTTGACATATTACTTAAAATACATATTGCATATAATTGTTTGAAATTTATGTTTCTTTTGTTAAGTTAATAACATTATAGACTGCACATTAATTTATACATTTCCAAAAGTAAGTGTCGCAATAGTTCTTATATATGAATACAAAGTAAAAGGAAAGACAATTATAAAATTATAAATTGTCACAATTTATATTGACATTATTAGCACAATTGAAATGCACGTTAAAATAAATCAAAAGTTTACTGGTACAAATACATTTACTACTTGGCATGTCCAATTAGACTATCCTATATCATATATGATGCGAAAAATAATTAAGAATTCATATGGACATTCATTAAAGAACTAGAAGACTACTTAATTTAAAGAGTTCTCATGTATTGTTTGTCCGCAATGAAAATTTATTATTAAAAACTCATTAAGTAAAGCTAAGATTTAATATCTTGAAATTTTGAAATGAATATGAGCTCATTCATCCACTATGGGGATGATTTTGATATTATATAATTTTTATAGATGCATTTACAAAATAATCACATATGTGTTATCAACTCGCGACCTATTGTTTGCAAGATTGTTTGTTTAAATAATTAATCTCTGGTTATGCAATGAAGACAATTCTTGTTAATACTAATGAGTTTCTATCTCAAGCTTTTATTTATCGTTGTACATGAGTTCGAAAAACTTTTGTAAAGCCTACTATTTATACACATATTGGTTTAGAGAAATTTTTCGACCCCTCCAATGAATATTAAAACCATTATTTTATACAAGAACAAAGCTTTTTATTTCAACATGAGATTATATAATAAATATTAAAACTATTACCTTATATAAGAACAAAACTTTTTTGAATTTTGGCAGGAGTTAAATAATTATTTATACTTGATTAAAATAATGTGAAAATAATGATTTACATTTAAATGAACAACTGTAGTTGTAAGTAGCTGTTAGTGAAACAAAATGAATGAATGAAAAGAATGGTAATCAAACAAATTAAATAAGCAAGTATGGCTTTGAAAGATATATAGGTAGGAGTAGGAGTCGTTTCAAGTAACATATCAGTTGGGCACACTGCAAATTCTCCTGATTTCACCTTTTGCTCCAGTGATAACATCAAGGGAACCCATATGCACCATTGCCTTGCCGAACTTTTTAGCCCATGCTGCACCGTGCTTCACATTGTTCAACACCAACGCGGAGGTCAAGGAACTGTCCATCAATGTCTGGTCGGAGGTGAGCAAACCACGACGACGCCTCAGTTCAGTGTAGTACTTGTTGTCCAGGCGATTGGGTGTGACACTGTCAAGTGGCACTGTGGTTGGATCCCCTCCAGCACCAGCCGCCGATGTTGGGGGTGGGCACTTGGTTTTCAAAAAGGCAGCGTAGTTAGGACCAAGAGAAGGGTCTTGGGCATGAGTGGCGTTAAAAGAGTAGAGTCGGTTGGAAAAGGAAGAGCAATGCGAGACACCAATGGAGTGTGCCCCCGATAATGTCACCATCTCATCCACTGACATTCCTTTCCTTGCGAAAAGTTGAGCAATTTGTTGTGCGTTGAAGGATGGCGGAGGCAGGTTTTGTGTTACTTCGTCGATAATGGAGACCCGGCCATCCCGGCGGCCGGCGGGAATGGCGTAGTAAATCCCTCCAGCTTTGTAGGTGCTGTCACGGGCAGCGAATGCGATTATGTCTGCACAAGACACGGTTCCTGGACATTGTGCCTCGATTTGGGCCTTGGCCTCATCAATCACCTCGAAGCCTCGCAAACTTGGGTTATTAGCAGGGTGGTCCATCTCTGCTGGGGGGTTTCCGGGCACGGACCTTAGAAGAACGGAAGCATCACAACCCTGAATTTGCATGCAAAAAGTAGAGTTAGAGGAGGAAACATAACGAGTCAATCTATTAATAATTAAGCAAATGAGCGTATACATACCCTGACGAAGCAGTCATGGAAATACATTCGGATGAGACCAGCAGCTATGCCAGGATTAAGTGACACCGCTTTGTTTACAGCTTTTCTCACAATGGTCTCTGCAGATGGACAAGTTTGTGTATAGAAGCCCACCTTCAAAGATGCAGAAGCCACAATTGAGAAGCCAAGCATGAAGGAGAGCAAGGCAATAATGTGAAAATTCGAGCACAACAAAGTCATTGTGCCTGATATATATAATATAGCAGAAGAAAAACTTATAAATTAAATGGAAAGGGCTGAGGATCAGAATATGGTGGTTTGTGCAGTTGGAGTTGAAAGGTTATGAGAGTGGAGATGTTGGGTGGAGTATTTATATATAGCCATAGGTGGAGTTGGTGGTGATTACTTGTTGGAACCAAAAACGTGTGTAGTTTTAGCTGTAAGCTTGAAAGCATAGCTTGAGGTTGAAGTGTTCCTTTGTTTTGAACCATTCAGTGGGATGCAGCTACTTTGTATTCGGACATACATATAGTACTTCATCTCCTTAATATCATATATATATATATTCAGCTCTGACCAAGCCTTCAACTCTATTCTAAATTATTGAAACTTGCTGCCTTAAGAGAGTTATGGGGTTTCGCTAGCTGTAATATTATTTTAATGGTAAATTTATATAGAACACCGCCTGCATATTCCTACTAATATAAATGTTTTTCCTTTTCATTTTTGGCTGCTACTAAAATTGATGCATATCTGTAATTTGTTTTGATTTGTCAATTTTCTTTATGGTCATTGTTTTTGTTCATCCTTCAAATAGATTATGCATATTGTTGCAGACATTCATGACTTGCAAAAATTATTACTAGTTGACATCTACATATATAGCTAATTTTCCTTTTCTTTTTCCAATTTTGGTTAATAACAAATGTTTGAACATTTTAATTTTTAGTTTCTTAAAAGTAGCACAAAATGTTGATTGCATGTCAAATGACAGGAAAATTACTACTTGTCATCTACATAATAGTGAGTCAGAATTTTTTTTTTTTGGGAAATTAAATTCTAAATTTTTATGATAGTAAAAATATAATTCCATCATTTTAATAGTCTATATTTTTATAATCTTTAAATGATTATGTAACAATCTGTTTTTCAGTGGTGTCGGAAATAGTAGTTCGGGGCCACCAAATTTGACGAGTAAGTTTGTAAATATTATTATTTAATATTTACGAGTCAAATGTGATTTTTTTTAAAAAAAGTTTTTAATTTGATAATTTATGTTATATAAGTGATTTATTAAGTTCAAGTGGTTTTAGAAAATGAGGTATTGGGACCTTGTTTTTATAAACTGAGCCGTAAATATTTTTATAAATATTTATGGAGTGTCATTAAGGTGGTAGTAAAGTTTCGTTAAGAAATTTTAACGTATCGATAGTTAATTAAAAGAAAAGGACCAAATTGAAAAAAAAAAGTGCATTCCCGGGACTCCGGTCCCGTAAATCAGACTCGTAAATATTTTTAATAAATACTAAGCTAGTTGTGTAGTTAATTAGATTTCGGTTAAGTAAATTTACTTGAATTAAAAGTAATTAGGTATAAGGACTAAATTGCATATAAGATGAAAGTTGAATCATAGATTAAAGAATAATTAAAGGGACTAAAGAAACAATTATGCCATTGTTCCTTAATGAGGCCACATAAGGTGTAAAATTATTATATATATTATTAATAAATTAAAGTTATATATATATATATTATAATATGTTTTAATTAATATTTAAGTAAACATATATTATAGTAATAAAAGAAATAAAGAAAGAAAAAGAAAAAGAGAAAGAAAGAAGAACCCGGGTTTCAAAGTTCCAAGTTCAATTGGCTACTCAATTTAGTCCCCTTTTCTTGTAATTTTTATGTTTTTGAAATCCCGGTGTTAAGTACTACCTTACTTATGTCAAAATTTTAGCAATTATTGAGTTTATAAATGTTGAATAATTTTAGTATTAGGGGTTAAATTGATAGATTTTTAAGCTAGAAATAAAAAAGGATTAAATTGTAGAATAAATGGTAAATTTTGAGTAATAGGGATTAAATTGTGAAAAATTCAAAATTTAGGGATTTAAGTGAAAATAGAGAGTTGAATTTAGTTCAAAGTGAAATTTGTATGAAAATATAGAATTAAATGTGAAGAATAAAAATTAGGCTCGGTTTAGGGACTAAATTGAAATTTAGGCAAATATTGAGTAAAAAATTGAAATATTTAATATGAAATTGAATTGTGTTATATTGATGAATTTTAATTGTTTCAATTCCGTAGCTAACGTCATACCGGAGTCCTCGACTAAAAAGGGGAAAGATAAAGTCGACGTCGAATAGCTCGGAATTCCTAGTTTGTATTTCTATAATCCGAACCTAATTATTAATTGTTGTATTTTGATTTAATGCATATAGTAAGTGGCTGAGGTGAGTATTTGGCACTTTGATATTGAATTGAATTAAAGTTGATTGAAATGGATTGAATTGGTATATATATTATGAATGTATTGATTATTTGAATTGAAATGAATATATATGTGTAAATGTGATAATGTGCAAATATGATAATTGGATATTGGTTGTATTTGGAAAGTGAATTGGAACCCTATTAACTGTATCGGGTTGAGTCGGATATAGATGGCATGCCATAGGATATGAAGAGTTTAGGGATTTCTTTGACTTCGAGTCGATGAGGCACTGGGTGCCAATTTACTTCGGTTTAACCGATGAGACACTGGGTGTCAAATTTATAAAGCGTTGGGCGCAGTTACTACTTCGGATTTATCCGATGAGGCACAGGGTGCCAAACTGGTGTGTTGGTTGGATATGTGTATCCGTCTGAGTCCGAGTCGTGTTAATAGTGGTAATTAAATAAAACGGTACTATGATTGATATTGGGTGATATTGTACGTGAATTGAAAATGAGTTAGTGAATTGAAACATGAAATGAGATACATGAATTATGTATTCATGAATTGGATATGGAATGGATAATGTTATTGTTTAAATGAAATATGGATCAAATTGTGAAAAGTTATTATATAGCAAATTATGAGAATTAAGTATCGTATAAAATGATGTATTTATGATTTGAGAATTGAATGGCTAATGTCATTGTATGAATAAATGTGGTTTTAAATATTCAATTGTGCTTATAATTAATATGTGCATATTATATTTATTGTCTTTAAATATTCAGATTATAGAAATACCACTGAGTTTTACTCGGCGTACGGTTTGGTTTTCCTTGCGCAGGTTAAGTACTTAACTTTTGATCACCGATTTAACATCCAATAACGATCCCGAACTCAAATGTGGTGATGTTTATCCTTTGTGCCGGCATGTACCTAGGGTGTCTAAATAATAGTTATTTTGTGGATGGATTGTAAATGAGGTTATAAGTTTAATATTGGTTTGGTATATATAAATATGTGTTTGTTTTTTAAAGCCATATTATGGCATGATAAATTGAACTAAATCTAGATAGGTGCATGTGAATTTAATTCTATGTTTAAGTGCTCATTTACTAGGCAAATTGATTTGGATTTGGTATGTTTATAATTTGGATTAAACTGATGCTTTGATGACTTGTTTTAATGATATGAAATGTTTAAGAATTCTACCTGTTTGATCAATAAACTTCGGTAATACTTCGAAACCCTATTCTGGCAACGAATATGGGTTAGAGATGTTACAGATTAAATCATTTTTTATCATTCTGGGGGCCAAAGTGAAAATTTACCATTACTAATTTAAAATTTTATAATTTATAAAAGGTTTAAATGAAAAATATTTCATTTTAGGGGAGTCAGACCCCTGCCAACCCCTCAGCTTCGCCACTAAATAGATATTATTTTAGTAGACAAGTATGAAACTTTAGGTATCAAAATCGATATTTTAAAAGTAAATATATGAGCTAAAGTTTAGAGTCATTCTTGCTATTGTTCCATCACAAAAAATACCAAATCAAAAAAGTGAACAAAAGAATCGAGCAATTTCAAGGTCTATTAATATACTATATCAATTGTCGCTCATCTCTACTTGTAAGTTGGGGACTTAATCTCTATATTTTAATTTGATAATTTTGTTATTTTATTTTTCAAATATTAAAATTGCAGTCCTTATCAAATAATAGTTGTAAAATTTATTAAGTTGAGCTATTTTCAAATTTAATGTAGAAAACATATTACTATATGGACGATATTGTACCAGCTTGTTATTTTTATATATTACTCGTAAAAAAAATTAATGGATTTAATTGCAATCGTTTGCATGAGACTAAGATTTTGAAATTTGTAAGTATATGAACTAAAAATGACCCAATTGAAGAATATGGGCTAAACTTACAATTTTATGCATAATACAATGTTATGCTATTTTCAAGCTCACTCACTTAGTACGGGCTAATTGTCGGAGTTGTGTCCACTTATAATTTACATACAAAGGCTATTCCTCAATCACTATAATTGACTTATTAATTGGAGAGAAAAATCCATTGTATGGGATCAATTCGAAGTAAGAGTCAAAATCGTGCCTGAAGCCAAGCATCGTTTTATTGATTTATTCAAATTTAATTTCGTTGTGTTTTTTTATTTGTTTTTGGTTATTTATTTAATTATAGATTTAATGTCTTTTTCTTTTATTTAGTGCAAATTGGCACAAGTTGTGGACATAAAAACAACCTACGATATGGTCTTGATTATAACGAATTCTTGTGGGATCGTACTGCTCTTTATACTGCTAATTTACATATTGTTTAGATAAAAAAATTTGTTTTCGATGAATTTAGCACGGTTGAACTCGAAGAAAACAAAGTTAAAACTAACAAATAATATATCAGTTCAGACATATCTGCTTGCCAATACAGCATATCTTTCCGTCACTCATCGCCATCACAATATATAGGCATCCCACTTGGTGCCATGGAGAAGCACATTGATGGCGCTGACATTGAAATACCCCTTTTGACATTGGAATAAAATATGTTTCATTGACAGAGAAAAAACAATTTCTATACTATAGGCTTCATTTTCAATTAGCTATTATATATATATATATATATGTCAAGCAGTAATAATTTTTGCAAGTCATGGATGTCTGCAACGATGTGCATAATCTTATATAAAATTTGAATATCTTTTTATACGAAAGTTGAAGTTAAATTTTCATTTATCTGATAGATTTGAAGGATGAATAAAAATAATAATCACAAAGAAAGGATGAATAAAATACGCATCAATTTTAGTAGCAGCCAAAAATAAAAAGAGAAAAAGAAACCATCCATATGAGTAGGAGAATAGTGGAATATGCAGGCGGTGTTCTATATGAATTTACCATTATAATATTATTACTGCAGCCCTATTACAGTTTGAGAAAACCCATAAATCTCGTTGCAATAATTTAGAATAGAGAGTTGAAAGGCTTGGTCAGAGCTATATATATATATATATATATATATATATGATATTAATAAGTAGATGAAGGAATATATGTATGTCTGAATCTGAAGTTTTCTTCCTTCACAAAGAAGCTGCTGCATGCCTCTGAATGGTTCAAAACAAAGGAACACTTCAACCTCAAGCTATGCTTTCAAGCTTACAGCTAACACTACACACGTTCTTGGTTCCAACAAGTAATCACCACCAACTACACCTATGGCTATATATAAATACTCCATCCAACATCTCCACTCTCATAACCTTCCAATCCCAACTGCACAAACCACCATATCCTGATCCTCAGCCCTTTCCATTCTACTTTAAATTTGCTTTCATTTAATTTATATAAGTTTTTCTTCTGCTGTATTATATATATCAGGCACAATGACACTGTTGTGCTCGAAATTTCACATTATTGCCTTGCTCTTCTTCATGCTTGGCTGCTCAATCGTGGCTTCTGCATCTTTGAAGGTGGGCTTCTATACACAAACTTGTCCATCCGCAGAGACCATTGTGAGAAAAGCTGTAAACAAAGCGGTGTCACTCAATCCTGGCATAGCTGCTGGTCTCATCCGAATGTATTTCCATGACTGCTTCGTCAGGGTATGTATACGCTCATTTGCTTAATAATTGATAGATTGACTCATCATGTTTCCTCCTCTAACTCTACTCTTTGCATGCAAATTCAGGGTTGTGATGCTTCCGTCCTTCTAAGGTCCGTGCCCGGAAACCCCCCAGCAGAGATGGACCACCCCGCTAATAACCCAAGTTTGCGAGGCTTCGAGGTGATTGATGAGGCCAAAGCCCAAATCGAGGCACAATGTCCAGGAACCGTGTCCTGTGCGGACATAATCGCATTCGCTGCCCGTGACAGCACCTACAAAGCTGGAGGGATTTATTACGCCATTCCCGCCGGCCGCCGGGATGGCCGTGTCTCTACTATCGACGAAGTAACACAAAACCTGCCTCCGCCATCCTTCAGCGCACAACAAATTGCTCAACTTTTCGCAAGGAAAGGAATGTCGGTGGATGAGATGGTGACATTATCGGGGGCACACTCCATTGGTGTCTCGCATTGCTCTTCCTTTTCCAACCGACTCTACTCTTTTAACGCCACTCATGCCCAAGACCCTTCTCTTGATCCTAACTACGCTGACTTTTTGAAAACCAAGTGCCCACCCCCAACATCTGCCGCTGGTGCTGGAGGGGATCCAACCACAGTGCCACTTGACAGTGTCACACCCAATCGCCTGGACAACAAGTACTACAGTGAACTGAGGGGTCGTCGTGGTTTGCTCACCTCCGACCAGACATTGATGGACAGTTCCTTGACCTCCGCGTTGGTGTTGAACAATGTGAGGCACGGTGCAGCCTGGGCTAAAAAGTTCGGCAAGGCAATGGTGCGTATGGGTTCCCTTGATGTTCTCACTGGTGCACAAGGTGAAATCAGGAGAATTTGCAGTGCGCCCAACTGATATGTTACTTGAAACGACTCCTACTACTACCTATATATCTTTCAAACCCATACTTGCTTATTTAATTTGTTTAATTACCATTCTTTTCATTCATTCATTCATTTTGTTTCACCAACAACTCCAGTTGTTGATTTAAATGTAAATCATTATTTTCAACTGTTATAATGCTACTGAATCCAAACAATCACCAAAACTAAACTCACTTTCAAAAAAAAAAATTGGTAAGAGTATTGTACAGTGTTAGTGTGGTTAAGTGCAACACAATTTGCAACCAGATAAAAGTAGTATTTATTTTATTGACATGTTTTGATTACCCTCGTATGGATAAAAAGATTCAATTAAAACTATTTCAAAGGATTAAAGTAAGAAAACCCACTTTTATTTCATGTCATAATAAAAAGTCTAATTTATTTTAGAGTTTTATTGAGATCATACCGACTCAATTATACATATACTGGAGACTTGGTTATTGTATTTAATAGGAATTTGAGATAACAACAGACTATTAATTAGAACAACTTATTTGAGTGTATATTATTTAAACCAAGTGATCAAAGATTTGTAATTTACTCAAATTAAAGCATAACCAATTGAACTAGAAATGTTAATTTTTTTTATTAGTCATTGTATTATGGTAAGTTGGGAAGTTAGTCTATGTAATTTAAATTTTATTATTTTTAGTATCCATACTTTTGAATTTTGAATTTTAATCCTAAACAAAACTATAACTGTTAAATTATATTATTTTTAAAATATTGTACAGCAAACATATCACCACATGTGTAATGCTATGTTAGTTTGCCATTCACGTAATACTAACAAAAAAATCACGTCATTTTAATTAATGGATTTAAGGATTGTCATTTGATTCAAAACTAAAATTTCAAATTTCAAAAAGTTTAAAAATTAAAAGTGATCAAATTGAAGAATAAGAATCAAATCCGCAACTTATAAACAATACACGACTAATAGCAGAATTTGATCTAATGGTTTTAAATGCTACTCTTTTGAGTCAATACTGAAATTTCAAAATTCAAAAAAGTAAAGTATTAAATTTTTCTAAATTAGATTATAGAGATTAAATTCACAACTTATTCGTAGTACAGGGACTAATAATAAAATTTGACCGAAATGAATATGTTCATTGTGACAGTATAAAATCCACACTCTCTCATAAAAAAGCCCTAGCCGACACCTTCAATAACCCATTTTCCTTTGCTTCTTCAGCTGAGGCAAACCGTAGCCACTAGGAATGCAGATCTTCGTGAAAACCCTAACGGGGAAGACCATAACCTTAGAGGTCGAGTCTTCCGACACCATCGACAATGTCAAAGCCAAGATCCAAGACAAAGAAGGCATCCCCCCGGACCAACAACGCCTCATCTTCGCCGGTAAGCAACTCGAAGACGGCCGCACCTTAGCCGACTACAACATCCAAAAGGAATCCACTCTCCACCTTGTTCTCCGTCTCAGGGGTGGCGCCAAGAAGAGGAAGAAGAAGACCTACACCAAGCCTAAGAAGATCAAGCACAAGAAGAAGAAGGTCAAGCTCGCCGTACTCCAGTTCTACAAGGTCGATGAATCCGGCAAGGTTCAGAGGCTGAGGAAAGAGTGCCCCAATGCTGAGTGTGGGGCTGGCACTTTCATGGCTAACCATTTTGATAGGCACTATTGCGGAAAGTGTGGACTCACTTATGTTTACCAAAAGGCTGGTGGCGATTGAGTTTCCACCTTTAGCTTGTCGATCTTTTGTTAGTATGAGAGACGGGATTTTAATTTCTAATTATCGTTCGACTCTTTAATTTTTTGTTGTGTTTTATCATGTTACGATACTTGGGATATGATTATCAATTTTATCTTTTCTGAATCTAAGTAAGGGCATTTTACAAATTATTGTTTGGTTGATGATTGTTGATTTGGTGATCTTCCTTTGCTCATGTTATGTTGTTCTGTGTTCATTTCCAATTCCCAATTTTTAGAAAATTTAAACCCAGCATTGGATTAGACCTGTGTCTTCATGTTGGGTTTTTAAGTTGTAGGTCAATGAAGATGCTTCTGATTGCAGAATGTTTGGATTGATGATATGGTATGTAAAGCATATATGAGTTTTCAGGGTAAAACTCAGTCATGAATATTTCAACTTCCAGGAACCATTGAATGTCAATGGATAGAATAATTTGATAAAAGCGCGTTATGGAAATTGTTAACATGCATGAACATGCATGGTATGCAATCCTTGGTGTTTCTATGAAATTGTTCTGTGAGTAGAAAAAAAAATTTTCAGAGTATTTCAACCCGTGCTTGTCTGTTTATGACGAGGAAAGATGATGCAGGAGCATGTAAAAATCAAAACTTGAGACCTTTATTGACGATAATATGTACATACAATCTCACGAATGAACAAGGGCAACCACCCTGGATTTTAAGGAAAAAAAGAATCCATAAATGATAGCATCTCTACACCACCATCCTCTGTGTACATCTGCCCATAATCCACCACAAAAACATCCCCTGCAAAACTTCTAGCTGCTTTTTTTTGTAGCTCTAACTGAAGCAGCCGAAAACAGTAATGATAATAATGTAAACCCTATTGAACTTTCAAATCCTATTTACATTCACCACTTGGCATTGGCATCCAATAAACTCCTCAAGCTACACAGGGCTTCTGCTGATAAGCTGCAACACCTCAATCTTCTTGGCCTAGGAGATGGTTGTTCCAGGTGATCGGGTGAAGAAAAGCATACAACGATCACGGTGAGATTATCGAATGTGTTGCAACGTAAGGCCTCCATCACGAGGTCTCTAGCGCATTGTTCGGGATCATCGTGCCGCCGTAATCCTTTTCGAACTATGCTAACTGCATGCTGACTAGACATAACATCCCAAATTCCATCACACCCAATGATGAGGAATTCATCGTCCTCTGTTAGAACCACCTGTCGAAACTCTGGCTCTGCAATGAGAGGCGACGAAGAACCCTTGGGGAACTTCATGTCCCAATCCCCCAAGGCTCTGGAAACCGATAGAACGCCATTGAGATACCCATCATCTATAAACCCACCCAGATCTTCTACTCTCCTCCGTTCTGATGGATATATAGGTCTGTGATCTTCGGACATATCAACTGCTTCCCCTTTTCGGCATAGCACTGCTCGGCAATCACCAGCATTAGCCACCATTAGATGCCTTCCAAATATCATAGCAACAAGAGCTGTAGTGCCCGATGAGCTATTCACAGTACAATCATCAGCAAGAGCAAGATCAGCAAGAAGAAACGATTTACTAAGGGAATTCTCAATCCCTTCCATGAAAACATCATCAACTTCACAAGTCCGAGGAAAATCGACATCTTCGAAAAAGAATCTAAGAGCATGTTTCCTTACATAAGCAGCTGCTTCAGGACCTCCATGACCATCAAACACCTGAAAAAAAAAAAACCTAAATTAATTTACAAAATCACATCAAATTCAAGCAGGCAGTAGCAGCAAACACAAAGCCAAGATTGCAATTGTTACCCCATAAAAAGCGCTAGGCTTAGGGAACTTGAAAAGGGGACCCAAATGCGAAGATAGATCATCAATTCTAATATGTTCATCTTCCATGTATCTCCTAGGTCCAATATCAGCAAAACTACCTGAACGAATGTCCGGAACAAATTGCACCACCGTAGTAGTTTCAATACTCGGATCTGTGATTTTTTCCACAGATTTCACATCCTGAAATACCAATCACTCTTAAAATTAAAATCATATGCTCTCTAATTTAAATCTCAACCACACCAAATCCTACTCATCAACCACACAAATCTAATGTTCAAAATTCAGGATCTTTACAAACATTAAAAAAAGAGGGGGGAACGGAAAGAGAAAGACTAACCAGTTGAGGTGTGGGTAAATCGGCGGGAAGGCCAACTTTTCCGAGCTTGGGTGAAGAAACCGGCGACGAAATCGCAACAATTTCATCAATCTCCTCGATGTTACTTCCTTTACCAAAATATGGAACATCTAACACCGGCACCCTTTGTTGACAAACAACCTCAGCTTCCGCTACCATCTTTGTTTTGTTTTTCTTCAGACAATTACCATAACCCAAACACACACACAAAAACAACCGCCGCAACAAAGCTGCAACTCTTCAAACTCGATTTAGATTTTTTTTCTTGTTCTAGCGATCTGTAAGTGATTTTTTGTTTTTCTTTTTTTGATTAGCGAGAAAGTGAATTAAGTAATGGGGGTTGAATTGGTATATAAAAGGAAGGGGGAAAAGAGGAACGAACCGGAATTGGGAAAACGGGTTAAAAGAAATGGGGGGTTTGGTCAACACGTGTAAGTGGTAATAACCTTTTGATTTTGTGTGGAATGGATCCGTTGTCACCCACGCACCCAAAAAGTAGCTTTGCCTTGACGGACACGTGATCCTCCTTTTGGTTTTTCACGTCCACGCGTCACTCCCACATCACACCCCACCTCTCTCTCTCTCTCTCTCTCTCTCTCTTTTTATATTTGTAATTTTCGAGTCAAAGTTAATTCGAATCTTATCTAACTTTAAACAGATATTAATACATTTTTTTAATTAAAAATCTGATTTAATTTAAATTTTGAAATAATAAATCGTTCAATTTTATATTATTTTTATCATATTTTAGGAGAAAATAAATGAATATTTTTAGGTCTCAATCATTAATTTATATCAATTTTGGATTTTCATATCTTCATAAATCTTTTCTTAATTATATACGTAATTATATATTTTTATTAATTATTTTTAATTTTTAATATTATATTTAAGCTCATAATTAAATTAATGGCACGATCTAATCAAACATCAAGACTTAAAATACCCTTTTATTTACAAAATAAAATTATTACAACAACATTTTTGTTTGGTTTTTTTTTATAAATATCTAATTTATTTTAAATTTTTAATTGGAATATGTACCATATAAAATTGTGATACAATGCATGAATAAATTACGTGAGATAAATATTTGTCCAATAATTACGTGTCCTGATTATATGGCGGAAGACGTAGCTTCGTTGGAAAATGACTGATTCATCCTTCGCGTGGTCTTCCACAGCTTGACCACTTTGATTAAGGAAAGCATTGGTGGGCTTAGAATGAAAAATAAGTAACAGTTAACGTTATTTTCCTTCACTTACATTTTATAATTTATCAAACGAAAGTAATGGTATTTCTTTAAATTTTAATTAAATTAAATTTAATTATTTATTATCGTATGTGATAATAATAAATTCGCATAATTTGAACAAAAATGCTTCTACAACAACATCAACGCCTACGAAAGCATTACTAGTAAAATTATTCTGTAAAATAGTAGGAGCAATTTTGAAATTTTTTAAAGGAGTCTAAATGTAATTATAAGTTTTGGAGAGGTTAAATAAAAATAAAAAATTATTAAAAATTCTAGTCATATTTATAGTTTTTTTTTTAAATAATTTCATTATAGGTTTTAATTATGATCCTGTTTGGCAATAAGTTGATAGCTGATTGCTTATAACAGTGGTTGGTTTGACCAACTGATTCTATTAACTATTTATTTAAAAGTGTTTGGTAAAACTTAACAGATAGTTGAAAGCTGATATGTGTAAAATGACAAATAAGGACATGCCACAAATAAGAGCATATGGCAAAATGAGTAATTTTTTAGCAAACATGATTAGATATGTCATTCTACATATCTCATTTCCAATCAGCTATGAAAAATATTGCCCATCCTTACGTTTTGTTTTTTTGTTTTGAAGATTTTAGCTCAACGAACTCTTGTAAACCTCCATTCACCAAATACTAAAATTAGAGGGTTTGACTACTCAATCATCCATTTATGCCCAAATCAGCTAAAAAAGACTCAAAACTCTGCTTACCAAACACCCTTTTATATTTGTTCTTTTTGATATAATGTCTAGAATTACTCATAGCTCCTCTCCAACTCATAAATAGGAGAATAATATGCTTCAGCGCACTTAAACATATATATTCCTGCATTGGCAACAATGCTCATGTTAATCGAACTAAAACACAATCGGCTAATTATATTTATAATTATGTATTTACAATTCAATCTAAAATAAAAAGAATATTTGTTATTAAATAATAACTTAAAGTAAATAGGAGTAATTCATATGTATGAAATCTTTGCTGAAAATCTCATCCTATATGAACGGAATCTAGGAGAGATAGGCAGACTGTTAATTGCAAAGAGTCCAAACAAACTGAAATCCAAGATCATCATCATAACTGCATCAACAACATCTTGTCAGTATCAGTGGGTCCCGTTGGTTTTTGGACGGTCCAGATATTTCTGGAATATTGAAGCCTTTTCCATCATGAAGTTTCTTTATCGTACGGTTAATTTGAAGTACCACGCGTTTACAGCCGGTAACCTTTGTTTCAGATTTAATTCACACTTTAATCCCTGAAATATATCATTTTTTTCACTTTGGTTTTTAAGGTTTTTTTTAGACTTGAGTCACTAATATTATTAGATGTCCCTATTTTAATCTCTAATTTTATCAGAAGTAACAGGTTGAATCATTTAGAAGTTAAAAGGAAACCGACTGAAATATCTAATCATTCATAAATTGTCACGTAACATACATTAACATTATCATTTACAAAAAAAACTTTGAAAAATATATAAATAAAATTATAACTTTTTAAAAAAAGTAAAAATATGTTAGAATTATTTTTAAAAAATAATAAAATTTATTAAAAACTATCCAATAATTATAAAAAAATTATTAGATATTGTAAGTATTGTAAAAATATATAAAAACTATTAGAAATCATAAAAGATTGTAAATAATATTAAAATTATTCAAAATAGTAATAACTGTTATGTCTTGAAATGAATTATACTTTCGCTAATTACATTTAAATTATTAAATATGGTAATACAATAAATTTTTATAAAACTATATTTAAAAAATATTTTAATGAAAATTGAATGATTTTTTATATCAATTTATTAATATTTTAATTTTTAGTACTTCATCAATGTTATTGGCAACATATTTAATGTTTGGGCATGCTCTTTTTATTTTGATCAAAGTTCTTTAAAATGATTAAACACTCGACAATAATTTTTAAGATTTTAGTCTTTAGATGGTAAAAAAAAAATTTGAAATAATTAAAAATATTGTTTAAATTATTATTTAATTAAAATAATATTTTTATTATTTAAATAATTTAAAAAAATCTAAATTAATCATCTAAATAGATCTACCAATTATAAATTATAATTGATTGAATTATAAAATAATTACCGCAGGTGGTATCTTTCTAAGATACAACGATAGAATGTCTAAGCTTAATAAATGTGATTTATAAAATTTTAAAAATATTAAAATATGTAATATTTTTATTTTTAAAAAAATTAGTAAATTTTACTAATTTTTATATTGTTCTTATAAGTTTCTATTTTTTTTTTTCATTTAAGTATCTTTTAAGGTTTTTTATATGATGATGTCATTGTGAGGTCATCATATGAAACATGGCAATATATGATTGGTTGGGTATCCTAGACTAAACTAGGAATGTCCAATAATGTTAAGGACTAAATTGGGCTCAAAAATATTTTACATACCAAAGTGAGAAAAGGAATATACTTCAAGGACTAAAGTGTGCATTAAGCCTTTGTTTTATTATTATTACTATTATTATTTTGTTAGGCTTAATGTATCATTTGATACAACAGTTTTGCTTTAATGTTCAATTTGACATCAAGACCAAACAATATTATATGGCCAATGAATGTTTGACACACATGCTCTAAGAAAAAAAAACTTAAGTACTTAATTAGAACAAAGAAAAAAACTCAAGTACCAAATTGAATGTTGAAGTCAAACTCATGTATCAAATTAAAAAAAAAATTTAAATACCAACATGAATATTAGAGAGAAACTTAAGTACAAAACTGAGATAAAAAAATTTAGGTATCAAATTGAACATTAAAATTAAAATTATATATCAAATAACATACTAACCTTATTAATAATTTCATTTTTCACGTGCATTGACATTGAATTTAACAAAAAACAATGCACCAATATAAAAATGGAGGGCCACAGCGATGTACAAGGTACAACTAATTGCTGAAAAGTACATGTTGGAAATTATTTTCTTACCGCGTTTCCTATATGTATTTGGCTTATTTACTGCAATAAAATAAAAATAATTAACTACAAAAATAGATTAGGGTAAAAATTAATTATAAAAATAATTTTTTTGAATAGTTTTATAGATGTGGCCTGACACACCAGTAATATCACCCTTATTTTTCCTCAGTTATCATCCAATCATTGGTTTTTAAAAAAAGAATTTTTTTAGTACCACTATTGTATTAAATGGCACCGATTATATATATATATTCTAAAATATTTGAGAAAATACAGGTATACCAAAAGAAATTTACTTTTTTAATAGCATTGTTGGTGTGTCGTACAACACTAGGGAAAATAAAAAAATTGACTGGAAATGAAAAAAAAAAGCTAAAACTAAAAAAATAGCCCTAGAAAAAGGAAGAGTAGTATAAAATTCAGATTCACCTGTAAAATTGTTTCCTTCATCTTTTGTAAGAAAACAAAATTAAAAACTTTGGTTCTTCACTTTTTGTTGTCATCTCTACTTTGCTTCTCTTCTCTAATTTTTCAAATGTTGAGAAAATTAAATATTCTCAAATGTTGAGAAAGATTAAATGTTTTCAAAGATACAAAAAGAAAAAAAGTTGATAAAAATATAGAACAATACAATTAGACCCAAGTTTTTCAACTTTGGGAATAAACGGTTGAACTGGCATCATTACAAAGAAAAAAAAGAAATAACTTTTAAAAGTCTCTATCTAACTGTATTGTAAATGCCCAAATTTGACCGAGTCTTAATAAATTATTAGTCCATTAACAAAATTACAAGCCTAAAATACAAAAGAGGCTCATTGGCCTAAGAACCTAAACTAATTCAGAAACTTTACGGTTTTTGAATCCCTCTCCCGCCGCACTGTTGCCACCCACGTGCCTCTGCAACGCGCACGCTACCCGAGGCCTGACACTTTGGCCATCTTACACCAGAATGGCAAGGTCATCTCCGTTGACCCTAGCACCTGCAAAAAAGGATGGAGAACAGCAGCAGAGACATCAGAGAAACAATGATAAAATAGTGGAAAAGAATAGTGAAAAACAACAGTTCAATTGTATAATCTGCTACAAAAACTGTTGTAATGGCATGTAATCTTTACATAGAAAAAAATAAAAAATAGAATACAAGAAAAAAAGATCAAATTCAAACACAA
Source organism: Gossypium australe (assembly GCA_005393395.2). Taxonomy (NCBI): domain Eukaryota; kingdom Viridiplantae; phylum Streptophyta; class Magnoliopsida; order Malvales; family Malvaceae; genus Gossypium; species Gossypium australe. Next base: position 137,291,412 of record CM016621.1, read on the forward strand.
AAAAAAGGGTGACTTTGTTTATCTTTTGATTTGTCAAATAAGAAAATAATAAATAAAAAATGAGTCTTTTACCTGTCTACTCGTGCTGCGCCACTGACGGAAGTCCCCTTTAGTCACCAAAGCCACCAAACCCATTAGGGTATGTTCGGGCTTCGTCAAAAGGGGACATAAGAGGGCAAATCGGTAAAAAAAGGGCAGAGGCCGAATTTCTTTTTGTCCTTTTTTTCTATTTTTTAGGCATTTGCCTTTAGATCTAAAACCTAGGTTTTTTTTTTTAAAAAAGGCCAAAAAGGGTTTTTTGGGGGGTTTCGGCCACCGTGGACGGTGGTGCCATCACCGGCGACCAGTGGTCGGCAGGGGAAGGTCATCGTACCCGATGGCCGGCCCTAGGGAAATTTCAGAGGAAGAAAAAGAGAGTTGAAAGCAGTTTTTTTTAAAGCAAGAGAGAAATGAATTTTTTTGAAAAAAATTAACTTAAATAAGCCCCTCAAAACGACTTCATTTTGGGCTTGGCTTTTGATGCCCAAAACGGCGTCCTTTCAATGCGGGGCCCGATGACCCAATCCGAACCCGTAGGATCCGCGCGTTTTTAACCTGAGGGGTCTATTTATGATTTCGGCCCTTCCGCTTTTTCTTTGTTTTCCAATTTGGTCCTAATTCCTTTATTTTGTTTCTTTTTAGATTGCACCGTTAATTTCAAATCTCTTTCAATTTGGTCCTCAGACCGTTGACCCCCGGGGAAGTACACGTGTCCAAGAGCCTTGGGATAATTTCCCATTTAGTCCCTATTTATTTTGGCGTGTTTCATTTTGATCCCCTATTCTTTTTTTTACAATTTACGCCCCTAAATTTCATTTAAATTTCGATCTAATCCTTATTTTTATTACAATTTAGCCCCTTTATTATTTATTTTGTTTCGATTTATCCTTTTAATTTCATTTAAGTTACGATTTGGGTTCTTTATTTTTCACCCTTTTGTAAACTATTTCCTTTTATTTTTTTTATTTACATATTTATTTATTATTCATTTTATTTTATTCATTTAATGGCTTATTTACTTATTATTCATTTATTTTTTATTTTAATTCCTTTATTCATTTATTTGTTATTGCTTCATTTTTTTTTGTAATATTTAATTTTTTCTTATTTTTCTTTTATCGAGTATTTATTTCTTTTTTTCTTCTTTCTTTTTTATACCTATATTATTATTATTACTAGTTTATTATCAATTTATCTAGTTATTTATTACTTCTTTATTTTTATACATATTTAAAAATTAAATTGCTACATTTTTATTTTTATTTATTTGCACATTTATTTTTCTTCTTCTTCTTATTATTACTACTACTTACCTTTCTTCGATTATTTTTATTATTATTAGAATAATAATTATAATATGATCATTGCAATCGTCATTACAAATTAATATTTTATCACTGTCGTAGTTACATTATTGTCATTCACTAGCACGACATTTTTTTTTTGTATATCATCGATCTATTTTTATACATTACCATTTCATTTCATTATAATCACGTCCCGAGCCGTGTTTAGATATTTATCCATTGTCGCACCATACCCAAAAAAGATAAATACAAATTGTTTTAAATGTTACATTTGTTCTTACTCGAGAAAAAGGAATTTTTTTTTTAAATTTAGGCAATGTTCCACATTTGGATATTCGAGAAGTCGTGCCCTAAGTTACGGGGTTCGACTTTCTCTTTGAACCTAGATAACCGAACATTCCTTTCAAAATTAAAACAAACGAGATTTAAATAGTAATTAAATAAAGAGCAAGCTCATTTTCGAGGATTCGAAATGGCGTGTCCTAACTTACGGGATATGACATTTTTGTTACCTCGAGATAAAATGGCCTTTTACACACGTTTTGATTTATTTAAAGGATTTTACTTAAAAGATACAATAATACAAAGAGGGATCGTGTTTTAAATTCTCTTCAAAATTTCAATTTTCGATGCTACGACATCAATTAATCAACTAGGTACCAATTTTGGGCGTCACGTGGGTGCTTATCCTGGATTTTGTAGCCGACCCCCGAACCCATTTCCTGGATTTTGTAGACCAAAAACATTGTTTTAGTAAATTAAACATTTTTATTAAAACGATCAAATTACGAGGTGATCCGATCACACCTCATAAAAAGGATTGGTGGCGACTCCCATTTTCGTTTTTCAAAATATAAGTCGATTTCAAAAAAATGATTTCGACATATACTATTCTATATTTTTATTTCCAATCATTTTTTTTGCCAGTGCCGGTGTACCTTCTTGGGTATACCCTCGGATATCTTGGAAAATATATATATTAGTGCTATCTGACATAGTGGAGGCACCAACTTTTTTTTTTTTAAATCATTGATTGGCTGATGATTGGGGAGAAAATGAGGGTGGTACCACTAGTGTATCAGGCGGCATTGGCAGGAACGGTTCAAAACAACCTATTTTCGTAAATAATTTTGACCCTCGCATATTTTTGTAATTAATTATTTTTTTTACATTATTGCTGTAAAAAAGCCACTGTTTACAGTGCAATTCTATAGACATTATTTATAGTGTAAATAACTCTCAGCTACTTGCGAAACAAAGATGAGAATTATTGCAGGATCGACTGTAATTATAATTAAGACTTTGAAGGCAAAAGTATTATATATGCGCTGTGAAATGTTCTGTGTGAAGTCCACATATCAGAAACACCTAAAGCGAGGTTGATAAAAAATGGAAGGTCTTAAGGAAGCTCCTCATTATATATTTTTGTACAAGATTTCTTATAATTGCTTCCCTATGAAATATGAGTTTTCAAAGAGAGTTTTGTCTCCTTTGTAATGATTGTGTGCTGATTTGAGAATGGGTGATATGGGAAGCTAGAAATGTTGCTATCTTTGAAAAATCCAACCTAAACCCACTCAAGACTTTGCAACTGGTTAACAACTGGGTCTTCTCAGTTATGAACACAAATTTTGGGATCAATAATCAGGATAGACAGGTAAGATAAACAATCCAATTTTCATCTTTGAGTTGGCAGTAAGTGGAGACAAGGGTCATTAGGGTGCAGCCATTGTTAAATACATAAGAGAGAAGGTAGTACTAGCATGCAAAAGATTCTCGGTTCAATCAAAGATTCAAATGAGGATTGCTTTCATCCATCAAAATGTCCTCATAATTGTTAGACTTTTGGCCTGCAATGCAACATTGTACCAGCATCAACAGTAGCAGCAGCTTAACTTGGAGCAAGCTTGGACCGAGGGAGGCAGGTCATTTTGATTTTGTGATCATATAATCTAGTTTGATATCTTTTGTAATATGATGGCTAAGCTAGTTGTTATAGTGACTAATTTCAATTGATGTAATGGCTAGTGTATTAGCTATTATTTTATGTATAAACTAAGTTAGTGTTGGTCAAAGTCTAGTGAGAGTGGTTGATTCACTAGGTGATAGTCTTTTTGACTATTCAATCTTTGTATTTTTTTGTATATATCCACATATCAATGAAATGGTTGATAAGTTTAACCATTAACTTGTGTGTTTCAAGTTCTTTTGTACAAAGTTTCTATTTTCTCCTTTTCTTCTCTTGCTTTCACATAAAATCATATACACATTACATGCATTTTGCATGCTAACATGCTGTTTTGGTTCCAACAAATGGTAATCAGAGCCGATTATCTTTGAGGGCCTCCTTTGTTGGTTATTGATTTGTGAAAGAAAGCTTAAGAAAGAAGAAATCGAGGCTGCTGAACTTGTTGCAACAGGATAAGTTACACAACACCTCTACCACCTGTGTTCACCGGTGAGAACTACCATATATGGTCAGTAAAAATGAAAACACATCTTCAAGCACAAGACTTGTGGAGTGCAATTGAGAGTGATGTCGAGCCACCTCCATTGAGAGCTAATCCAACCATTGCTCAGATGAGAATGCATAGCGAGGAACGAGCCAAGAAGCACAAGGCCATGGCTTGCCTGCAAAATAGAGTATCAGATGTGATATTTACTCGAATCATGGCCTGTGATTCACCTAAGCAGGCATGGGAGAAGCTGAAGGAGGAGTTCATGAGGTCTGAAAAGACAAGGCAACAACAGCTAATCAACTTGAGGAGAGACTTTGAGAACTTGAAGATGAAAAAAGCTGAGACCATCAAGCAATATTCAGACAGAATAATGGCCACTATCAATAGCATAAGGCTGCTTGGTGAAGACTTTGGTGAAAGTAGGATTGTTGAGAAGGTGATCACCACTCTTCCCGAGAGGTTTGAGTCAAAAATCTCTTCATTGAAAGACTCGAGAGACCTCACAACTATCTCTCTGCCTGAACTAGTGAATTCTCTTTATGCACTCGAGCAGAGAAGGGCCAACAGGCAAGAAGACAATCCTGAGGGAGCTTTTCAAGCAAAGACAAGGGAAGGCTCAAATCAGAAAGGAAAGAAGCCATGGCTCGATAAGAAAGAGAAACCAAGAAAAGAATCAGGCAAGAGGAGGTTCCCACCATGCAAACACTGCCAAAAGACCTCACATTTGGAAAAATATTGCTGGTATAGACCAGATATTCAATGCAAAAGCTGCAAGCAGTTTGGACATGTAGAGAAGGTCTGTAAAAACAAAGGCAAGGCACCTGTACAACAGCAGGTTAAGGCTCAAGCTGCTGAGGACCTTCAAGCTCAGGAGGAGCATGTGTTCACAGCAACAAGCTTTGCAACATCTAGCAAGGCTAAAGTGGAGTGGCTAGTGGACAGTGGTTGCACGCACCATATGACAGCTAATGAAGGGCTATTTAAAGACCTTGACAGAAGCTTTGCCTCAAAAATCAGAATTGGCAAGTGATTTCTGATGTACTCTTTTTACCTGAATTAGATCAGAATTTGTTAAGTGTTGGGCAATTGGTAGAAAAGGGTCACTCACTTGTTTTTGAGAATGGTTCTTGCATTGTTAGAGACTCTTATGGTCAGGAGCTGATCACAGTAGAAATGACAAACAGGAGCTTCATGCTTGATGTGAATATGCTTGAAAAGAAAGCCTACACAAGTTTGGTTGATAATACCAGCCTATGGCATAAAAGGCTAGGTCATGTCAGTTACAAATCATTAGATTTACTGCATAGATTGAATCTGGTTGATGATTTGTGCAAGGTTGAAGTCAAACATCCTGTTTGTGAAGTCTGTCAGCTTGGTAAGCAAGCTAGATTACCCTTTTCAGTCAACAAGGCATTTAGAGCTCGAGAGAAACTTGAGCTAGTTCACTCAGATATCTGTGGACCAATGAGAACTCCCTCCTTGAATAACAGCAGGTATTTTGTGCTGTTTATTGATGATTTAACTAGATTTTGTTATGTCTATTTCTTGAAGCATAAATCTGAAGTCTTTGAAGCCTTCATCAAATTCAAAGCTCTAGTTGAAAACCAAACAAGCTGCAAAATTAAAGCCTTGAGAACAGACATGGCCAACTGACCACAGTGTATACTCCTCAGCAAAATGGAGTATGTGAAAGAAAAAACAGAACTGTGATGGACATGGCCAGATGTTTGTTATTTGAGAGCAAGCTACCAAGCAAGTTTTGGGCTGAGGCAGTCAATACCTCAGTGTACCTACTCAACAAATTGCCAACGCATGCAGTAAAGGGTATGACACCTTTTGAAGCATGGCATGGACTCAAGCCTACTGTTTCACACTTGAAGGTGTTTGGTTGTGTCTGCTATGCTCACATTCCAGCAAAAAAGAGAACCAAGTTAGAGAGAAGAGCTATTCCAGGAATATTTGTTGGCTACAGCAGCACAAACAAAGGTTACAGGTTGTTTGATCCTGCAACAAAGAAGATCTTGGTGAGCAGAGACATCAGGTTCAATGAAGAGAAGGTCTGGAACTGGGATAATTCAGGCACAAGTCAGATTGAAGAAGATCAATTGGACAGTAGCCTTGAGATTGTTGAAGCTGAGCCTTGCAGTGAAGACTTTGATGATGCTCCCATAAGAGGAACTAGGACTATTGCTAACATATACCAAAGGTGTGATGTTGCAGTAGTTGAACCTTCAGATTTTGTGGAAGCTGCCAAAGATAGGAATTGGAAGAAGGCCATGGAAGCTGAGTTGAAAATGATCAGAAGGAATGACACCTGGGAGTTGGTGGACAGACCAACTCATAAGAAGGTCATTGGTGTAAAATGGGTGTTTAGGGCCAAGTACAATGCTGATGGCTCTTTAAACAAGCACAAAGCAAGGCTCATGGTCAAGGGTTACAGCCAAGAATATGGAATAGACTTCATGGAAACATTTGCTCCTGTGGCTAGGCTGGATACCATTAAACTTTTGTGTGCTATAGCTGCTCAGAAACAATGGAAATTTCATCAGCTAGATGTCAAGTCAGCATTTCTTAATGGTTTTCTTAAGGAAGAAATTTTTGTTGAGCAACCAGATGGTTTCAAGTTAGAAGGACATGAAGACAAGGTCTACAGGTTAAAGAAGGCTCTGTATGGCCTGAAACAGGCACCAAGAGCCTAGTATGACAAGATAGACACTTACTTGTCTAGGCTCCGGTTTGAAAAGAGTGCTAGTGAAGCAACACTTTATGTGAAAAGGTTATAAGGAGAAACCTTGTTGATTGTGTCTCTTTATGTTGATGATTTGCTTGTAACTGAAAGCAAAAATGAGTTGATTTCTGAGTTCAAAATGCAAATGCAACAGGTTTTCGAAATGACAGATTTAGGAGTCATGACATACTTCCTTGGGATGGAAGTAAATCAAACTGATCAGGGCATCTTTATCAGCCAGCATGCCTTTGCATCAAAGATCCTTAATAGATTTTGCATGCAAAATTGCAAGACAGTCAGCACACCAGTTGCACAAGGAGAAAAACTGACCAGTAATGGAGACCATGCAAGAGTAGATGAAAAGCAATATCGAAGCCTGGTAGGATGTTTGCTTTATCTAACAGCAACTCGACCAGACATCATGTTTGGTGTTAGTCTCCTATCAAGATTCATGCACTGCTGTAATGTTGTTCATTTTAAGGCTGCTAAAAGGATACTAAGATATGTCAAAGGGACTTTGGGGCATGGAGTCATGTTTAAAAGTAAAAAAGGGCTCAAGCTAACTGGCTATTTTGATAGCGATTGGGCAGGCTCGGTTGATGACATGAGGAGTACCTCTGGTTACTTCTTCACACTTGGTTCAGGTGTATTCTATTGGAGCTCCAAGAAGCAACAGACTGTTACTCAGTCTACAGCAGAGGCTGAATACATTGCAGCATCTGCAGCTGTTAACCAAGCTATCTGGCTTAGAAAGCTTCTATATGACTTGAATGAAGAACAAACAAAGCCAACTGAAATTTTTGTTGACAATCAATCCGCAGTTGCCATAGCCAAGAATCCGGTTTTTCATGGTAAGACAAAGCACTTCAAGATCAAATTTCACTTTGTTAGGGAGGCTGAGCAGTCCAATGAAGTTAATCTTGTTCATTGCAGCTCACAAGACCAATTGGCTGACATTTTAACTAAGCCTCTTAGTACATCACGATTTGAATTTTTGAGGAGCAACATTGGTGTTTGTTGCATACAGTCCAAGGAGGAGTGTTAGACTTTTGGCCTGCAATGCAACATTGTACCAGCATCAACAGTAGCAGCAGCTTAACTTGGAGCAAGCTTGGACCGAGGGAGGCAGGTCATTTTGATTTTGTGATCATATAATCTAGTTTGATATCTTTTGTAATATGATGGCTAAGCTAGTTGTTATAGTGACTGATTTCAATTGATGTAATGGCTAGTGTATTAGCTATTATTTTATGTATAAACTAAGTTAGTGTTGGTCAAAGTCTAGTGAGAGTGGTTGATTCACTAGGTGATAGTCTTTTTGACTATTCAATCTTTGTATTTTTTTTGTATATATCCACATATCAATGAAATGGTTGATAAGTTTAACCATTAACTTGTGTGTTTCAAGTTCTTTTGTACAAAGTTTCTATTTTCTCCTTTTCTTCTCTTGCTTTCACATAAAATCATATACACATTGCATGCATTTTGCATGCTAACATGCTGTTTTGGTTCCAGCAATAATGTTTGAAAAAGGAGTAAGAAAATGAAAGATACTCAATAAAGTTAAATCTTGAATTAATATCCTTGATAGAAGAACAAAGTTGAATTGTAGGCTTGAACCGGTTGGTGTTGGTGTTCGATCGATATTGTGATGATAAAGTTAAGAGATAAAACAACAAGAAACAAATGATTGAATCAAACTGACGGCGTCTGTTAATTTCTCTTTTTATTCATCGTAATTTTTATTTTATACTTTTCTCAAGGTAATTTATATTGATATCAAGTCACTTTAGTTATGCCCCTTCCCACCATCAACATAGTTCTGTCCTTGCTACTTGGACAGCTTCTTTTTTAAGATATATATTTTATACATTAATAAATTATATATTATTACATCATCAAAAAATTGAAACTTAAATCTATTTAATGAATCCTGTGTATTGTCTTGTTGGTCAGGGTGTTCACTGTCCCAAATGTGACTTGGATTAGAGTTACGCTAGTCGCATTGTTGTTAGGACTTTACTCTCCTCTTATAATTTATCAAAAAAAAAAATCTACTTAATAGGGTACCAAGCTATAATTTGTAACATATATAAAATACTTGATGTATTAAGAAATAAAATCCCCATCATATGCGTCATGCTAGTATAGTGAGGATTATTTTTTTTTGAACAATCTCATTTAGGTTTTGATCATATCAGTTCTTTTTGAGACAATGGCTAAAACAATCCATAGCCCCTCCCTAACCCATAAATAAAAGAATAATGCGCTTCAGCGCACTTAAACTCACATATTCTTACATTGACAACAATACTCATACCAATTAAACTAAGATTTAATAGACAATATAACAATAACGGTCGCACACCAAATTCAGCATTGAATATTTTTTAACAAAGATATCATTTGGGTTGACCCAAATTTAAATAAACTCATTTTATTGTGACAGTTTTTTTTTTAAATGTTTTCAAATTCAATTTTTTATATTATTCTATTTGAAAGCATTAATTTTGTTACCATCGCCATCCACACATTTTTCTAATCAGCAATGAGAGGCTCAAATTGCAAAACTGTAGTCTTCTATAATTTCTCTTCACAAAACAATAATATATATATATCACACGTAACTAGACATAAAATAAATATTGTGGCCAAAATAAAAACATAAAATATATAAATAACATAGTCACAAAAAAATACAAATTATTATTTCATTGAAGTTGACAACATTTTGCTTAATTTTAATATGAATGATTAGCAGCTGAAACATGTGGCAAGTTGGCGTAATTAATGAGATAATCCCCTAATCTTAAAATTTCTGTCTCATCACATCAAATATTGCCAAAAAGCAGCACCAATTGCATATGTTGTGTCTTAAGAATCAATTTCTCCTCAGTACCCTATGAATCAATCTTATCCATTGTCAGGTTCCCCACACTGTAATATCTTAATCTCATAAATTTAACCAAATCATCACCAAATATTGACATCAATGACAATGGTTCTTCTTTTCGAAAATGAAATGAATTATTGTTTTTTAATAAAAACATTGTTTAAAACGTTAAATTTTTTAACACGATAAGACAAATAGCGTCATATTAACATGGAAAATAGGTGGGTTGTCAGGTTAATATCATTAAAAAAATTAATATTTTAGTTAATATTTTCGTTAAAAAAACGATTCGATTCTTTTTAAAAGATTAATGGATAGAATAAGAACTAAATTGACTAAAAATCTCTTAGTTAGCTATTCATTTTAGTTGTTGAAATGTTTATAATAATGGAATTGAAAATATTATAAATTCAAAAATAAAATATGATAACACAGAATGATTGAAATTGAAACTGTTGCACAATGTTTGGGGTTTAATATAGTTTACATTTTTGTGCCTGTTTTTTTTTTAAATGAAAAGGGGTAAAACAAAAAATACTATAATTATGCATTATTAGTTGTTTAAATCTGTAAATGAGATTGGTCCATCTAGGGTCAGCTCCATTTAACACCGTAGAAAGTTGAAACCCACAATCATTGGAAGGTGAAAAATATAAAGAAGTAAATGGACAGCAAGTAATAGGCCAATTGGGAAAAAGGGGGGGGGGTGTTCGGTGGTCCAACGAGCCGAAGCACTAACATTTTGGGAAATTGGACCTAGCCCTCTTGATTGGTCCACCTAATTGACTCCTTCCCAAACAAGCATATTTTATCCCACCAAATAATATAAACACAATTTTTATATTAAATTTTTATAACATAAAGTATTAATTTGTTGATTATATAGGTGATCATGGTTCGGTTCAGGTCTGAATAGAATTTTAGGTCTATTTTTAAATCTAGATTTAGGTTTGGGCCCAGTCTAAAAAATGAGCTTAAATTTTATTTAAGCCCAATCTAGATAAAAATGTTAAAAGTCAAGTCCGATCAGTTGGTATTAAATTTTTATATTATTATTTTTATATAAAAATAAATTTTAAAAATATAATACATCAAATACACTAAAAGCATTTAAATAAATATTTCCCAACAAATTAAAAATAAATTAAAAAAATTATTTATACTAGCAAACAAATACCTCTAAAATAGTAGCAAAATTAACAATAAAATAAGAGTTATACAATATCCAAAGAATAGCAACAAAATAGTAGCAATATAATAGCGAAACGGCACTAAAACTACAACAAAATTGCAGCAAAAAGTAACAGGTTTTTTTTGTAAATTTGGATCAGGCTAAGCTCAAACTAAAAAAATTTACCCGAGACAAGGCTCATTTCATTTTTTACTCAAACCCAGTTTTTAAACTATTTTTTATATAAACTCTCTCACTTTTCGAATAACTCTTCAAACTGAACCACATAATTAGGTCTACTTGATTATGATACAAAAGGAATATATATAATGGGTTTAAGGAATATAATAACCGCCCCTGCTGATGGTTTTAACCACGGGGGATGAAGGTGAAATGCATTTGGACATAAATATTATAAGATAATTGAAAGCCAAATTGCATTTGACCCCAAAAGCAAAAGCTGTTGTTGTTATAAAGAATGGAAAGACGTAGGAGACATGGATAAGGGTTTGGTGTCTCTTAGCTTTATAATTGCGTAAATACCAAAGATATTTAGGGTCGAGATGTTTTTAATATTTGAATTTACAATTTTTTTTAATGAGAGCAAAGGGGAATTTAGGAATTGAGAGGTGGATTCTTTTAAAATGGAAAATTTTCTATGTAGGTCTCTTTATAGTTTATAAAATATAAATTAATAATGATAAAATTATACTTTGACCTCTTAAAATAATAAAAATTTAATTTAATCTTTTAAAAACTATAAAAATATAAGCTATTAAAATGAAAAAATTACATTTTTATTATAATAAAAATATATAACTTAATTCCAACTCTTCAAAAAAATTTCTAATTTCGCCTTGAGGGCATAATATATTTCGCCATTACACTTAATATTTGTTTGTAATATTAAGATTAATTGATTTGATTTAATATTATAGGACAAACGGTAGCATTTGCTAACATTTTTATTTTAAGAAAAAAGGGATTAATTCTAGTTTTACTCTTTTTATTATATTAAAATTTGAGATTTAATTTTTCAACATTAGTAAATTCATATAAATAGTATTAAGTGTTAATGGATTCACGGAAGTCCATGTCATTACTGTAACAATGACAGTTAATACAATGCTATCAATTTGAACATATACTAATAAAAATATAAAAATAGCGTAACCATAAAAATAGTCACTTTTGTTTGTCTCAAATTACATTTCAGTCATTTACGTTTAAAATATTACGTTTTAATCACTTACGTTATTATTTTGTTACGAAGTGGTTACTCTACCGTTAAGCTTTATTACCTCCTTAATGGCGGTCCAACATGGCAATCCAAATGGGTTTTAAATGCCAACCTGGATGTCCTATATGACAGTCCAAATAAATTTATTTAATTGAAAAATCTATTTTCATCCCAACAATTGGACATCCAAGTTAGCATTTAAAACTCATTTGGATTGTCACGTAGGACTGCCGTTAGGGAGTTAAACGGTAGAGTGGCTACTTGGTAACAAAACGATAACGTAAGTGACTAAAATATAATTTGAGGTAAACAAAAGTGACTATTTTTAATAGTTTACCCTATTCATTATTAAAGTAGAATAATTATAATAAAAAAATTAAATTCATTATTAGAGAAAAAGAGAGAGGGGGGGGATTGAGATGGTTAAAATATTACCATAAATTGGCTAGATTACAATCATTTGCAACTTACTATATATTCAACATTATCATCAAATTGAGAAAAAAAAATTGAAGTAATTTAATTGATACAAGAAGTTCCATTTCAATAAATTTAATATACAGCTTTCCTCAATCCTTTAACTTTGCTGTCTTTTGTGTATATATAAAGAAAAAAAGGGCATTATCATGAAATTTGTACCTAACCTCAACATTCACTCAACTTATTATTTGACAAGTGTGAATGTTTGTAGCAAGGTAGATAAATAATAGTACATGGGAAGTGACCAATAAATTGTGCATGTCCAAATCAACAAACCTACACATAATTGGGTGAATGTTTCCTTTTTTAATGAACAACCTCGATATGTTTGGTTGGAAGCTAGGCGTGGAAGTGGTAGATATTGCATCAATGGTGGTGGGGGATGCACGAGGGAATCGGTTTACACGTTAGGTTGATTAAAGCGTTAGCTGACGTTTCGAATGGTAAAAGGTTAGACGGAAAGATGGAAAGACGTGTGGGAATTTTAACGAACAGATGGCGAAGCTATCCCTTGCAGCATTCAATAGAAGATTATTAACTGTAGGTTTAGATGAGTGATGCGTTTATTCGTAATTAGTGTAAAAATAACGGTAGTGGTAGGATTAGATGCTGTAGCGGTACTGTAACGTAAGATAAAAAATAAGCCAAATCCACTACACCGCACTGCCCATCCAAACTCACCCTAAGTATCAACTTCTACTATTCTTTTTCCACCATCAAAGTCGTAACCCGAAGGTTACAAGTTTCACCAATTCTCAATGCTTATAAAAAGATAAAATAATATCATAAAGGCTTAATGATAAATTTGGCCACTAACGTTTGTATGTTTTGTCAAAATAGCCCTAATTGTATTTTTGAGCCTTTTTTTATCATCAACCTTTGTTCTTTTTTTAGTCCGCTTTTTCTAATAGATTTTATGAATAAATTCAAGGTTTCAAATTTTCTTTTCTTTCAAAGCGTTTCAATCTTTCATACGTTTGTTTATTGAGAAGTTTTTCTACTAAGTTGATTTTTTTAGATAATTACATTTATTTACTTTAAATTAAGAGTTATTTTTTTAATTTAATGTATTTATTTATTTTATTATTTTCCACATTTAATTTTCTTATTAGGTTATCTAAGTAATAAATTATATCTCATTAAAAATATTCTACATATGAAATTCCACTTCATCCCCGTTAATTTTTTTAACGTTATTTTCATTAAATCTGTTAGAAAAAGTAGATTGAGAAAAAGAACGAAGGTTGATGGCAAAAAAAAACTTAAAAATACAATTAAAGCCATTTTGACAAAACATGCATGTAGGACCCAATTTATTCCTGGGCCCAATAATACCAGCCCAAAAAAACACTAAAAATCCAATAATAAAAATATTCCAAACAAAAGTCCAATCTTATAAACCCAGTAATAAAAAAAACAGCAGGCCTAAGTGGCCCAAATGCCTTAACATATCAGAAACCCTAAAAAGCTTCTGCGGCTTTCCAGCGTCGCCACTGCGCCCCTCACACGCGCACCACCGAGCACCACACGCACGTCGGCCCACCTCCGTACAGCGCCACGCATGCCCGTACCTACACAAGAAAACAAATAGCAGCAGAGAAAACAAAAAAAAACAGTTGTATTTTTCATTTTATTTTTATTTTCGATTTCGGCTTTAAAAGGGTCAAAACAAACCATTGTATGGCTTCTTCACGATTTTGACAAGGAAAATACAAATAAAAAACGGATACCAAAAACAGACCCTAGAAAAGTCTCTTCTTCTTCTTTATTTTTATTTATTTTTCTTTCTTTCTCTTTTGAAATCTGTTTGTATATACGTATGAAGATTTTATATATATATATATATATATATATATATATTACACATATTTTTGAAAAGAGAGAATACAAAAAAGGGGGAGAAAAATATACCTGAGGGGGTCCGACCACCGCGCGTGGCGCCGCTGACGGTGGCGGATGGCATTGATCGGCGCCGGCACTGGGTCGACTATGTGAGCCAGAGAGAAAAGAGACTCTCCCTTTTTTTTTAAAAAAAAAAGCTAGCTCAAACTGATTCTTTGGACATTTTGGCTTAAAATGCCCTTCTGATACGACGCCGTTTTGGGAGCCCATCTCCAAGGCCAAAACAGCGTTGTTCTCCCCCTAAGGATCCGCGCGTTGACCCGACCCGGGGAGGATCCGCGCGTTTCTGTGAAATGGGCTAATCGCTCTTTTGGTCCTTCCACATTTTTTATTTTTTTAATTAAATTTTCTTTTATTTTAATTTTACCCAGAAATTTTGCGCAGTTTTAAATTTAATCCCTATTTAAACGCTGCGTTTAATAACTCGGGTAAATTGCGCTTTTAGTCCCTTTTAGTCTACGCGTATTGTATTTTAGTCCTTTTCAGATTTCATTTTTAATTTATTTTTTAGCTCCTTAATTTTGTTCTGATTTCAATTCAGTCCTTTAAATATTTTTATTTAATTATTTGTTTATTGATTTTTTCTAATTATTCTCCCTTTTTAATTAATATTTAATATTATATATATTTTAAATTGTTCTAGATTTTATTTATTTCCTTTTATATGCTATTTATTTTCATTAATTATTTTTTATTATATTCTTTTTATATACACATATAATTTATATTAAATTATTTATACATATTATGGATTTCATATTATTTTTATATGTATTTTCTTTTAAATCTATTTATGTGTATACGCATAATTTTAAAATTTATTTATTTATATAATTTATTTCCTTTGTATTCCCTATTTTATTATATATATATATTATTTATTTATTTTAATAACCTTGATATATTATTTTCATTCATAAATTATTAAATTTAGTATTTTTTATGTATATTATGTAATAACCAATTTTTGCCCTGGCCCAATACAGACTAAAGGCCCAATCAATAAAACAACCCAATTTAGCCCGAGCCTGAATTAGAAACAAAAAAAAAAGCCAAAAAATAAATAAAACAAAAGCCATTAAAAGTCCAAAATTACAGTCCAAATACATAACCAATGAAGCCAATTACAAACCCCTCAAAAGCCCAAATGGTCCATTTTTACAAGTAGCTCAAACCCAATTACAAATTAAGCCCAAATGACCCCAACTAGCCCAACCGAAATAGACCCAAAACTTTAAAATTTTTCAGAACCCTAGTTCCAAGTGCCACAGCTGCCGCATGTCTGCCCTCTGACATGGGCCACTTCCCCCAGGCGCCTCTGGCTTCGCATGTC
The DNA here is from genome assembly GCA_005393395.2 of Gossypium australe. Taxonomy (NCBI): domain Eukaryota; kingdom Viridiplantae; phylum Streptophyta; class Magnoliopsida; order Malvales; family Malvaceae; genus Gossypium; species Gossypium australe. The sequence continues at coordinate 137,306,964 of CM016621.1, forward strand.
TCGGCAACCAACGACTCGCACACCGACGCCTTGCCCATACCTGCAAACAACACGCGACAAGCAGAGAAACAGAGGTAACAACGACAGAAAAATATGGAACAAACAGTAGAGTAATAAAAAAAGGGTTGTATCGTTCGGCTGTAAAGGGATTCAAAATCAATGTAACGGGGCCTTTTTTTTTTACAGAGGGCGAAATCGAAAACAAGGATACAAATTTAAAAAGGTTGATTCTGATTATTGTTTCTATTATCTATTTCTACTCATTTATTTATTTATCTATCTTTTTATTTTGAAACCTAGGTATTAAAAAACAAAAGAGATCCGGAAAAAAATCTTTTCGAACCTATCAAAAATCGAATGTACCAAAAGGGGGGCTTGTTCTTCCGTTTTAATAAAAAAGAACCAGAAAGCAAAAGCAGATTCAAAGGTTGATTTCCCTTTTTTATTTATCATTCTGTCGATTTATTAATGGATTTTTCTTTTTATTTTGGAATAAAAAAAAAAAACAAAAATCAAAGAAAAGAGGTGAAAGGGGTTACCTAAGCCTTAACAACCATGGCATCTGAGGAGTCCCTCTCCATCGTCAGAGTTTGGTCGGAGAAAGGGTTACCCAAGGCCTTCTCCCTTCGTTTCTATGCACCTAAGGGCTGGCCATCGTGCGGGGCGTCAGTAGAAGACCAGGGCTCGTCCTCGTGCCTCGTTGGCTACCTGAGCGATGGTGGTGCGACGATGATAAGGATCCCAATCGTAGGGCAAGGAGGGAGAAAGAGAAGCTTTAACGTTAGTTTTTTCTTTTTTTTTTTCTCTCTGAGTGGATTTTGAAGTAAAACATGTTAACAAAAGGGGTATTAGACTCAGAGTGGAACGGCGCCGTTTAGCTTCAGGGGGGACCGTGCATATCCCTTCAAAAGGGATATTCGCGCAACAAGTCCCTCCCTTTTGTGGTGTCGCTTAATCAAGCCCCTATCTTGCTTTTTTTTCCCTTTTTGCAATTGTGCCCTGTAATTTGTTGCGCGTTTCAGTTTTGTCCTCGTTGTAACGACGTCGTTTTGGAAGACGAGAATAATTGCCATTTTGATACCCCTCCTCTCACGCGCGATTCAAATAGACCCTTTCCCCTTACTTTATTTCAAATCGACCCCAAAATTCTGTTTTAAATTCAATTAGATTCCTTTTTAATTAATTTGCGGTTTTTGTTCTTATTACTATTATCTAGTATTATTATTATTATTATTATTATTATTATTATTATTATTATTATTATTATTTATCTCAATGTCCCTTTACATATTACTTGGTTTTTCTTAAATTTATATTTTGTATAGTGACATGTCATATTACGTATTATTTCTAAATTTTTACTTATATCTAATCTATTTCGTTTATACTGTTTGTATTATATATGTAAGTCTAGGGTTAATGTGTCGTGCACACACACACACACACACACACATATATATATATATATATGTATTATTCATTATTTTATTTTGGTTCAATATTCTTTTATCAGTTATTAGATTATATTTTTAAAGGATTCTACACATTATATAGTATTATAATATATCATACTTCTATAGAAATATATATATTTATATTGAAAAACATGTTTTATGTAAATAGTCTATATTGTTAGATATTTTATTTAAACCCATTATGTATTATCTTCATTCTATATATCGTTCACTTTATTTATATCATATGAGTGTTTTTTTTTCATTATTTTAAACTTGCATGAAATATGCTTATCTTTCTTCGTTGTTTATTGTATTTGTCTATACCTTATCGCATATATTTGTAATTGCTCTAGTATAGGAATTATTATTTGTCGCATTTTTATTACTATTTTGTCATTGCTTATCTTAAATGTTGGAATATTATAATTGTTTTTAATGTATATGTTCGATAATGTGAATGCAATATCGTAACATGGTTTAGTTAAAAAAAATCGCTTTTGCAAAATTAACCTTTTATTTGAAGTTTTTTTTAAAATTGTGCATTTTGAAAGTTTTTTTGAGGCAATGTTTGTATGTTTGGGAGTATGGAAAATTATGCCCTAACGTACTGGGTGTAATTTTTTGTCCAACCAGGTAATCAAATATCCTTCTTTAATTGCATGTCTTGAGGATCAAAGATAATCTCAGTGTCGGGGTATAAAGGTGTTATGTCCTAACGTACTGGATGTGATATTTTTATTTCCTTCGAAACGAGTTAATCTTGAGATTCAATTCTGATTTAATGAGCTTCAAATTCCAATATATTCAAGGCGTACATCGAGCCAATTTTAAGATTGCACATTTGGAAAACAAGGCAATGTTTGTGTGTTTAGAAGTACGAAAAATTACACCCTAACGTGCTGGGTGTTGATTTTTCAAATAAATGACCAAATACCCTTTTCATATATTTTGAAGATCAAAGATGATCTCGATGTCAAAGTATAAAGGCATTATATCCTAACGTGCTGGGTATGATATTTTTATTCCTTTGGAACGAGTTAATCTTGAGATTCAAATTCAACATCGATTATTTTTCCTTAGAAAATTCATAACCTCTCCAAATTTTCAACACAAAGGACATTAATTAATCAATTTGGTACCAATTTTGGGTGTGATGAGGGTGTTAACCCTTCCTCGCACGTAAACGACTTCCGAACCCGTTTTCTCAAATTTTCGTAGACCAAAAACATTGTTTTAGTAAATCAAAATGTTTTATTAAAACAAAGGTGATCCGATCACTCCTAATAAAGATCGGTGGCGACTCCCATTTTATTTTCATTTTCAAAACTAAAGTCGATTCCCGTTTTGCCAACAAAATGGTTACGACAGTTTGGCGACTCCACTGGGGACCTTCGAGAGTCAAGCCATAAATTGATTAATTCTTGTCCTTTTGATTGAAAGTTTGGAAAATTATTTTGAAAAATCATATTTTTTTGACATATTTGTGTGTGCTATAATGTCGAGTTTCATGAAATATTTTGGCATCGCATTGCATGACCGTTGTGGTCACACCCTCTTAAGTGGGAGTGAGAAGCTACTCTTTCGTGTGGTCTTTACCTCCGTGCAAGATAGTGGATCACTTTCGGGATACATCCGTACCTATGTCTTCGTGAGATTTTTATCTCCGTGCAGCCATAGGGAAATGTATTCCCCTGAACTGAACTCGGTCCGTATGAGCCTATAACGGGTGAGGATCAAGGAATCTGCTGGTTCGGGTACCTTTCTTTAGAACCGAACCTCATATAGCAAGCCTTAAAGGCCCATCTTAGGTAGAGCCACCCCAAACCTTAGTGGTCGCCCGAGTAGGTGCTTTTTTCCTTGTTTGCTTTAAACTGTGTGTGTGATATTGACTCATTTTGTTTTATTGAATGTCATTTTTATCACACTTGGTTCATTAACGTGCATCATATCGCATGATCGTCGTGGTCGTGTAACGACCTCAAAAGCATGGATATCGAAAAATAAGTTATCGGGTCTTCATTTTTAGTAAACGGACTCGTAAAATATTTATTAAAAATATTTATAAAGTTAGTTATGTGTTTAATCAAGTTTTAATTAAGTGAATTTAGCTTAATTAAGAGCAATTAGTAAAAAAAGACTAAATTGAAATAGGAGTAAAAGTTGAATTATAGATTAAAAGAAATTATAAAGGACCAAAATGGCAATTAAACTATTTTGTATAGTTGAGGCTGTGTAACGTGGAAAAATCTGAGATTTTTATGTTTAATATATATTATTATATAATAAAGATATTTTATGTTTTAATTATAATATATTATATTATAGTGTTATTATATATATATATATGTGTGTGTGTGTGTTATAAAGAGAAAGTAAAAAAAAAAAAAGAAGAACAGAAAAGAAACAGACAACAAGACGAAAGAAGGGGAAGAAAAAGGGAAAGAAAAAAAAAGGGGAAATTCAAAGTTTGAAGCTTGGAAGTCTAATAGGTAAGTTAATTTAGCCCTTTTCTTTTAATTTTGATGTTTTATAAGTTTTAGGACAAAGTTTTGATGAATTTAAGTTGAGGTTTTTGGAGTTTTAAAGTTTTTGAATATAGCATATGATGAATAAAATGATGAATTAGTGGTTTAATTGAAAGAATTTGAAGTTAGAATTGGATAAAGGATTTAATTGCAAAATAAGCTATAGGAAAACAGTTTTGGGACAGTAGCAGTAGAGTAACTTTGAAATTTCACCAAAACTTGTATAAGTGGAATTAGAAGTTGAGTGAGATATTAAGTTAAAGCTTATTGAGTCTATTTCCATATGAAAGAAACAGGGAAAGAAAATAAATTATGTATTTTGAGATATTTATATTTTTGTGAGACTGGTTTAGAGTGATTTCGAGATCTCCTGTTCTGACTTAGAAAAATCATTAAAAATTGAAAAGAAATAATTTTGGGACATAATTTATATGGTTAGATTCCTTACTGAGTCTATTTTTATAACAAACAAACTAGAACATCATTTGAATTCTGTTCAAAAAGATAATTAAAATTTAGAAAAGAGTGGTCGGAACTGTCAGACAATAGAACAGGGGTGAATTTAAAGAATAAACTGTACTTATTGGCTGAATCAAAAATTCTGAAAATTTTATGACAAGAATATATGTGAGTCTAGTTTCATAAAAAATTTACGGATCTTAGTTTGGAATTCTGTAACTCAAGATATAGATAATTTAGTGACAATGACTCAGGTAGACAACATTGAAAGAACTTATAAGTAAATAATAGAATTGTGTGTAAAGAATGTGGAATAAAGAGATAGAGTAGGGAATTGAATAAAATTCAATTATTTATTGAGATTTAATGTTGTAATTAATAATGTAAATCATTATTATCTCTTTAGCAAACAAGGAATTCGAGACATTGAGCAAGGAAGGAAAAGAGAAAAACAAATGAGGAGTAAAAACGAGAAATTCAGGTTAGTGTTACTATAATTCAAATTTGATTATTTGTTAAATTTTAAATTAATATATGTATATATGATAAAAAAAATTTAAGTAAGTATCAAGAATGAATTAAGTGATAAATATGTATTGGAATTGAATTTATTATTAGTAATTGTTGAATTTTGAGTAATATGTTTAGTAAATAGAAATAAGGTTAATATTGATATTGAATTAGATAAAACTGAATTTAATTGTGAATTGAATGAAATTGAAATGAAGTTTGAATATGTATGAGCATTTGATGATATATTGATTAGAAAGTGTTTTGAAATTGAATCAAATTGAATTGAATGTGATTATTTGAAATGTACATGGATTGAAAGTATGAGGATGTGATTGAGTTGAAATGTTCATAAAATGAATGAAATTATGAATATGTGTGAATATATGAATTGTATATTGATTGGAGAAGTGAATCGAATTGAATTGAATCAAAGTGAAATTATCTGAAATGTGTATTGATTAGATATTGGAAAATGATATAAATACCCTATTAACTAGTCAGGCTTAGTCAGATATAGTTGGCATGCCATAGGATTTGAGATGTATTTAGGAGATTTTCGGCTCGACCGAGGAGATATTTCTGTTATTATATGCTTCGGTTTATCCGAAGAGGCATTTAATGCCTTATTGGTGTGTTTGGGAGGATATGATATATTGGTGTGTTTGGGAGGTTATATTATACTGGTGTGTTAAGGAGGATTTATATTATTCTGGGTGTGATTGGGTTGGATATTCTGGTGTGTTGGGATGGAATCCGTGTATCCGTTGAGGTCCAAGTCAAGTTAATAGGGGTAAATAAGTGAAATGATAAATTCCGAATAAATGTGATTAAGCTATTGAAAGAAATAAGAAAGTGAAATTGTCAAATAAGATATGAAATGAGATTTGTGATATGAAATTGAATGCATGAACCAAAGGTTCATGAAATGTTCAAAGATGAATTGTGAATTGAAATATTATATAAGATGGAGAAATGAAACTAAAGTTTACAGTTTTGCTTGAAATGATATAAATAATATAAGAAGTTAATTGAAAAGAATAATATAATTGAATTATATATATTTTGAGTGTGAATTTGATATGAGAAAATGAAATTGAGATATGAGATTTAGAATATGGACCAAAGGTGTATGAATTGAATGAAGTTTAAAGCGATGATATAAGAAATAAACTAGTGAAATTGTTGTTGTTGAGATATGACTTTAGTAAACACAAATTGCAATAGAATTAATATTGAATAAAGAATAAAATTTAGTGAATTGCATATGATATGAAATGAACTAATGGAATGAAATGTGGAAAATAATAATAATAATAAATTCAATGAAAATTGGATAGTGAAATAATGTATAAATCTAATTAAATACAAGCCTTGAAATAATGCTTATTATATTAGATGATTTAATTTAAAGAATGAAATAACTATTAAGTAATTATATCATAAATTGAATGTATATAAGTTATTATATAATTTGAATTATGGTAATACTACTGAGTATACCTTTACTCAGCGTACGGTTGTTTCTGTGCGCAGGTTAATTGAAAGTCGATGTCCGGACCAGCATCCAGAGTAATCCCGACCTCAGAGAAAATTTTGAGTAATGTACTTTTCTTTGATAATGGTGGCATGTACCTAGATAATGGATAGGTTAAGTATAAGTGCCTTATAGTTTGAGAAAAATTTTAAAATGTTTGAAAATGTTCTAAGTATTCGAATTAGTCCCGAACCATTCCTATCGAAGATTCATATAAGGGACTATAAGATTATTTTATATTATGATTGATAATAATTGTGTATTAATTGTAAAGTTGTCCGATCGATCTGGTAGCACTCCGTAACCCTATTCCGATGACAGGTTAGGGTTAAAGGTGTTACGTACCTTTAAGTGGGAGTGAGAAACTAAGCTTTCGTGAGGTTTTCACCTCCGCATGGGCTAGTGGATTGCTTTCGGGATACATCCGTACCTATGTGCTTCGTGAGGTTTTCACCTCCGTATGGCCATAGGGAAATGTATCCCCCTGAACCGAACTCGGTCCGTATGAGCCTATAATGGGTGAGGATTGAAGAATCTGCTGATTCAGGTACCCTTCTTTAGAACCAAACCTCATATACAGACCTAAGAGCCTACCCTAGGTAGAATTGTACCAAACCCTAGCGGTCACCTGGATAGGTGTTCTGTGTTTGTTTATTTCTCTTGCACTAACGTGTTTTCTGTTGTGATTATTTATGTCCACTGGGCTAACGTGTTTTCCTCTGTCTTGATTGCATTGCATCATCAAAGAAAAGAGGTGTTGATTGATATTCGATTGCTAAATAGAGGAGTTTGTCATGAGAAAATGAATTTCTTGATAAAATGGATTATAATACGGTTGCTCAAATATAGTCCAAGTAAACAACGAGAGAAGGCGCATAGTCCACGGAAGAATACAAGACTTTGCCCGATGATTCAAGCCAACAAGGATTATTCAAGAATCGTCACGTCTTGACTTTCTTAAAGAAACTTATAGACACCGCGGAGGATAAGCGAGTGAAGAAGTACAGCCTGAACCAAGCGATAAGGAGCTAGAAGAGGCACCTATGAAGAAAGTTCATGGGAGACGATCACAACATCTGATACAACAAAAAAGATTGGTGTTTTCACTTGGATTATGTGGACAAAACCGTATATGCAATCCATTTTATGTAAAGAGCTTCATTTTCTAGAAAAGTTATTCTAATGGAATTAAATTCATAATCAGTGCCTCTCTTTTTGCATTCATTCCATGCATTTGCATTGCATTGCATCATTAGAAAGGAGGCGTCGATTCATATTCGATTGCTGAATAGAAGGGTTTGTCATAAGGAAATGTGTTACTTGATGAAGTGGATTATAATACGGTCATTCGAACATAGTCTAGGTAACAACGAGAGAAGGCCTTGCCTGAAGATCCAAAGCCTACAAGGATTGTTTGGGAGTCATCAGAAGATTATTAACATCGCTGAGGATAAGCGAATGACGAGGCAAGACCTAGACCAAGCAACAAAAAGCTAGAAGAGACGTCTATTGAGAAAGTTCAAGGGACACGACCATAAACATCCGAATATGAAGAAGAGGATTTATCCGAAGATTCAAGCCGACAAAGATTGTTCGGGAGTCATCGGAGGATTACGAGGATCGCGGAGGATAAGCAAATAACGAGGTACGACCTGCACCAAGTGACAAGGAGTCAGAAGAGACTTCTATTGAGAAAGTTCAGGGGATGCAATCACAACCTCCAGACACGAAAGAAAGGATTGGTGTTTTCACCTGGACTATGAGGACATGACCGTATATGCGATTCGTTTTACGTAAAGAAACGTATTTTCTAGAAAAGTTCTTCTAACGGAATTGAATTTACAATCAACGCCTCTCTTTCTTTTTGCATTCATTCCATGCATTTGCATTGCATTTCATGCATTTGTATTATATCATATCACATGCAATAAAATTTGTGGAAAGACCCTAATTATGTGAAGTCATTTCAGTTAACCTAGAAAACATGGAGCAAAGGTTGGAAAGAATAGAGAAAATACAAATACTGATGCAAGAGCAGTTGGCCAAAATTCAACAGGACATGCAAGATCAAATGAATATGATGCGCCAGTTAACCCAATTACTAGTCGAAAGACTTGAAAAAAGGAGCGACCCTGTCGTCGGCAGTGCGGATGATGTTGAAGAAATTGTTTATTCCCCGATAAATATCCTGGCTCAACCAGACGTACAGTCACAAAGGGAACCCGTCATTGATAAACCCCAAGGTCATGCTAATACTTCGACCCTATTGGGCTTGTACTTAAACTCTGAAGATGATCCAGCCAAACCAATTGTTCAAACAGTGGCAAAAGAAGGGGGGGAGAGGACATTGAAGGCCCCGAAGAAAAAGGAAAAAGAAGTGGGTAGTACGAGTAGGTATGATAAAAGACCATTCACTATGTTCCCACCAAGTACCACGCTTGCTCCAAGCCAACCCAAAAATGAACAAAGACCGGTGAGACCCAATCCTGAAAAACCTCGACTCACCCCTATTCCCGTGTCGTACGGGGAACTGTGCCCAAAATTATTGGAAAAACAACTAATCTCTCCACATCATATGGCGCTATTGAAGCCTCCATACCCGAAATGGTACGATCCTAATGCTAGTTGCATGTATCATGCTGGAAACCAGGGGCATTCTACAGAAAATTATATAGCCTTTAAAAGGAGGGTTCAGGGTCTTATTGATGCAGAGATTTTACGATTTGACGGTACTGGTAATATGGCTGGAAATCTGCTCCCTAACCATACTGAAGGGAACGTGGGCGCAGTGACAAAAGAGATTATGCAATTAAAGATGTTTCAATGATACACCCTAGTCCCCCTGGATTCATTTTGAACAACTGGACCGCCGTCGATCTTCTTGTAGTTTCTAAGTCCTCTCCAAAGTAATGCTCAATGTCAACTCTTTTTGTGCGCCCCTAAGTAATAGTGGGATTCTTTTGTAAGAGCTTACGTTTTTATCATTTAAATGAACATTACTGGAGATGCATTTTGTCACAATCCTTTCATTCTCGTTAACTTCATAATTGTTCCCTCTTCTCATAGCATGTCCTTACATATATCTCATATCATGCCATAGTATTACGTTTGAAGGTTCCAGTACCTCGATGTTCCTCTATAGTTTCTTTTCCATTTACTTTTCAGGTGCTCAGATATCGACAACGTGAACAATCCCGTTACAAGTCCTAAAATCGATTTCAAGAAAGCTGTTTGTTTAGGAGAATTTGAAGCTGAGGAAAATGCTGAAGATTATTTCTCATCCCCTAACTTACTGAGAATGATAGAACAAGAAGATAAACAAATTCTACCCCATGAAGAATCTGTTGAGGCAGTGAACTTGGGAAACGAAGAAAGGAGGCAAGAAGTGAAGATTGGGACCTCCATTTCAGAGCACACCAAACATGATTTGATTGCCTTGCTTCATGAGTACAAAGATGTATTTGTATGGTCGTATCAGGACATGCCAGGTTTGAACGAGGATGTAGTGGTCCATAGACTCCCACTGAAACCAAAATGCAAACCCATTCAACAGAAGCTAAGACGAATGAGACCTGAAATGTTGTTAAAGATAAAAGAAGAAGTAAGAAAACTATTTGATGCTGGCTTCTTACAAGTCTCTAAATATCCAGAATGGGTGGCTAATATAGTCCCAGTACCGAAGAAAGACGGTAAGGTGCGAATGTGCGTAGATTATCACGATCTGAATCGAGCAAGCCCAAAAGATAATTTTCCCTTGCCATACATCGATACATTGGTAGATAACACAGCAAGACATTCATTATTTTCTTTCATGGATGGATTCTCGGGTTATAATCAGATAAAGATGGCTCCCGAGGATATGGAGAAAACTACATTCGTGACGATGTGGGTGACATTCTGCTACAAGGTGATGCCATTCGGATTAAAGAATGCCGGGGCAACATATCAGAGGGCAATGGTGATGCTGTTCCATGACATGATGCACAAAGAAATAGAAGTCTATGTCGACGATATGATTCCAAATCTTGAGGGGAAAGAGAGCATGTTGGGAACCTTAGGAAGTTGTTTGAAAGACTGAGAAAATTCCAGTTGAAGCTTAACCCAGCCAAGTGTACCTTCGGGGCTACCTCTGGAAAATTACTGGGCTTCATCGTCAGTGAGAGAGGTATCGAGGTTGATCCAGACAAGATAAAAGCCATACAGGAACTACCGCCTTCACGCACACAAAAAGAAGTCAGAGGATTCTTAGGGAGGTTGAACTACATCGCTCAATTCATTGCTCAACTTACCAACCAGTGTGACCCGATTTTTCGACTCATTCGAAAACACAATCCTGGAGAATGGAACGAGGAGTGCCAAGTGGCTTTTGACAAGATAAAACAATATTTGTCTAGTCCCTCGGTGCTAGTACAGCCAACTCCTGGAATACCGTTAGTACTGTATCTGACTGTGTTCGAAAACTCAATGGGTTGCGTACTGGGGCAGCATGATGAGTCGGGGAAACGAGAAAAGGCGATTTACTACCTCAACAAGAAGTTTACAGAGTATGAAACAAAGTACCCGTCAATTGAAAAATTTTTTCGTGCTTTGGTCTGGGTAGTTCGAAGCCTCAGACAATATATGTTGTATCATACAACATGGTTAATTTCAAAGCTAGACCCAATAAAGTACATGATAGAGTCACCTGCACTCTTAGGAAGAATGGCACGATGGCAGATCCTGCTATCGGAGTACGACATCATCTACGTGAATCAAAAGTCGATAAAAGGGAGCGCAATAGCTGACTTCTTAGCAACTCGAACGACAGAGGAATACGAGCCAGTGAGATTTGATTTCCCAGATGAAGACTTGATGTGTATTACAGAAAAAGAATGTGAGTCGACAAAAGAGAAATCATGGAAGATGAGCTTTGATGGTGCGTCAAACGCATTGGGGCATGGGATTGGGGCAGTCATAGTATCACCAGAAAGGAATCATTATCCATTCACTGCCAGATTAAATTCCTTCTGTACCAATAACATAGCGGAATATGAGGCTTGTATCATGGGACTTCGTGCAGCTATTGAACGAGACATCGAAATCTTAGAGGCATATGGAGACTCAACGCTCGTGATTTACCAAATCCGTGGAGATTGGGAAGTGAGAGACTCGAAGTTGGTCAAATATCGTGATCTTGTGGCGTAACTGGTCAAAGAATTCGAAGAAGTGACTTTCAATTACTTCCCACGAGAAGAAAACCAATTGGCTGATACCCTAACCACTTTGGCATTAACGTTCAAAGCAAGCCGAGAAACGGAAATAATGCCTCTCCAAATGAGCATATATGAGGTCCCTGCACATTGTTTTAGCATTGAAAAAGAGGCAGATGGACAGCCATGGTTCTATGATATCTTAGGATATGTCAAGAATCAAAGATATCCCGAGCAAGCAAATGAGAACGACAAAAGAAAAATCAGAAGAATGGCGGTGGGATTTGTCCTTGATAGGGACATCCTATGCAAAAGAGGAAAAAATCAAGTGCTCCTGAGATGCGTGGATGCTTTTGAAGCCAGAAAAATACTTGAAAATGTCCATGAAGGAATTTGCGAAACGCACGCTAATGGTTTCACTATGGCTAGGCAGATTATGAGACTCGGTTATTACTGGCTGACGATGGAAAATAACTGCATTAGTTATGCACGAAAGTGCCACAAATGTCAAGTTTACGGCGATAAAATTCATGCAGCACCTTTGCCCCTTCACGTTATGACTTCTCCGTGGCCTTTTTCTATGTGGGGTATTGATGCTATAGGGCCAATTTCCCCAAAGGCTTCTAATGGACATCGATTCATTTTTGTGGTCATAGATTACTTCACAAAATGGGTAGAAGCTGCTTCGTTTACTAATGTGACAAAGACCGTAGTTTGCAAGTTCTTAAAAAATGATATCATATGTCGATACGGTTTGCCTGAGAGAATCATCTCAGATAATGCCTTAAATCTGAACAACAAGATGATGAAGGAAGTGTGTGAGCAATTTCAAATAAAGCATCATAATTCCTCACCCTATCGTCCAAAGATGAACGGAGCGGTAGAAGCTGCTAACAAGAATATTAAGAAGATTATTGGGAAAATGACCGAGACGTATAAAGACTGGCACGAGAAGTTACCATTTGCTTTGTATGCATATCGCACATATGTGCGAACCTCTACGGGGGCAACTCCTTTCTCTCTGGTCTATGGAATGGAAGCTGTGCTACCCATTGAAGTTGAGATCCCATCTCTACGAGTCTTAATAGAGTCGGAACTAGAAGAATCAGAATGGGTTCGGGCTCGATATGACTAGCTAAATCTTATCGAAGAAAAATGCTTAAAAGTAATCTGTCATGGACAGATGTACCAGAAGAGAATGATCACAGCCCATGACAAGAAGGTACGGCCAAGGGAATTTCGTGAAGGAGAGCTCGTGCTGAGAAAGATTCTCCCAATACAAAAAGACTTTCGAGGAAAATGGGCACCAAATTGGGAAGGACCATATGTCGTAAAGAAGGCCTTCTCGGGTGGAGCTTTGATTCTCACTGAGATGGATGGGAAGGAGTTACCAAATCCAGTGAATTCAGATGCCGTGAAGAAGCACTACGCCTAAAAAAAAGGAGAGAGAAAAAATCATCATGACGAAAACCCGAAAAGGGCGTCTTGCACCAAAAAAAAAGAAAAAGGAAAAGAGATCAAGATGAAAACCCGAGAAGGGTGTCTTGATAAAAAAAATAAAAAAAAGGAGAAGATAAAAAAAAAATTTTAGGATGAAAACACGAAAAAGGGCGTCTTGATAAACAAAAGATATTGGGATGAAAACCTGAAAGGGCGTCCTAATGAAGGGGATTCGGACTTAAAGAGCAAGGGCGATTTGAACAGGGAGTCAAATGGCGAGATATTAATATTTGAAGCGGACTCGGAAGCTCAAAATCTTCTACACAAGAAGCTTTGCACGAAAAGATCCAGGATGAAGAAACGTGGAAAAGTTCATGCGTTAGATATCCAGAGCATTTGCGACAATTGAATCTACTTTCCTTTTATAACATTTCCTTTATTAAATTGTTCCTTATCAACTTTCTTTGCTTGTCACTTTTGAAATAAACATGAATATGAGGAATCCCCGTCATTCATACTTCGTCATTTTCATGCATCTCGGATATGGTTCTTTTTAAATGGTAAATAGTGAAATGACATTCTCTAAACAAAAGGAATACTGAGCATTACCTGGATGAGAATCTGGTAAGTGCAAGAGCCTCAAAGCAAGGACAAAGTTCAACAGGGGGCAAAAAAGGGTGATATACGAGAAACGCAGATCACTCGTAAAGCTTGAGGACGGGTACAAAACCTGAAAGGAGAGTCAAGAATCGATGCAATGAATACAGGTCGTCATGAAAGTCGTGGCAAAAAAAAGAGATACATGGCAAACAGACCCAGGGCGCCTGGCATGATCATGTAGGCATAAAAGCATTTAAGACAAACACGTACATATCATGATAACATCACGCATGACACAAACAGGTACACCAATAAAACGAGAAATTTTGACGATAGTTGTACCAAACCGAGGAAAAGAAGACATCCGAGTTCCACCAGATGATACATTTTCAATTACTGTCTTTCAAAAATCAACTCATAATACGAGAGGTGAATTGAGCCTTGGGGCACGCCGAGGTATTTTTAATTTCTGTCTTTCAATTTCTGTTCAAAAATCAACTCATAATACGAGAGGTGAGTTGAGCCTCGGGACACGCCAAGGTATTTTTAATTTCCGTCTTTCAATTTTTTTTCAAAAACCAACTCATAATACGAGAGGTGAGTTGAGCCTCGGGACACGCCGAGGTATTTTTAATTTCTGTCTTTCAACTTCTGCTCAAAAATCAACTCATAATACGAGAGGTGAGTTGAGCCTCGGGGCACGCCGAGGTATTTTTAATTTCCGTCTTTCAATTTTTTTTCAAAAATCAACTCATAATACGAGAGGTAAGTTGAGCCTCGGGACACGCCGAGGTATTTTTAATTTCTGTCTTTCAATTTCTGCTCAAAAATCAACTCATAATACGAGAGGTGAGTTGAGCCTCGGGGCACGCCGAGGTATTTTTAATTTCTGTCTTTCAATTTCTGTTCAAAAATCAACTCATAATATGAGAGGTGAGTTGAGCCTCGGGACACGCCGAGGTATTTTTAATTTCTGTCTTTCAATTTCTGTTCAAAAATCAAGTCATAATACGAAAGGTGAGTTGAGCCTCGGGACACGCCGAGGTATTTTTAATTTCTGTCTTTCAAATTCCGTTCAAAAGTCAACTCATAATACGAGAGGTGAGTTGAGCCCTGGAACACGCCGAGGTATTTTTAATTTCTGTCTTTCAATTTTCGTTCAAAAATCAACTCATAATACGAGAGGTGAGTTAAGCCTCAGGACACGCTGAGGTATTTTAATTTCTGTTTTTTCAATTTTTGTTTGCAAAAATCAACGCTGAGTTATTTTCAATTTCTGTTTTTTTAATTTCTGTTTGCAAAAATCAACGTTGAGTTATTTTCAATTTCTGTTTTTCAATTTCTATTTTTTCAAAAAAAAAAAACAAAAAACAAAGAACAAAAAAAAGGGGGTCAACTCATATTGCGAGAATAAAAAAGCAGTTTGAAAAGTTCAGGTTTCATCGAAGTCCCAGTGGAGCAATTAGTAGATCGAAGCTACAAATCTCTTCGTGTCCTAAAGTCATATTGGAGCAAGTTAAATTGAAGCTACGGGCCATGTCTCGTAGAAGCAGCGGTGGAGTGGATCAAAACAACATGTTACAGTTTGAAGATGTTTGAGGAAGACAAAGACCAGTAAGTCAAAGCCCGCCAAGACCGGGCAAAATTGGTTCTTCTATTGTCTTTGCTCTATTCTCGTTTCACGACAATGAACAAAGAGGGGCAGCTGTAACAACTAATTTTTGCCCGGGCCCAATACAGCTAAAGGCCCAATCAATAAAACAACCCAATTTAGCCTGAGCCTGAATTAGAAACAAAAAAACAAAATAAGCCAAAAAATAAATAAAACAAAAGCCATTAAAAGTCCAAAATTATAGTCCAAATACATAACCAATGAAGCCAATTACAAACCCCTCAAAAGCCCAAATGGCCCATTTTTACAAGTAGCTCAAACCCAATTACAAATTAAGCCCAAATGACCCCAACTAGCCCAACCGAAATAGGCCCAAAACTTTAAAATTTTTCAGAACCCTAGTTCCCAAGTGCCACAGCCGCCGCATGTCTGTCCTCTGACATGGGCCACTTCCCCCAGGCGCCTCTGGCTTCGCACGTCTCGGTAACCAACGACTTGCACGCCGACGCCTTGCCCATACCCTGCAAACAACACGCGACAAGCAGAGAAACAGAGGTAACAACGACAGAAAAATATGGAACAAACAGTAGAGTAATAATAAAGGGTTGTATCGTTCGGCTATAAAGGGATTCAAAATCAATGTAACAGGGCCTTTTTTTTTACAGAGGGCGAAATCGAAAACAAAGATACAAATTTAAAAAGGTTGATTCTGATTATTGTTTCTATTATCTATTTCTACTCATTTATTTATTTATCTATCTTTTTATTTTGAAACCTGGGTATTAAAAAACAAAAGAGATCCGGAAAAAAATCTTTTCGAACCTATCAAAAATCGAATGTACCAAAAGGGGGGCTTGTTCTTCCGTTTTAATCAAAAAGAACCAGAAAGCAAAAGCAGATTCAAAGGTTGATTTCCCTTTTTTATTTATTAGTCTGCCGATTTATTAATGGATTTTTCTTTTTATTTTCGAATAAAAAAAACAAAAATCAAAGAAAAGAGGTGAAAGGGGTTACCTAAGCCTTAACAACCACGGCATCTGAGGAGTCCCTCTCCATCATCAGAGTTTGGTCGGAGAAAGGGTTACCCAAGGCCTTCTCCCTTCGTTTCTATGCACCTAGGGGCTGGCCATCGTGCAGGGCGTCAGTAGAAGACCAGGGCTCGTCCTCGTGCCTCGTTGGCTACCTGAGCGATGGTGGTGCGACGATGATAGGGATTCCAATCGTCGGGCAAGGAGGGAGAAAGAGAAGCTTTAACGTTAGTTTTTTCTTTTTTTTCTCTCTGAGTGGATTTTGAAGTAAAACAGGTTAACAAAAAGGGTATTAGACTCAGAGTGGAACGGCGCCGTTTAGCTTCAGGGGGGACCGTGCATATCCCTTCAAAAGGGATATTCGCGCAACAAGTCCCTCCGTTTTGTGGTGTCGCTTAATCAAGCCCTATCTTGCTTTTTTTCCCTTTTTGCAATTGTGCCCTGTAATTTGCTGCGCGTTTCAGTTTTGTCCTCGTTGTAACGAAGTCGTTTTGGAAGACGGGAATAATTGCCATTTTGATACCCCTCCTTTTACGCGCGATTCAAATAGACCCTTTCCCCCTTACTTTATTTCAAATAGACCCTAAAATTCTGTTTTAAATTCAATTAGATTCCTTTTTAATTAATTTGCGGTTTTTGTTCTTATTACTATTATCTAGTATTATTATTACTATTATTATTATTATTATTATTATTATTATTTATCTCAATGTCCCTTTACATATTACTTTGGTTTTTCTTAAAATTTATATTTTGTATAGTGACATGTCATTACTTATTATTTCTAAATTTTTACTTATATCTAATCTATTTCGTTTATACTGTTTGTATTATATATGTAAGTCTAGGGTTAATGTGTCGTGCACACACACACACATATATATATATATGTGTGTGTGTGTATTATTCATTATTTTATTTTGGTTCAATATTCTTTTATCAGTTATTAGATTATATTTTTAAAGGATTCTACACATTATATAGTATTATAATATATCATACTTCTATAGAAATATATATTTATATTGAAAAACATGTTTTATGTATATAGTCTATATTGTTAGATATTTTATTTAAACCCATTATGTATTATCTTCATTCTATTTATCGTTCACTTTATTTATATCATATGAGTGTTTTTTTTTTCATATTTTAAACTTGCATGAAATATGCTTATCTTTCTTCGTTGTTTATTGTATTTGTCTATACCTTATCGCATATATTTGTAATTGCTCTAGTATAGGAATTATTATTTGTCGCATTTTTATTACTATTTTGTCATTGCTTATCTTAAATGTTGGCATATTATAATTGTTTTTAATGTATATGTTCGATAATGTGAATGCAATATCGTAACATGGTTTAGTTAAAAAAATCGCTTTTGCAAAATTAACCTTTTATTTGAAGTTTTTTTTAAAATTGTGCATTTTGAAAGTTTTTTTGAGACAATGTTTGTATGTTTGGGAGTATGGAAAATTATGCCCTAATGTACTGGGTGTAATTTTTTGTCCAACCAGGTAATCAAATATCCTTCTTTAATTGCATGTCTTGAGGATCAAAGATAATCTCAGTGTCGGGGTATAAAGGTGTTATGTCCTAACGTACTGGATGTGATATTTTTATTTCCTTCGAAACGAGTTAATCTTGAGATTCAATTCCGATTTAATGAACTTCAAATTCTAATATATTCAAGTCTGTACCAAAGGTTTCATTTTGTTAAAGGCGTACATCGAGCCAATTTTAAGATTGTACATTTGGAAAACAAGGCAATATTTGTGTGTTTAGAAGTACGAAAAATTACACCCTAACGTGCTGGGTGTTGATTTTTCAAATAAATAACTAAATACCCTTTTCATATATTTTGAAGATCAAAGATGATCTCGATGTCAGAGTATAAAGGCATTATATCCTAACGTGCTGGGTATGATATTTTTATTCCTTTGGAACGAGTTAATCTTGAGATTCAAATTCAACATCGATTATTTTTCCTTAGAAAATTCATAACCTCTCCAAATTTTCAACACAAAGGACATTTATTAATCAATTTGGTACCAATTTTGGGTGTGATGAGGGTGCTAACCCTTCCTCGCACGTAAACGACTTCCGAACCCGTTTTTTCAAATTTTCGTAGACCAAAAACATTGTTTTAGTAAATCAAAATGTTTTATTAAAACAAAGGTGATCCGATCACTCCTAATAAAGATCGGTGGCGACTCCCATTTTATTTTCATTTTCAAAACCAAAGTCGATTCCCGTTTTGCCAACAAAATGGTTACGACATATTATTTATGTAGATTAACATATATCATTTTATATATTTTTTACTTTGATTTTCTCCTTACCTAATATTTTATTTTAAAATCTATTATATAATTTGTTTCTTTAAAGGACCCTATTTTAAATTATATTCATTTATTCCAAACACTTTTATATATCATTATTTTATATATATATATATATATATATACATTATTTTATATCAAGTTTTTTTTACATGTGTATTATTTAGATTGACACATATTATTTTATATATATCATTGGCTTATCTACTCTAAAATTTGCTATATGTTATTTGTGTTAAGTTGCTTATCATTGTATGCACCCAAATTTGTTCCCTTCAAATTTCACATTATGGTCATTCATTTTTATAAAATTTTATCGATGTACATTATTCCATGTTTGTAACTTTGCTTTTCCCACACTATCGCATCGTGATTCAAAATTTAACATTTTAATTGATATTGGTTGTTTCATTCTTGTTCCAAACAACTAAGTAAATATATTTTGAGCCGGTTTTATAATCGCTTAGTAAAAGATTTTAAAATAAGGCAATGCTCGTGTTTGGAAGTTTCGAGAAAATCGTGCCCTAACTCACTGGGTTCCGATTTTTCTCGTTAAATCCTAGCAACCAAGTACCTTTTTCTTTTTTGAATCAAAATATATAAAATTTTTAAATAAAAGCTTATTCTCGAGAATTCGAGATGCTGTGTCCTAACTCACTGGATGTGACGTTTTATCATCTCGAGGTAAGAATTTCTAAAAAAACAAAGGCAATGTTCTATATTCGGGAATTTTGAGAAGTTGTGCCCTAACTTACTGGGTTCTGATTTTTCATTCGACTCAAATAACTGAATATCCTTATTAAGTTTAAAGACATGAGTTTTAAATAAAGACAAGCTATGTTTCAATAATTCGAAATGTCGTATCCTAACTCACTGGGTATGATATTTTATTCCTTCGAAATAAGCAGGTCTCGGCATCTAGTTTAATTCACTCAAGCTTTCAAAATGAAGAGGATCGTATTTTAAAATCTTTTCAAATTTTCGACACTAAGACTTTAATCAATCAGTTCAGTACCAATTTTGGGCGTTACGAGGATGCTAATCCTTCCTCGTGCGTAACCGACTCCCGAACTCATTTTTCTTGAATTTCGTAGACCAAAAATCAATATTTTGATAAAATAAAACGTTTTATTGGTGATCCGATCACACCTTAATAAAAGGATTGGTGGCGACTCTATTTTCATTTTTAAAGTCGATCCTCGTTTTTTTCAAAACTTAAAAAATGGGTTCGACAACTTGGCGACTCCACTGGGGACATGAGAGAGTCGAGCCGTAAAATTGATTGTTTTCTTTCTTGTTGTCGAGAATTGAAAATTTGATTTGAAAAATTACGATCCTATTATTGCATTTGTTCGTATTGTTATTTCATAATTACTGTGGTTTGAGTCTCGCATCATATTGCATAGGGACCATTTTTGGTCTTACCCTTTTAAGTGAGAGTGAGAAGCTACTCCTTCGTGAGGTTTTCACCTCCGTACAGGATAGTGGATCGCTTTTCGGATACATCCGTACTTATGTCTTCGTGAGATTTTCATCTCCGTGCAGCCATAGGGAAATGTATTCCCCTGAACTGAACTTGGTCCGTATGAGCCTATAATAGGTGAGGATCGAGGAATCTGCTGGTTCGGGCACCTCTCTTTAGAACCAAACCACATATAGTAAACCCTAGGAGCCCACTTTAGGTAGAACTATGTTGAACCCTAGCAGTCACCTGGATAGGTGTTTGACTATTTTCTGTATGATTTGATTTTTACCATCTGTATACAATACTAACGTGTTTTCTTTTGTTTATGACTACATTGCATCATCATAGAAAAGAGGTGTTGATTCATATTCGATTACTAAATAGAAGAGTTTGTCATAGGAAAATGGATTTCTTGATAAAGTGGGTTATAATACGTTCGTCCAAATATAGTCCAAGTAAACACAATGAGAAAAGATTGATAGTATATGACTTTGCCTCGTTGCCCAGGGATTCAAGCCAACATAGATTATTCGATAGTCATCACGTCTCAATTTTCTTAAAGAAGCTTATGAGCATCGCGGAGGATAAGTGAGTGAAGAGCCACGGTCTGGATCAAGCAACAAAGAGCTAGAAGAGACATTTATTGAGAAAGTTCACGGGACACGACCATAACATTCGGATATGAAGAAAAGGATTGGTGTCTTCACCTGGACTATGAGGACAAAGCCGCATATGTAATCCGTTTTATGTAAAGGAATTTATTTTTTAGAAAAGTTCTTCTAATAGAATTGAATTCGAAATTAACACCTCTCTTTCTTTTTGCATTCATTTGCATTACATTTCATTCATTTGCATTACATCTCATCATATGCATTAAAATTGGTAGAAAGGCTCTAATTAATTAAAAATTATTTCAGTAACCTAGAAACCGACAAAAGTCTACTGAACTGAGTATCGTTACGGTACTCGTGTAAGAACAAAAGCCATGGACCAAAGGTTGGAAAGAATAGAGAAAATACAAATACAGATGTAGGAGCAATTGACCAAAATTTAACAAGAGATGCGGGAACAAATGCTAGAATTCCAAAGGAATATGATGGGCCAGTTAACCTAGTTACTAGCCAGAGGACTTGAAAAAAGGAGTGGCCCAGTAGTCAACAGTGGGGATGATAATGAAGACATCATTTATTCCCCAGGATTTTCCCCAATAAGTGTCCCGACTCAAGCAGATGCGTATTCGCATGGGGTACCCGTCATTATCAGACCCCAATGTCAGACTGATAATTCAGGCCTGTTGAACTGCCCGATGGGTTCAAGTTTTAACCTAGAGGATGATCGAGCCAAACCGTTTGATCTGGCAGAAACAAAAGAAAGAGGAGAGTGGACTTTAAAGGCCCCGAAGAAGAAGGAAAAGAAAGCGAATAGTACAAGTAGGTATAACAAAGGCCATTCGGAGCTGATCACAGTAAGCCAGCCAAGGACGGTAACTACCAGCCGTCAGGTCTCCCCAAAGCAAGAACCCAATCCAAGACCGAACTTAGAAAAACCCTAGTTCGCACCAATCTCAATCACGTATAGGGAGTTGTACCAAATTTTGTTTGACGCACATGTTGTATCCCCTTTTCATATAGAACCAATACGGCCCCCATACCCCTAATGGTATGTCGTAAATGCCCAATGCGAATACCATGGATGAATCACAGGGTATTCGATCGAGGACTGTTCCACTTTTAAAAAGATAATCGAAAGACTCATCAGATTGGGTATCGTAAAATTCGATGATCATTCTGGTACAGAAAATTCGTTACCCAACCTTTCTGTTAAAGGGATAAACATTGTAAGTCCCATGATAGATAGGGGCATGAGATCCAAGGATACATCGAGCTCAGGGCATTAACGCAAGGCTTGATGGATTATAAATTGAAGAGATCAAAGACCCAATGGGAACGTTGGGAAATCTAGACATTAACGACATATTCGAAGAGAGAACCGGGGAATAGACTTTTCCAAGCTCCTACCTTTACGTACTTGGGGTGTTTTGAACAATGGGACTGTGGAAGAGATCCTTGTATTTTTGGAACTAATTTAGAGTAATATTCAGAACACGTTTGTTGCTTTAAGCCTAGAGGCAACAAGAATCCTTTTGTGAAATAGGCTTGTGTCCAGAATTTTTATTTCAATAAAATGCATTTTTTTGAGTAAATATTTTTTTATTCTTTTTCTTACTATTCATTCTTCTGTTCTTTGGAATATTCTTTCATGATCATACCATATAAATGATCATCCTCAGAATCATTTATTCTTTGGAATTTGCCTTCAATAGGTACCCGAATATCAAGACACGAGCAACTCTGTTACTAACTCCCTTTTTGAATGAGATATGGGTCTAAGGGATCTAAGGACTTTAAAGATGACAAAGATTGTAGTCTATCTTTTGATTTGTTAAGGGCGGGAAAACAAGATGAAAATAGATTCTACATTGCAAAAGGTCACTGGATGTTGCGAGTTTAGGAAAGGAGTGAAGATCGAAGCCTAGGTCACTGCAGAAATAAGGCGAGACATCATTGAGCTATTTTCAAGAATTCAAAGATGTTTTCGCATATCAAGGCACGCCTGGGCTACTAAGACATGGGTATGCTGTTAAAGCTAAGGAAATCCTAGAATAGGTCCATAAGGGTATTTGAAGATCACATGCTAATGATTTTACGATAGCCAAGCTAATCATGAGATTCAGATTCTGCTGGTCCATCATAGAAATAGATTGCATCAGTTATACCGTAAATGCCAAATTTATGAAGATAAGATTCATGTGCCTCCTTCATTTCTTCGTAGACCTTATCTATGTGGGGCATGGAGTTTATTGGGACGATCTCGTCGGAAGCTTCTAGCAGGTATTAATTATTTCGCTAAGAGGGTGGAAGTAGCTTCGTAGGCCAATATTACAAAGTCGATAGTCATCAGCACAAAAAAAAGTGAAAAAGAAAGAGAGGATACAAAAAAAAGTCAAAAAGACCACATTTAACCGCACAATGTCAAAAGTTTACTTACGGTCTGTTCAAAGATCAAGTGCCACATCACAGTGCAGCAAAGATAGCCAGAGAGGAAAAACAAAAGCAAAAAAAAACAAAAGCAACAAAACAGAGATAATTAGGAAGATGACCTGGACTTGTAAAGATTGGCATAAAGAAGTTACATTTACCCTCTATGCTTATCAAACTTTGGCCAAGACTTTCTCTGGGGCAATGCCTTAGTTTGTGGAATAAAAGCGTTTTGTCTATTGAAGTCGACATTCTTTTTTCAAGTCTTGTCAAAACTGAAGTTGGAAGAGGTAGAATGGATTTAATCCCGATATGATCAGTTGAATTTGAAGAGAAAATGTTAAAAGTTATCTATCACGGTCAGATGATGCGAGTTTACAACAAAAAAAGGTTCGCCCTAGAAAATTTCATGATAGGGCTTTGAAGAAGATTTTTTTCCCATGCAAATGGGACTCTAGAAGAAAGTGGATGCCAAACTGAGAAGGATCTTATGCAGCAAAGAAGGCCTGTTCTGAAGAAGCATGGATATTGACCGAGATAGATGGCAAGGACCTGCCCAATCCAGTGAATTCAGATTCAATAAAAAGTTTTCCAAAAAAAAAAAAGAAAATAAAAAACACAAAAAATGAAAAGAAAGAAAAAAAAGAAGAAAAAATGAGAGGCCAAGGTGAAAACCCGCAAAGGGTGCTTTGAGACAAAAGGGGATTTGAGTTGAAAACCCGAAAAGGGCAGCTCAAATTTTGATCGAAAGTAAGGTATACAGTAGTCTTGCTACGCTTAAATTAACAATGAGAAAATATGCTACGTCTTGGGGCATCAACAAAATACTCCAAATCCCCTAAACATATATTGAGCTTAAAATGGTCCTCAAGAAGTTTGAACAGAGAAGCTCAGGCTGCGATATCTGGGGCACCTAGTTTCCATTTTACCCATTTTAAATTTGTTATTTGTGATTATCTTATTCTTTTCAAAAAAATGCTCCTAATAAAATTTCTTTGCATTTGCTATCTTGGATTAACTTGTTTGTTTTGAGCTATGTTCCCAACCAATTTCTTTCTTGTCTATTGGTATGATCTTTTTCAAAGCATTTCGTATTGAAATAACGATTAGTGTACTAATAATACTTTCATAAAAAGGGTTTCGTATATTACTCTAGAAACTTCTAAATAATACGAGAACCTGAAACAGGACTTTTATTTAGAACTCACCAAGCCTAAGGGTTGGAAATATTTGAGAAGGAAACTCTAAACAGTGATCATTTCTTCAGACTTTTTTGTCAAAAATGGTGATTGAACAAAATGATAAGATATTGCGTCAGTGATACAATCTTGACGAAAAGCAGGCAATGTTAATCCAATCATAAAAGGGGAATCATTCTCAAGAAAAATGAGGTTCTGCATTCATGTGGATATCATGCATACACATTTGGACGAGTCTCCCAGGGAATCAGTTGATTGAACAAGTTACAGTCCTCTACCCCTGAGTTGCGGTGGTATGGATGGAAAATGATACAAGTCCTTTACCCTTGAATAGCAATGTGATGGATTGAAGAAGAAACAAATCCACAATAAATTGGAAAGGATTCAGATCCTATACCCCTAATCCACAATGAAATGAACCCTTAAGTTACATTGGGGCAAATCTGTTGAGCAAGATATAATTATTTTCTTGGGTTTTCTGTCGAGAATACTAGCCGAACAAGATTACAGCACAATACGTCAGTGATAAAGCCCTGATAAACAATGAGCGATGACACCTTAAACATTTAAAAAGGGGATCATTCTCATGAAATTCTGCATTCATGCAAGACACATTTAGTTAGGAGCATTTGATTTATTTTGATCATTACATCCTGATCCTTATACATTTAACAAAAGACCATTCTCATGACATTCTGCATTCATGCAAATGTCGTCCATAATACATTTAGTTAGGAGCGTTAGATTCATTCTGATCATTGCATCCTAACCATTTTGCATAAGCATAAACACATAAAATCGATTTTACAGGATAGGTCCCCCAGAGGACGGTGTCGCAACATCAGTGAATTCACAGATCTTGTCTTCTTTAGTTTGCAGTGAAGTAGATCGAAAACACTAGTCTAGCATCATTGAGTTTGCAGTGGAGTAGACTGAAGATTACAGATCTTGTCTCCCTAAGTAGTAGTGGAGCAAATCGAAGACGACGAATCTTATATCCATGAAGTAACGGAGTAGATTTAAGCCATCAGCCTTATCTCCCTGAAGCGGCAGTGGAGTAAACTGAAGATTACAGATCTTTTCTCTCTAAGCAGTAGTGGAACAGATCGAAGACGGCGAATCTCATCTCCATGAAGCAGCGGAGTAGATTTAAACCATCAGCCTTATCTCCCTGAAATGGTAGTGGAGTAGACTGAAGATTGTAGATTTTATCTCCCTGAGATAGCAGTGGAGCAAATCGAAGACGGCGAATCTTATCTTTTCGAGGTAGCAGGGGAGCAGATTTTAGCCACTAGCCTTATCTTCCTGAGGTAGCAAGGGAGCAGGCTGAAGATTATAGTCTTATCTTCCTGATTAGCAAGGGAACAGACTAAAAATTGTAGATCTTGTCTCCTTGAGATAGCAGTGGGACAGATCGAAAACGGTGAATCTTATCTTCTAAAGGTAGCAGGGGAGCAGATTTTAGCCACTAGCCTTATCTTCCTGAGGTAGCAAGGGAGCAGGGTGAAGATTATAGTCTTATCTTCCTGATGTAGCAAGAGAGTAGACTAAAAATTGTAGATCTTGTCTCATTGAGATAGCAATGGGGCATATCAAAGATGGCAAATCTTATCTTCCCGAGGTAGCAGGGGAGTAGATTTTAGCCACTGGCCTTATCTCTCTGATGTAGCAAGGGAGTAAGGGAGCAAACTGAAGTTTATAGTCTTATCTTCTTGATGTAGTAAGGGAGCAGACTAAAAATTGTAGATCTTATCTCCTCGAGATAGCAGTGGGACAGATTAAAGACGGCGAATCTTATCTTCCAGAGGTAGCAGGGGAGCAGATTTTAGCCACTAGCCTTATCCTCCTGAGGTAGCAAGGGAGCAGACTGAAGATTATAGTCTTATCTTCCTGATGTAGCAAGGGAGCAGACTAAAAATTGTAGATCTTGTCTCCTTGAGATAGCAGTGGGGCAGATCGAAAACAACGAATCTTATCTTTCAGATGTAGCAGGGGAGCAGATTTTAGCCACTAGCCTTATCTTCCTGAGGTAGCAAGGGAGCAGGCTGAAGATTATAGTCTTATCTTCCTGATGTAGCAAGGAAGCAGACTAAAAATTATAGGTCTTGTCTCATTGAGATAGCAGCAGGGCAGATTGAAGATGACGAATCTTATCTTTTCGAGGTAGCAGGGGAGCAGATTTTAGCCACTGGCCTTATCTCTCTGATGTAGTAAGGGAGCAGACTGACGTTTATAGTCTTATCTTCCTGAGGTAGCAAGGGAGCAGACTAAAAATTGTAGATCTTGTCTCCTCGAGATAGTAGTGGTGCAAATCGAAAACGGCGAATCTTATCTTCCCGAGGTAGCAGGAAAGCAGATTTTAGCCACTAGCCTTATCTTCCTCAGGTAGCAAGGTGAAGATTATAGTCTTATCTTCCTGATTTAGCAAGGGAGCAGACTAAAAATTATAGATCTTGTCCCCTTGAGATAGCAGTAAGGCAGATCGAAAACGGCGAATCTTATCTTCCCGAGGTAGCAGGGGAGCAGATTTTAGCCACTAGCATTATCTTCCTGAAGTAGTAAGGGAGCAGGCTGAAGATTATAGTCTTATCTTCCTGATGTAGCAAGAGAGCAGACTAAAAATTATAAATCTTGTCTCCTCGAGATAGCAGTGGGGCAGATCGAAAATGGCGAATCTTATCTTTCCGAGGTAGCAAGGGAGCAGATTTTAGTCACTGGCCTTATCTCTTTGAAGTAGCAAGGAAGCCGGCTGATGTTTACAGCCTTATCTTCCTGAGGTAGCAAGGGGGCAGGCTGAAGATCATAGTCTTATCTTCCTGATGTAGCAAGGGAGCAGACTGAAGTTTGTAGTCTTATCTTCCTGAGGTAGCAAGGGAGCAGACTGAAGATTGTAGACGGTGAATCTTATCTTCCCGAGGTAGCGGCGGAGCATATTGAAGCCACAAGGTTAAATTCCTTGAATTGGATCGAAGCGCTAGTTCTCATGCCCCTGAAGATGCAGCGGGATGGAACGAGGCTACTCGAAGAAGAAAAGCACTGAAAGAGGTTAAGTTTGGCAAGATCAGGCAAAATTGGCCCTTTTTTGAAGTCTTTGCTCTATTCTCGTTACACGACAATGAGCAAAGAGGGGCAGCTGTAGGACCTAATTTATACCCGGGCCCAATAATACTAGCCCAAACAAAACACTAAAAATCCAATAATAAAAATAGTCCAAACAAAAGTCCAATATTACAAACCCAGTAATAAAAAAACAGCAGACCCAAGTGGCCCAAATGCCTTAACATATCAGATACCCTAAAATTCTTCTGGGGCTTTCTAGCGCCGCCACCGCGACCCTCACACGCGCACCACCGAGCGCCACACGCACGTCGGCCCACCTCCGTACAGCGCCATGCACGCCCGTACCTGCACAAGAAAACAAACAGCAGCAGAGAAAACAAAAAAAACAGTTGTACTTTTCATTTTATTTTTATTTCCGATTTCAGATTTAAAAGGGCCGAAACAAACCATTGTATGGCTTCTTCACAATTTTGACAAGGAAAATACAAATAAAAAAGGATACCAAAAACAGACCCTAGAAAGGTCTCTTCTTCTTCTTTATTTTTATTTATTTTTCTTTCTTTCTCTTTTGAAATCTATTTGTATATACGTATGAAGATTTTATATATATATATATATATATATATTACACATATTTTTGAAAAAGAGAGAATACAAAAAAGGGGAGAGAAAAATATACCTGAGGGGGTCCGACCACCACGAGCGGCGGCGCTGACGGTGGCGGATGGCGTTGATCGGCGCTGGCACTGGGTCGACTATGTGAGCCAGAGAGAAAAGGGACTCTCCCTTTTGTTTTTTTTTAAAGCTAGCTCAAACTGATTTTTTGGACATTTTGGCTTTAAATACCCTTCTGATACGACGCCGTTTTGGGAGCCCATCTCAAAGGCCAAAACAACGTCGTTCTCCCCCTCAGGATCCTCGCGTTGACCCGACCTGGGGAGGATCCGTGCGTTTCTGTGAAATGGGCTAATCGTTCTTTTGGTCCTTCCACATTTTTATTTTTTAATTAAATTTTCTTTTATTTTAATTTTGCCCAAAAATTTTGAGCAGTTTTAAATTTAATCCCTATTTAAACGTTGCGTTTAATAACTCGAGTAAATTGTGCTTTTAGTCCCTTTTAGTCTACGCGCATTGTATTTTAGTCCTTTTCAGATTTCATTTTTAATTTATTTTTTTAGCTCCTTAATTTTGTTCTGATTTCAATACAGTCCTTTAAATATTTTTATTTAATCATTTGTTTATTGATTTTTTCTAATTATTCTCCCTTTTTAATTAATATTTAATATTATATATATTTAAATTGTTCTAGATTTTATTTATTTCCTTTTATATGTTATTTATTTTCATTAATTATTTTTATTATATTCTTTTTATATACACATATAATTTATATTAAATTATTTATACATATTATGGATTTAATATTATTTTTTATATGTATTTTCTTTTAAATCTATTTATGTGTATATGTAACACCCCTTACCCGAGACCGTTGCCGGAGTCGAGTACGAGGCATTACTAGACTTAACTTACTAGTTCGGGGCATAAAAGTTTAAAACTGTCCATCTGCGTCATGTTCACTAAATCAATTATAACTCGAGTTACGAAACTCGAAATCTAGATCTGTAAATTTTCCCTAAAACTAGACTCATATATCTTCTTACTATAATTTTTTCCAGAATTTTTGGCGTAGCCAACTAGTACAGTTTATTAGTTAAAGTCTCCCCTGTTACACAGTTTGACAGTTCTGACCTCTCTTCACTAAAAATCAATTATCTCATAATATACAACTCTTTTTCCTACACTATTTCTTTCATATAAAAATAGACTCAATAATCTTTAATTCTATATCTCATGTACAACCTAATTCCATTTCTACTATTTTTGGTGATTTTTCAAAATCACGTCACTGCTGCTGTACAAACTGTTCCCCTGCATATACTTACATAATTTCTTTCTAATAATTACCAACTAGGCATTACATAATATCCAAAACATGCTCTTAATTAGCCATTTTAATAGCTAATCATTACCAAACATTTACAAGCCAATCTTAAGCCATATCATAATGTTATACACACAAGATAGCTAAGTCCCTATACATGCCATAACTTAAAACGTTCGAGTCATAAAATACCAATATAATCCTTTGATAGTGTGTAACGATCTCCGACGTCCTTTCGATCCCCGAGTTGGCTTGTAATACTATAAAAAAAATAAAGAATGGGTGTAAGCATAAAGCTTAGTAAGTTTACATGTAAATAGATAACAACATTCTTAATGAATTATCTTATGTTTTTCTTATCAAGATCACTTAAGCTTTTAACTCAATATACTTAAAACTTGTATACTTGCCTTACCTTTTAACATGAATTTATCTTACCTTACCTTTTTAGCTTGAACTTGTCTTACCTTTACTTTGGAATACTCCTTGAATTTTCCCGTTGAACCACTTTGGAATACTAAGGATACGCGGGTACCTTTCCTTATGAAACTTAACCATTGTCATGTCTTGACATGGTCTTACGTGGTATCCTTGCCTTATGAACTCACCAATGCCATGCCTTGGCATGGTCTTACATGGGACCTTTGCCTTATAGTAACATATCAATGCCATGTCTTGACATGGTCTTACATGATTTCCTTAAACCCTAATGTCATGACATTTGTATCCTACACATTCCTAAGGTTCAACCGGAACTTTCTGAGATAGTTTTTCCGTCAATTCATACTTGAGTCTTTAAATAATAAATTTACAGAATAAATATGTAAATGCTGGAATTTAACAATATTAAATGTAAAGTAATAGAATATTGCATTTATTTACTGCAAACTTACCTCGAAACAAAATACGATCAACTATATCGATTTAATCCTCTATCTTTTTCTTTCCTCGATCTAACTCTGGATTTCGTTCTTCTTGATCTATAATAGGAAATTTAGCTTATTTAATACTCACATTCATCAAAACAGTCCTTAACTCTTAACTTTAGCAAAATTACAATTTTGCCCCTAAACTTTTACATATTTACACATTTGCCCCAAAGCTCGGAAATTAAACTTTATCCCTTATTCTTATGTTTTATGACATGCTGATCATTTTTCCCTTCTATGGAAACATCAAATTCTCACTCTAACTTGTACTTATGAACATTAGGTATTTTTACCGATTAAGCCGTTTTAATCGTTTTCACTTAAAATCACTTAGCAAAAGTTGTTTAACATAATTTCAGACTTCATATTCCATCATAAAACATCAAAATAAACACATTTTACCTATGGGTATTTTTCCAAATATGAACCCTAGCATGAATTATTAATAGAATAAGCTAAATTGAGCTACCGGGGCTTCAAAAACGTAAAGAACATTAAAAACGGGGCTTGGAATCACTTACTATGGAGCTTGGAAGCTTGAAACAAACCCTAGCTATGGTGAACACTTGAAAGTTCGGCCTAATGAAGAAGATGAGCATATTTTGCCATCTTTTTCCCTTTTAATTTCTTTTTATTACCAAATGACTAAATTACCCTTCATTAAAAACTTTGGTTCTTTCTACCCATATATGTCCATTTTTGTCCATGGAAATATAATAGTCTAATTACCATTTAAAGACTCTTACTTCAAACCCCCATTTCAATCAAGTACTTTATAAATTAGAACCCCTATTTAGCAACTTTTACAAACAAGTCCTAATAGGCAATTTAAGCATGAAATCAATAAAATTTCTTATCAATACTCTAACATGTGTATTTAATCACTCTGTAAATCATAATAATTAAACGTGATAAACTTTTATAGCTCGAATTTGTGGTTTCGTGACCACTATTCCATTTAGGCCCTATTTCGGGATGTTACATTTCTCCCCCCTTTAGGGATTTTCGTCCCCGAAAATCTTACCTGTAAAGAGATTTGGGTACTATTTTTGCATAATCTCTTCGGGCTCCCATGTAGCCTCTTCCATCCCATGCCTATTCCATAATACTTTCACAAGTGCAATACTTTTGTTCCTTAATTGCTTAACCTCTCGAGCTAGAATTTTTACCGGTTCCTCACTGTAAGTCATATCTGGCTGAATCTCAACCTCTGTTTGCGAAATGACATGCGATGGATCTGAACGATAACGACGTAGCATAGACACATGAAACACATTATGAATCTTCTCTAACTCAGTCGGCAAAGCTAATCTATATGCCAATGGCCCAACTCTCTCAATCACCTCAAACGGTCCAATAAAACATGGACTTAGTTTGCCTTTCTTGCCAAATCTGAGAACTTTCTTCCATGGCGATACTTTCAAAAATACCCTGTCACCAACTTGAAATTCAATTTCTTTTCTTTTCAAATCTGCATAGGATTTCTGTCTATCTGAAGCTGCTTTCAAGCAATCTTTGATGACTTTTACTTTCTCTTCTGTTTCTTTGACTAGATCAACCTCGTAAATCTGATTTTCCTTAAGCTCTGTTCAATACAAAGGTGTACGACATTTACGTCCATACAAAGCTTCATAAGGTGCCATCTTCAGACTCGATTGATAACTATTATTGTAGGCAAACTCTATTAATGGCAAATATTTCTCCCAACTACCTTGAAATTCCAATACGCAACATCTAAGCATATCTTCAAGTACCTGAATAACTCTTTCTGATTGACCATCAGTCTGAGGATGGAAAGCCGTACTAAAACTCAACTTTGTACCTAAAGCTTCCTGCAATTTCTTCCAAAACGGTGAAGTAAATCTCGGACCTCTATCTGAGATAATCGATAACGGTACTCTATGTAGTCTCACAATCTCTGAAATATACAACTCGGCCAACTTTTCAAGTGAATAATCCATATGAACTGGGATAAAATGAGCCGACTTCGTTAACTTATCAATCACAACCCATACTGCATCTTTCTTTCTCGGTGTCGAAGGCAATCCTATCACAAAATCCATAGTAACTCGGTCCCATTTCCACTCGGGAACTAATATAGGCTGTAATAAACCTGAAGGTACCTGATGTTCAGCCTTTACCTGCTGACAAATCAAACATCTAGAAACAAACTCTGATATATCTCTTTTCATTCTTGTCCACCAATATATTTTTTTCAAATCATTATACATCTTTGTACTACCTGGGTGAATAGACAAAGAACTGCTATGTGCTTCCTGTAAGATATTCCGAATAAGCTCATCATTCTTTGGTACACATACTCTGTCTCTGAACATCAAACAACCGTCAGAACCGATCTGAAAATCAGACTCTACACCTGACTCGCACTGAACTCTTTTGGCTTGCAACTCACTGTCATCCTTCTGAGCTTCACAAATTTCTTTAAGAAACGTCGGTTTAGCTCTCAACTCAGCTAAAATAGAACCATCATCTGATAAGGCCAAACTAGTGTGCAAAGCTCTCAATGCAAATAACAATTTTCTACTCAAAGCATCAACAACAACGTTTGCCTTACCCGGGTGATAATCGATCACTAGCTCATAATCTTTAATCAACTCTAGCCATCTTCTTTACCTTAAGTTCAGATCTTTCTGAGTCATCAAGTATTTCAAACTTTTATGATCAGTGAATATTCAGCATTTCTCACCATACAAGTGATGTCTCCAAATTTTTAATGCAAATAGAATAGCAGCTAACTCTAAATCATGTGTCGGATAATTTTTCTCATGTGGTTTTAACTGTCTAGAGGCATAAGCAATTACCCTTCCTTCTTGCATAAGTACACAGCCTAGTCCATTTAAGGATGGATCACTGTAAATCACAAACTCTTTACCTGGTTCTGGTTTTACTAAGACAGGAGCTTCAGTCAACAATGCCTTTAACTTGTCGAAACTCTGCTGACACTTCTCAGTCCATTCAAACTTGACATATTTTTGTAGCAATCTTGTCAATGGAGTAGCTATCATGGAAAATCCCTCTACAAATCGTCTATAATAACCGGCAAGACCAAGAAAACTTCTGACCTCTGATACATTCCTGGGAGGCTTCCAATCAACAATGGCTGAAATCTTATTCGGATCAACTTTAATACCTTCACCTGAGACAACGTGTCCAAGAAAACAAACTTCCCGTAACCAGAACTCACTTTTGCTAAATTTGGCATAAAGCTGATTATCTCTCAAAATCTATAAAACTGTTCTCAAATGCTCTGCATGCTCAGTCTCATCATGAGAATAAATCAAGATGTCATCAATGAACACAACTACAAACTTGTCCAAGTAAGGTCTGAAAATTCGGTTCATTAAATCCATGAAAATGGCAGGAGCATTAGTTAAGCCAAATGGCATCACAAGAAACTCATAGTGACCATACCTAGTTCGAAAAGCAGTTTTTGGAACATCTGACTCTTTAACTCGCAACTGATAGTATCCGGATCTCAAATCTATCTTAGAAAACACAGTGGCTCCTTTCAATTGATCAAACAAGTCATCTATTCTAGGCAATGGATATTTGTTCTTTATGGTAACCTTGTTAAGCTGCCGATAGTCTATGCACAATCTCATTGAACCGTCCTTCTTTTTCACAAATAATACTGGTGCACCCCATGGTGAATAACTAGGTCTTACAAAGCCTTTATCAGTTAATTCCTGTAGCTGAGCTTTCAATTCTTTTAATTCTATTGAAGCCATTCTATAAGGAGCAATAGAAATAGGTGTGGTACCTGGAATCAATTCAATACCAAACTCAACTTCTCTGATAGGAGGCAAACCTGGTAGTTCTTCCGGGAACACATCAGGAAACTCATTTACCACAGGCACTGATTCAATTTTCAACTCTGGATCTTTAGTATTCAACACAAAAGCAAGATAAGCTTCACATCCTTTCCTCAAACATTTCTGAGCAGACATAACTGAAATTATGGTAATTGCACTATCTGACTCATCTGAATTAACTCGAAGGATTTCACCATTTTCACATTTCAACTCAATGAATTTCTTTCCACAATTCACTATCGCATCATGTACAGTTAACCAATCCATACCAAGAATCACATCAAACTCATCAAATGGAAATAGCATGAGATCAGCCGGAAAACAGTAACCTCTAATCATCAAAGGGCATTTTTTACATACTTTGTTTACTAACACATGCTGGCCAAATGGATTCGATACTTTAATCACAAATTTCGTAAACTCTATGGGCATGTTCATACTAGGCATCAATTTTATACAAACATAGGAATGGGTTGAACCCGGATCAATCAAAGCAATAACATTAACATCATGAAGAGAAAATGTACCCGTAATTACATCGGGGGAGGATGCCTCTTTACGATTACGGATAGCATAAGTCCTTGCGGGTGCTCTAACATCTGATCTCATTGCTGTATCTCTAAATGCACCTCTACCTGCCCCTACTCCCGGATTTCTCTGATGTCTGCCTCTAACGGGGGCATTACCTGATCTTACACTCGGTATTACTTCTCTTTTAACCATTTCGGGACATTTCCGAATGAAATGATTCGGTGCACCACATCAGAAACAACCAATCTCAGTTGCTCGACATTGACCTGGATGACGTCGACCACATTGAGGACACTTGGGTCTATCAGGTTGAATACTGCCAACACTCGCAATCGAAGTGGTTTGAGCTTTTGAATCCATAAATCTTCCACCTCTGTTCCGGCTAGAATACCCAGCTGAAAAATTAGATCTCGTAGAAAACTCTCTAGGCCTCTTGGATCTAGACTGAAATGACTTGCTCATCTGTCTTTTCTTCGAGTCTTGCATCTCAATTTCAGATTTACCCTTTCTTTTTAATAACTCTTCTGCCTTACAGGCTCGTTCAACTAAAGCAACAAACTCTTTTATCTCTAGAACACAAACTGACAGTCGGATATCATCATTGAGCCCATCTTCAAATCTTTTGCACATAATAGCCTCTGTAGACACACACTCTTGAGCATAATTGCTGAGTCGGACAAATTCACGTTCATAGTCGGTCACAGTCATCTTACCTTGTTTTAACTCAAGAAACTCTTTTCTTTTCTGGTCAATAAACCTCTGACTGATATACTTCTTACGGAACTCCTCCTGAAAGAAATCCCAAGTAACTCTTTCTTTCGGTACTACTGATACAAGTGTCTTCCACCACTGGTAGGCTGAATCTCTAAGAAGTGGCACTACACATTTAATACACTCTTCCGGTGTGCAGGATAACTCATCAAAAACTCTAATAGTATTTTCGAGCCAAAATTCAGCTTTTTCTGCATCATCATCTTTGGTAGCCCGAAACTCTTCAACCCCTTGTTTTCTGATCTTGTCAACGGGTGGCTTCTCTCTTCTGACTGTATCTGTGACTGGGGAAGCTACATGGGTGGTCTGTGGATCATGAGGGGGTGGAGGTCTAACGGCCGGGTTCGTACGAACGAACTCAGCAAACCATTCATTCAAAGCTTGGAAGAAGGCTTCTCGAGCCCCTCCTCCCTGACTAACTGTAACGGGCCTTTCACGACTATCTTGTGGCACCGTCCCTTCAGCGGGAGTGGGTGCACTACTCTCTACATCATCTGCACCAGCTCGTTCGGGATCCATAACTATATAAAAAAATTTTGATC
Source organism: Gossypium australe (assembly GCA_005393395.2). Lineage (NCBI taxonomy): Eukaryota > Viridiplantae > Streptophyta > Magnoliopsida > Malvales > Malvaceae > Gossypium > Gossypium australe. The sequence continues at coordinate 137,342,976 of CM016621.1, forward strand.
GTCAAGAGTCGTCACACTATCAAAATATAAGTATGGCATGTATAGATAGACTCTTACTCATACTAAATATTCCGAGAACCGACTAAACCTTGCTCTGATACCAATAAATGTGACACCCCTTACCCGAGACCGTTGCCGGAGTCGAGTACGAGGCATTACTAGACTTAACTTACTAGTTCGGGGCATAAAAGTTTAAAACTGTCCATCTGCGTCATGTTCACTAAATCAATTATAACTCGAGTTACGAAACTCGAAATCTAGATCCGTAAATTTTTCCTAAAACTAGACTCATATATCTTCTTACTATAATTTTTTCCAGAATTTTTGGTGTAGCCAACTAGTACATTTTATTAGTTAAAGTCTCCCCTGTTACACAGTTTGACAGTTCTGACCTCTCTTCACTAAAAATCAATTATCTCATAATATACAACTCTTTTTCCTACACCGTTTCTTTCATATAAAAATAGACTCAATAATCTTTAATTCTATATCTAATGTACAACCTAATTCCATTTCTACTATTTTTGGTGATTTTTCAAAATCACGTCACTGCTGCTGTACAAACTGTTCCCCTGCATATACTTACATAATTTCTTTCTAATAATTACCAACTAGGCATTACATAATATTCAAAACATGCTCTTAATTAGCCATTTTAATAGCTAATCATTACCAAACATTTACAAGCCAATCTTAAGCCATATCATAATGTTATACACACAAGATAGCTAAGTCCCTATACATGCCATAACTTAAAACGTTCGAGTCACAAAATACCAATATAATCCTTTGATAGTGTGTAACGATCTCCGACGTCCTTTCGATCCCCGAGTTGGCTTGTAATACTATAAAAAAAAATAAAGAATGGGTGTAAGCATAAAGCTTAGTAAGTTTACATGTAAATAGATAACAACATTCTTAATGAATTATCTTATGTTTTTCTTATCAAGATCACTTAAGCTTTTAACTCAATATACTTAAAACTTGTATACTTGCCTTACCTTTTAACATGAATTTATCTTACCTTACCTTTTTAGCTTGAACTTGTCTTACCTTTACTTTGGAATACTCCTTGAATTTTCCCGTTGAACCACTTTGGAATACTAAGGATATGCGGGTACCTTTCCTTATGAAACTTAACCATTGCCATGTCTTGACATGGTCTTACGTGGTATCCTTGCCTTATGAACTCACCAATGCCATGCCTTGGCATGGTCTTACATGGGACCTTTGCCTTATAGTAACATATCAATGCCATGTCTTGACATGGTCTTACATGATTTCCTTAAACCCTAATGTCATGACATTTGTATCCTACACATTCCTAAGGTTCAACCGGAACTTTCTGAGATAGTTTTTCCGTCAATTCATACTTGAGTCTTTAAATAATAAATTTACAGAATAAATATGTAAATGCTGGAATTTAACAATATTAAATGTAAAGTAATAGAATATTGCATTTATTTACTGCAAACTTACCTCGAAACAAAATACGATCAACTATATCGATTTAATCCTCTATCTTTTTCTTTCCTCGATCTAACTCTGGATTTCGTTCTTCTTGATCTATAATAGAAAATTTAGCTTATTTAATACTCACATTCATCAAAACAGTCCTTAACTCTTAACTTTAGCAAAATTACAATTTTGCCCCTAAACTTTTACATATTTACACATTTGCCCCAAAGCTCGGAAATTAAACTTTATCCCTTATTCTTATGTTTTATGACATGCTGATCATTTTTCCCTTCTATGGAAACATCAAATTCTCACTCTAACTTGTACTTATGAACATTAGGTATTTTTACCGATTAAGCCGTTTTAATCGTTTTCACTTAAAATCACTTAGCAAAAGTTGTTTAACATAATTTCAGACTTCATATTCCATCATAAAACATCAAAATAAACACATTTTACCTATGGGTATTTTTCCAAATATGAACCCTAGCATGAATTATTAATAGAATAAGCTAAATCGAGCTACCGGGGCTTCAAAAACGTAAAGAACATTAAAAACGGGGCTTGGAATCACTTACTATGGAGCTTGGAAGCTTGAAACAAACCCTAGCTATGGTGAACACTTGAAAATTCGGCCTAATGAAGAAGATGAGCATATTTTGCCATCTTTTTCCCTTTTAATTTCTTTATATTACCAAATGACTAAATTACCCTTCATTAAAAACTTTGGTTCTTTCTACCCATATATGTCCATTTTTGTCCATGGAAATATAATAGTCTAATTACCATTTAAAGACTCTTACTTCAAACCCCCATTTCAATCAAGTACTTTATAAATTAAAACCCCTATTTAGCAACTTTTACAAACAAGTCCTAATAGGCAATTTAAGCATGAAATCAATAAAATTTCTTATCAATACTCTAACATGTGTATTTAATCACTCTGTAAATCATAATAATTAAACGTAATAAACTTTTATAACTCGAATTTGTGGTTTCGTGACCACTATTCCATTTAGGCCCTATTTCGGGATGTTACAATATATGTATATTTTTAAAATTTATTTATTTATATAATTTATTTCCTTTGTATTCCCTATTTTATTATATATATATATATATATTATTTATTTTAATAACCTTGATATATATTATTTTCATTCATAAATTATTAAATTTAGTCTTTTTTATGTATATTATTTATGTAGATTAACATATATCATTTTATATATATTTTACTTTGATTTTCTCCTTACCTAATATTTTATTTTAAAATCTATTATATATAATTTGTTTCACCCTATTTTAAATTATATTCATTTATTCCAAACACTTTATATATCATTATTTTATATATATATATATATATATATATAATTTTTTTACATGTGTATTATTTAGATTGACACATATTATTTTATATATATCATTGGCTTATCTACTCTAAAATTTGCTATATGTTATTTGTGTTAATTTGCTTATCATTGTATGTACCCAAATTTGTTCCCTTCAAATTTCACATTATTGTCATTCATTTTTATAAAATTTTATTCATGTACATTATTCCATGTTTGTAACTTTGCTTTTCTCACACTATCGCATCGTGATTCAAAATTTAACATTTTAATTGATATTGGTTGTTTCATTCTTGTTCCAAACAACTAAGTAAATATATTTTGAGTTGGTTTTATAATCACTTAGTAAAAGTTTTCAAAATAAGGCAATGCTCGTGTTTGGAAGTTTCGAGAAAATTGTGCCCTAACTCACTGGGTTCCGATTTTTCTCGTTAAATCCTAGCAACCAAGTACCCTTTTCTTTTTTGAATCAAAATATATAAAATTTTTAAATAAAAGTTCATCGAGAATTCGAGATGTTGTGTCCTAACTCAGTGGATGTGAAGTTTTATCATCTCGAGGTAAGAATTTCTAAAAAAAAACAAAGGCAATGTTCTATATTCGAGAATTTTGAGAAGTTGTGCCCTAACTTACTGGGTTCCGATTTTTCATTCGATCCAAATAACCGAATATCCTTCTTAAGTTTAAAGACATGATTTTTAAATGAAGACAAGTTATGTTTCAAGGATTAGAAATGTCGTATCCTAACTCACTGGGTATGATATTTTATTTTTTCGAAATAAGCAACGAAGAGGATCGTATTTTAAAATCTTTTTAAATTTTTGACACTAAGACTTTAATCAATCAATTCGGTACCAAATTTGGGCGTTACGAGGGTGCTAATCCTTCCTCGTGCGTAACCGATTCCAGAACTCATTTTTCTTGAATTTCGTAGACCAAAAATCAATATTTTGATAAAATAAAACGTTTTATAGGTGATCCGATCACACCTTAATAAAAGGATTGATGGCGACTCCATTTTCGTTTTTAAAGTCAATCCTCGTTTTTTTCAAAACTTAAAAAATAGTTTCGACAATGCAAACATTAGTGACCAAATTTATTATTAAGCCTATCATAAATAACCTCTAAATGTTTATCAAATTTTGAATATATTCGATCCACGTTGTAGACTTAAAGTGAATTATAAGTTTCATCTTAAAACTTATGTATAGTTTAAATTACATTTTGATCACTAAATTTTAATTTGTTACGTTTTGCTCACTAACGTTAACATTTTAGTCACTATGTCATTACCCGTCGTTAAAAACGCTACAAAAGTTTGACATTGCACAAATGGTGTCGTTAAATGTTGACTCCAAGGACTGAAGGCGCAATTTCCCCTTATCCTTCCCTTTTTTTTCACGTGAGATCAGATGGGTTTTATATAGTTTTTTTTTTAACTTTTCTTTTTTTTTCACTTAATTTTATTCTTTTTTATTTCTTCTTTTTATCTCTTCTTTTCCTTTTCTCTTTATTTCTTCTCCTTTTACAACCCTAATTATTGCCCAACTATTGCCACCGTCGTCCAGTGATGTTTGAGACCAAACTCACCTCTAAAATGCTCCCCTTTTCATCATCTCTCACCTTCTCAAATTAGATTTCTTCAAATTTCACTTGAGAGCTTCAAAAACACAAAGTCAAAGATCAGGAACATCTAAGACTTGTCTCGCACAAAGTAGAAGTACTTTTCAGGAAAAGTTTATTGCTATAAATATCACAAACCAATTCAGTTTTTAAAATTTTAATTTCCTACTATGACAAAAAACCGTTTTTAAACTGGATTTTTTTCCAACATTTGTGCCATGCTAGACTTCCGTGATGTTTTTAACGTCAAGTAACGACATGGTGACTAAAATGTTACAAATCAATAACAATAGTGACCAAAACGTAACAAATTAAAGTTTAGTGACCAAAACGTAATTTGAACTATACATAAGTGATTATTTTTGTAGTTTACCCTTTAATTTTTTATATTCTAAAAATAATTGTAATTCAATACTTTAATTTTAAAATTCTTAAAATAATTATAGTAAAAGTACCATAGCAATCCATGTACTATAACTTGGATTGCATTTTGTTCTTCTATTGGCAAAATGGATAAATTGGTCTCTGAACTTTAGATGAAGGAGCAAAATAGTCGCTCCGTTAAAATTGTGTCACCAAAGGCTGATTTTGGTATTTTATATATAAGGCAACATAACAAATTTAGCCATCAATCTTTACAGCTATACTCAATTTGGTCCCTACTCTTTTATTTGAAACAAATTGGCCCTCAATCTTTCATTACCAATGTGACACTATTTTATTTTATATGGCTTATCAGCTAATGATTTAATAATTTTAAAATTTTAAAAAAAATCATAAATATATACTTTAAACTAATTTACCTGTTTTTTTCTTATTTAGATGTGGACCATATCGTTATTATTCTAATCTCTTCATTTTAGAAATTAAAATATTTTAATATTTTTTTAAAAAAATTGAGTTAATAATTATTTAATCATTTAAGATAAAAAATTATTAATGTATTTTTCTTAAAGTGTTATCTTAATATATATGCAGTAACAGGAGAAATTATTTTATTAACACTTCCCACAACATTATCCATGGTCCCTTCCAATAATTTAATGACATTTCAGTAATTTATTTTATGACATTAACACATAATTTTGGTTTTTTTTACCAACCCCGAACCAGAACCCTAAACCCCAAACCTAGAATCTTAAACCTTAAAACTTGAACCTCGAACGCGAACTTGAACTTCAAATCTGAACCTAAACCCTAAATCTTGAATGTTCCAGGTTCAGGATTTGACTTTCAAGGTTCAATGTTTGGGTTCAGGGTTCGAGGTTCAGGATTCTAGATTCAGGGTTTAGAATAATAAAAAAATTACCAAAATTATGTGGTAATGACATGAAAAAATTGTTGAAATGTCATTAAATAATTAAAAAGGGACCATTAATGATGTGGTGGGAAGGGTCCATAAAATAATTTATCGCAGCTACACATATTATCAAATACAAGGATGAAATAGGCAAATTAACAAATCACAAGAACCCATAATTCTAATTCCAAGATATTTTCTTCTAATTTAAAGAGGAGCGAAGAAAAGAAAATAACACTGAACAAGATATTTCTCCTTTAAATAGCTTGAACTCAAATGAAACTTAGGGTGGGTTTGGATGGACGGTGAGCTATGGTGTGTTTAGCTTATTTTTTGTCTAACGTTACAGTATCGCTACAATATTTAATTTCACTGTCACCGTTATTTTTACATTAACTGTAGGTAAACACACCGCCCATCCAAGCTCACTCTTAATCTGACCATTGTTGCAAGAATTAAATAAATTAATATATTTATATATTAATGATGAAACTACTAGTATTTGCATTATTCTTTCTACATATTATGAAAGGGTTTATCCACTGCAAGGCTTTAATTGAATTTATTATTGTTCATATGATAGTACAAGCGTTGGGATTTTCATCACTAAACAATTGGGGAGCATAGACATAATGAACAAAATATGGAGCATTGGCATCTGTACTCTTCACAATCTTGTTTTCACTGGATTCACCCACTACTTTCACTTCTTCCTTTTTGCCTTCAACTTTTACAATCTCCTTCTTTTCTTCCTTAGCCTCCATTGTTTTTGAGCTTATCATCTCTGCATGTTTATGCACTTTCTTTTTAATGTATGATAACAATTTTTCTGATTCCATTATTCCTTCTACTGTTAGGGTTTGTGCTTTCATATCACTCTTAACGCTATAAATACCTGCATTCATCGTAAAAGAAAACTTATGAAGAGACTTGTGATATCGAATTTAGTAAATACATTCATACCTTTATGCTTCAATAACTTGTTGCGTAGATCCTGCTCACACTTGTCACAGTGTAGATGAACTTTCATCGATGTAGTGCGTAAAATTGGCTGCGGCTCGTAAATACAATGTAAAATATTTAGAAGTTAACTTAATGGTTTGTGATCGGGTAAAATCACTATAAAGATCTTTATCTAAAGAATTATATTGTATTTTATCCTCTCTACTAAAATAAAAGACAAATTAGTTCATATATATTAGATTAAAGAGCAAACATGGCACACCACATGCAACTATTTGGTCATTCTATCAATAAACGTCAATTTTTAACAGTAAAAATAGATGGAATTTTAACGTAAAAGGACCAATTTTACTTGATCTAACACAGGGCCAAACTAGAAATTTTTGATAAATCATAAAAAATTTCTATCATTAAAATATTTGAACAAACAATAAAACTTGATATATTGTAAATTCAATTTTTATTTTTTATTTTTATTTTCTTAATACTTAATTGTCAATGAATTGACTATAGTAATTTGTAAATAATATATAATTAATATTTAACAAAAAAATAATATCAAGTAAAAAATAAAAAATAAAATGTTTGTTTAAAAGAAACTTTTTTAAATGATAGTAATTGTAAAAACATTTTTACGCCAATTTTACTTTAATTATAATTATTTTAACTAAAATTTTTAAAATAATATTTATTAATTAAATTATAATTAATTTTAAATGTGTAATTATAAAAAATTTTATTAAATTATAATTATTTTTAAATGTATATATAATTATTACAAATTCTATTTTACACCAACTTTTTAATTAATAATAATTCTAAATTAAATATTATATTATTTTAAATGTTAATCTAGTAATATGTTAAAAAATAAAGGGTATTCTCATCGGTACAAAAAGTTTTTCCAAATTTGTGCTTTTATATGCATATATGTACACAAGTCAAATTTTATTTTTAGTCCTTATACTATGCGTAAGTTGTCAATTTTAACTTATGTACTTTAATTTGGTTAATTTAGTCCTTTCACTTTTCAATTTTTGAAATTTAAGTTGTAACCGAAGTGTAGCCATTAATTTTTTTACTATTTCCAAAATTTTATTTGAGAAATATATTATTATATGTATAATATCATGTCAACTTACTACTTCTACCATACTAAAAAAAAACAGTTACCTCATTTTAATTAATAGATTTCAAGGCTACAATCTAAGTGAAGATTGAAATTTCTAAATTTGAAAATATAGAAACTAATCCTACAACTTACGCATAATATAATAAGTAATAATAGAATTTAACCTGGCTGAGAGAGAGAGGATAAGAGATCGATTTACCAAAATATGCTGATTTTTTTTTTTAAATTTGAGAATCTATGCTGTTTTTGTTTAATTTATTGAAATATGTTGAATTTGGATAGAAAAAGAAAAACGCATCCTGCGGGGCGCATTTTCATTTCGCTCTCCTGAAAACGCGTATTACAAGACGTATTTTCATTGCCATGTCAATAAAAAATGTGATCTATAAGATGCATTTACATTTTCTCTATCCAAAAATAACATATATCGGTAAATTAAAAAAAATACGTAAATTCTCAAATTTTAAAAAAAATCATAAATCAGGTGAGAGAGAGAGAGTAAATTACCTTTTTGGTTTCCTTGGGTTTGCTGGGTGTAGCAGCAGCTTTGTCCTTGTCAGTGATCTTAATCTGAGGCGACAAAATCTCAACCTTTTTCTTGCTCACTTTTTCAATCATCTTGTGGATTTTTATTACATCAATCACTCCTTTAACCTTAATTTCACCTTTCCCAACATCAAGTTCTACACCATGAACCCCTGCATTTGCATTTCGTATCACAACCATTATTCACCACCATTAATTCATCATCATCAATGAAAATAGGATAGCATAGGCTACCTTGAGTCCTCATGAGAGGCTTTTTAATATCGCATGCGCATTGCCGGCAATGGAGATTCACTTTATAAACCGCAGTGATCACTCCCTCCGTCTTTGCTGCCATCTTTTGCGGCCCCAATCGATTAGCCGGCCCTCACTAATAAAGGACACTTATATACATACAATGAAAAACTTTAATGAAACAAGAAACCAGGCATTCTAAGGTTGTCACCAAACATGCCTAACACCATAAGCATGGTAATTGGAGGAAAATTAGCCATGTTGGTAGGAATTGTTGAGGGTGGCTCACCCACTTCACATTTTTACTTGAGACAGTCCCCAAACACACCACCTTCCACTATCTTAATGATGAGACAAAAAGAAATTCTAGAAACACGAGCATCATGGCATTAATTAATTAATTAATGCATCACCATCAGTCAAACCCTCTTTTTTAACATGTTTTTCGGTACTTAAAACACTTGCACTTGGGTTTCCCCAACATGAAGGAAGGCCTTGTACATTCCAATGCCTCCAAATAAAAAGTTGTTATTAGTCCATTAGAAATGAGCTATTGGATCAAAGAATTGGTCTTGGATCATTTGGTGTACGCGTTAACCCCTTCTGTTTTTTAACCTCTCAAATGGAAAAATATCATACTGAACCCTTTGTATTTTATAAAATTATAAATTAGTAAATGATTGACCCTAAAAATGATAAAATTTTAATTTAATCCTTTAAAAATCATTAAGATATGAGCTAATATAATGATGAAATTACATTTTAACTCTCATAAAAATATATAACTCAATTTCAACCCCCAAAATAATTTGACTTCGTCTCTAGAATCAAGTATTATAAAAAAAATCGAGTGTAAGGAAAAGCACAAGCGGAAAGAGGGGGAGCACATCTAATCTCAAACCAATACGCTTATTCCAAACACTCGATCCTATGCACTCTCAACAAAAGAAGCAATGACATCAGTAGAAAGAAATGGTGCAAAAACATCTAAGGTAGACTCAAACTCATGATAGGACGTGAAAGATAAGGCCACCCACGCTAAGCAATTAGCCACCTCATTAGCATTCCATTAAACAAAAAATGTTATTTTACGGCCTCATTGAAGTAAATATGAAGGAAAATCAAGAAATACTCGACCCTTATTTTCCTTTAAATAAAAAGAAAAACTATTCAACTAAAAAAAATTATCTCAATCTAAACTTAGCTAAATGAAGGGTTTAGATTTTATTTAATTTGGGGGAAAAGAAATGGGATGTAAGGTAGCTTTAATAGTTTTATACATTTTTGCATATTTTTGTATAATTAAATTTTAACGATTAGTTGTTATATTTTATATTCTACTTATATAAGATCGTACGCAAATTAAAAATTTTTAATTATTTATTTTATATAAATAAAACTTTCAATTGTGCAATAAATATTAATATATACAATACTTTAGATCAATATGATAAAAATATTAGATTAGTTCGAAAATTTACATGCATAACAATTATAATTATATCGATACATTTAATGGTTGATTTGTTAATATATTGATCCTACAAAAATATACGAAAGAATTATACTAGTGTAAATGGATATATACCTAATTTTAAATCAGTATGATAAAAATATCATATTAATTCAAAAGTTTACGTGCATAATAATTATAATTATATCAATACATTGTTAGAATATTATATTTAAAAAATAGTGTAAGTAGATTCTTATATATACATATACTATTCTTGAAGGGTAGCGTCTAGGAGATACAATTTTTCAAGAGCTTTAACCTTGTCTTTGTGTCCCATCAGATCCATTCAAGGTTTGTCTCCAAACTTATGGGCTCCAAAGCAGCTAGCCACACCATGGAAAGGCATTTTAAGTGGATACAAAGGTAAATTGGTAATATGCTGATAATTCCTTTACTTTCACAAAATTTGAGATTTAGTCCCTCTATTTAAAAATGTAGTTTTCCTTTCTTCTATTTTTAAATTTTAAAATTGTAGTCTAGACATTAAAATCGTAAGTATTTTTTTGTTAAAATTTGTCAATTTAAAATTTTGATTAAGTCATCATTGGTAAAAGTACCATAGAAGTATTTGTACGAGGAGGCATATTGTATTTTACCCCTTTTACTCAAAATAGAAAAAATTAATCTATGTATATTAAATTAAAAAGCAAACTGGTTCTTTCTGTTAAAAATTTAATCCATTTCTATTGCTAAAAACTTATGTAGATGATGGAATAACCAAACATTTATACATGGCCTGCCATGTGTACCTCATGCTGACATAATGGAGCCAGTTTTTAACAGTTGAAATGAATGAAATTTTTAATAAAAAAATCAATTTTCTCTTTGATCTAATATGTAAAGACTAATTTGCCCATTTTTTAGTAGATGAGATATACATAGTACTTTTACCGATTATCATCATATGATGGCATATGGTTGATAAATTTTTATATAAACTACCAATGATGACAATTGAATTTTTAACACTTATAATGGGGTAACCAAATCTTAAATTCTATACAATTAGAAGGACTAGCATCACATTTTAACCCTTAGTAAAATACCTCTTGAAACTGAAAAGGACAGGGCATTTTAATCTAAGCTTCCATGGCGGCAGCACGAAAATGCCAAGAGAATATAAAAAGAAAGTGGGAACAAAGAACATACGAGCTCAGTGGTCAAAATCATTACAAATTTCGAATCGGCCATCAATATGTCGGTAGCACGAAAAATGCAAGCTTGAAACAAAAGTCAGGCTGGCCCCTCGCCCTCAGCACAGCACCACTTTGTTTAACCCATGGTCATATAGTTGCGTCATCTGAGTTACGTCAACATTCCTTCAACGTTTTACGTTTGGCATGCCATCAACAATACCAACCCCCCACTCACACCCATTGTCAACCAGTGCTCAATTTTCAGTCCACGCGTTATTTCTGCGTTTTTTTACCTTTTATACGTCCCATAGAATCCGCCGTTCCCTGGGTTTCATTTTTCTAGATCCCCCGGACCCATTCACCTTATATATGGTATTTGGTAAGCACAAAAGAAAACACAAGCAAAAACTTGCCCTTTATTCAGTTTCAGATGGCAAGCAAGAAGAGAGTTCATATCTGCAATGGTGAAGATGAGGAGCAAGAAGATGAGAAGATGGAGCAGTTCTTTGCCCTAATAAGGAATTTCCATGAAGCTGTTAATAGGAGAAAAAATGAGCTAAGACAAAGGGATGAAAAGATAAGGAGGGTCGATGGTAAGCAAACAAGTTGGATTCCAACTTTTGAATGGGCAGATTTTGCCGACGAGATTGAGTTTCGGAGGCCATCTACAATTAACAATAAAGAAGAAAAAGGAAAACATGAAGAAGAGGAAGAAGGATTAGATCTTAGACTTACCCTTTAGTTACTACCATCGATTTATCTCTATGAATGTTATATATAAATACTACTTAATAGAAAATTTCTTATCTCTATGAATGTTAATATATAAATACTACTTAATAGAAAATTTCTTACTTTTTTTTTTTTGGTATTTTAATCGATTATCTGTTATTTTGTCTGTTGATGCTTTGACAAAGGAAAGGTTTTGGTTGGTTTTGGTTTTGCATTGTTGCTTCCTTATTTAAGCATAAGCCATAAGCGATGTTTTCAAAAGCCAAAAACTTTTAGCGACGCTTGCAATCGTCGGGAAAAAAAATGCTTGTTGGCTCTTTCTATTGACGCTCTTAAACGCGGAATTCTGACTGAAATATCTTGATTTGCTTTGTTATTGTAATCTATTGGGATTTATTGGTCACATTAAGCATCCATTCCACACATTATTTCAAACTCTAGTTAAGTTTTTATATGACTCATCTATAAATAACCGACTCCAAAAAGCTATCTTATTAGCATTGTATAGATATTCAACACTCAACACATCGGAACTTACAAAAAATAAAAGGAGAAATCAAACAATGGACTAGCATGACTAACACACTAGTGTCCCAAAGTGAACATATCAGGGGCTAGGTTTAATTCTTTTAAAAAAAAAATTTAAAAGTTATAAAGTTTATAATTTAATTTTGACTCTCAAAGAATAAGGTGGGCAACTGTGGTTAATTCATTTAGGCTAATGAAGAAGAAATAGAAAAAGACAAAAATGAAGAGTAAGTTCTAGGAAAGCAAAAGATTGGCAAATGAGTAAAAAGAAGTAAAGGATAAAGGAGGAGGAAGAGGAAATGAAGTAAAAGAGATGGAGGTCCTAGAAGACATGAAAAGAAACCAATTCATTTTGATGAATCACGTATTATGTGAGGTAAAAAAAAGTTGAAGTAAACAATTAGGGCTAGTTTGGTAATGCTTTTAGAAAGTGCCGTGAAAATGTACTTTTGTAAAATTTAGTTTAAAGCTTGAGTGTTTAGCATGGGAAATGATTGTATGAAACAGTGACGCCACGTCATCTGTATCCCTTTTCCAATAGTTTTATGCCATATCAGCATTTTCATCTTGAAAAAAATCAAATCCAAATTAAAATCTTGAAATTTAGGATAAGAATACTGATGTGGCATAAAACTATTGGAAAGGGATAATATCCATGTTTCATACAATTCTTTCTCGTTTAGCATTGCTGTCAAAAAGTGCTTTTGAGAAATAAAATTTCCATTTTAGACATGTTATTATCAAGTAACAAATATGCATTTAAATAATATTTAATTTAGTTAATATTATTATATTCTAGTAAAAATATAAAAAAATTATTATAACTTGTTAATATTTTAATATATGAAATATAAATTTTAAATATTTTTAAGCAATAAATATTAATTCTTTATAAAATTTAATTAGAATATATAAACTATATTTTAAATATTTAAATATAACCATTAAATATTTGTAATTACTATTTTAAAAGTATTTTTTATTTTTAATTAATGATTTTAAAACATTTGTAATTAAGCACCAAAAAAAAAAGAAATTACTATGTTATTAGAGGGTGAAAAAGTAATTAAGCACTAAAAGTACTTTTAGGAGAGGAAAAACTAAAAATTTTAGCTTCTTCTTTTCAGAAGTGTTCACTTCTGAAAAGCTAAAACTTTCAGCCAAAAATAATTTGTTTAGCACAATTTTTTTTCCAAAAGTGCTTTTGGAGCAAAAAGTGTTTTTTTTAAGCATTGCAGAACAAGCCCTTAGTATAATGAATCAATTAATTATTAAAGATAATTTAGAAGAATTTTAATATAATATTAGAGATAAGGATAAAAATAAATAGCACAGCTTGAATCTGAATGGAATGGATAATAGAACTTAACTATAGCTACATATATTATCACCGGTTAGCCAATTAAATCATAGTAATTATTAAATAAAAGATAAAAATGTATATGTCATTTTGTTTTTCCTACTATAGTGATGTGATGGCATCAAAGAAATGACGGTGAGTTTTGGTTTCAAGTGCTGGGGTGTGAGCCACGAAGGCTCATTTGAAACATGTTATGACTTAGGCAGCTCATATTCCACGCAACAAAATTCTTACTATATGTGCGCCAATGTTGCACACCCACTAAGGGAGATTGAATTGTTAAGGAAAGAACATACATTTTTTTTATAGGTAATGTAGAATGACGTGAATTGAGTACGTTAAAGTGTATTATTATTCTTTTATTTTTGAGTTGAAAAAAGATTATGAATAGTTTTAAGTATTGTGTCAAAAAAAACAGATGTAATCAAAATTTATAATAAAATTATTCAAAAACATTAAACTACTAAAATTCAAATACTTCACATAACTAAATTTGCTAAAAGCATATAAAAAATATAAAAGCTCGCCGAATATTTTGTAATTTTTGTTCGGTTTAATATTTGTTTTAGCTTTTGTACTATAATAAAATTTTCGTTTTAATTTTTTTACTATTTTTTCAGTTACTTAGTGTCATTTACTTTCATTCAGTTCATCACATTACTCCTTTGATCATTTCTGGTTTTTTTTTTTTTTTAAATCTTACATGTTGACCTTTTAAGAAAAATAGTTAACAACCTAATCTGATGGATGAAATGAAAATGAATAAAACAAAGTGATTGAAAAAAATAATAAAAAGACCAAAGCGTAAATTGCACTATAGCATAGGGACCAAAACAAGAAATAAGTTTTTTTTTGTTATTATTTGTCTCTTTTTTATAAAGCTATGCAATAGTTAGAATATAAGTATAGCACTTTAAAAGAAAGAAGACGGAAAGAAGCCTGATGGAGACTTTGTGTGCTATCATTAGGGATTTGAACTACTCCTTTATGCCTAAAGGAAACTTGAAGTGCATAAATTCCATAACCCTGGTTGGTATATGAAAAGCAATGTGTGATGGATTCTATGAGACGTAATAAATCTAAAGAAATCCTTGAAAGGTATAATATATATATTTAAATATTCTCATCTTTGATAATATCTGTTTTTTTACGCAATATTTATAATTATTCATAGTCCCTCTCTAACCTCTAAATAAGAGGATAACGCGTTTCAACGCACTCGAACCCACGTCCTCCTACATGGGCATTGTCGAGCTAAGACTCAATCAACAATATTTTTAAATTAAAGGAGTATTTACGAGTATAATTACAGGTATAATTCTAAATATAAGCATAGCACAATTATAAATTATTTATACTCAAATAATTATAATTAGAATGAAATTGGCATCTAGAAATCTAGTTCATACATGATGAATTTAGAATCAATTTTAAAAAAAAAAATCACGAGTTAATTTTAGGGTAAACTACACCATTATCAATTTTAAAAATTGTTTTATCATATGAAAATAAAAATAAATATTTATTTTAAGTCAAATAATTTTATTCAACTACTCGATTTTTTATTTGAATCCATGTAATAAAATTTTAAATTAAAAACTAATTAATATGATTAACTCAAAATTTCTTTATCCGATTAGATTGAATACTCAATTATCAACTATGATAGCTAAGGATGAACTTTTTTGAGATTTTAGTCTTTTTCTGAATATTTGAGATCTTAGTCTTTAAAGGAGGGGGTTAGGGTTACTTGATAGAGCTTCATGTTTAGTGATTGGGCTTATTGTAAGAAAGGGTTTGGGCTTGGTCGAATAGCATAATTGGCTAAATAATGGTGAGCTTAAATTACATCAAGAGGGGTGAATTAGGGTCTAAAAAAATTAAGAAATAAAAGCACAAAAATATGACATAAGAATTTTAGAGTAGTTCAGCCTTAATTGACTACCTTTACTATCTTAGCTTTCCTCAACTAAGAATTTCCCCTAATTCACTAATGGACATTTTTTTAGGACAAGATATAACCTTTATATAATCTCTCTCTTTTAGCTTGGTAAGATAGTATCACTTTCCTTAAGATTTTCTACCTAAAACCTTAAATTACCTCTCAAAACATTAAGCGACTATTTGATATGTTTAAAATATGTTTATTGAACATGTATATGCTTGGTATGTATTGTTCGATTGCTAATTTGTTGAAAACATGTTCTATATAATTGATAATGGAAAATGGCATATTAATGTTGTCGAATAGAGTTACGGGTATAGTTGGCATGCCATAGGGTCTGTTATGTAGGTTGGAGATCTAGCATTGAGCGTGTATCATTATGTGATAGTTCTTTAATACCCTGAGGGTTGAGAACGTATCACCAGCTCTTACCCTGGGGTACGAGCGTGATTGGTGGGGTCAGTGCATTTATGCCCGACTAGCATTTCAGTGTGTATATTGGTGTCTTGGTGGATTGATCTGAGTATCCATTCGTGAGTTTGATCATGTTAATAAGGAATTAAAATGTTAAATTATATGTTAAGTATATATGTTATTAAAATGTAATGATAATGACAATATGATATATGACTTTGATAATATAAAACATATGCAAATACCTTGGAGTGCATCGAAACTTCAATATGTGTAAGCAAGCATTACATTGATACAGATATGGTTACGTGATAAATAACTACGGAATACCTTGAAGGTTTAATGGTTCATATGGATATATATTTATATGAATACAAATACGGTTACGTGATAAATAATTACGGAATACCTTGAGGGTTTAATGATTCATATGGATATATGTTTATATGAATATTGATATTGAATTGGTTTTGTTTAATGTGTATATTCTTGTTACTTAGCTTATTTATTCTATTACTATCACGTTCATAATTGGATTCGAAATATGTTAGCACCACTCATTATACAACACTCAACGTACGGATTTGTTTGTTTTCATGCACAAGTCTTGATCAAGTTCTATAGTAGATCAGATGTCTAGTTGTTGGAGTATGCCCAAAGACCAATCATGAAATGATGGTAATAACATACTTGTTCAACTAGTTTATTAATAAAAAGCATTGTCATTATTATTTCAGTTTCTATTTCTATGTATTAAATAAATTGGTTAATAGTAAAGTCCTAAGAATAATACGATTATTCTTAAATGTCAAGTATCGTGGTGGGCTTGGACAACAATAGTACATTGAAACTGATGTGTAGTTGATTGATGACGAAGTGTTGTCATTGACATAGGAATGTCAAAGTCAATGCATCAGTACATGTTAGGGAACAACGTATTGGACTAACCCACCATTGAAATGTTTCTTAGATTATTGTGTAATAGGCATAACATTTCTCATAGTGATAATTATATGTATGATCCTTAGACTTGAGATCATCATTATTCCAACAACTTGAGTTGTACATTTTGACACAATCAAGTGTCTTTCATAAATGGTTGTACTATGAAGACTGATGTGGTGTGTGCCACAATTTGTGTAGCGGGATGTAAGTGATCAAGATAGGATTTAACCATTCTACATAATGGGAGAAATATCTCAAACCTCTTAATTGAGCGAGACTAGAAATGCATGGCCATGCTAAAATTAGTTGGTACGAGATATCACACTTATTTCTTTATCTTAGTCTACTCAAGAATCAAGAAATAAGAGATTGGACTATATAAGTGTGACTATTCCATGACTTGTGTTTAATCTAGATATAAAGGTCAAAGGGATGTACTACATAATAATGTTGTCACAGAAAATCATGTCGAACCATGACTTTCTGTGACTTGGATAACAGTAATACATTGCTAGATGCCACTACTGTTTGTAACATTAGAATATTTTAATGTTACTATCAATGTTACAGGTTCCTATAGGGTCACACCCTTTGGTTCGGACGATTAAAATATAATGAAAGTTGGGATTATGTTTAGCATGTCACAAAAGTTAAATTGATTATAGAATTGTTCTAATAATTAGTTTAATTTGACAGTGTTAAAATAAAACATTATATATGTATATACTTTGTAAGGCCCAATTTTAGCCCAGGCCCAGTACCATTAGCTAAAATTAAAAAACCCAAAAACAATATAGTAGCCCAACCAAATTGAAGCCCAGAAAGCCTAGAAACACAAAAAACAAGCAAGGCAGAAACCCTAAGTCAGGAGCCTTCTGCGTTGCCGCCAACAGCCCCAACTCCACACGACGCCCCGCTCTCCGCAGTGTGCGCTTCCACGTTGCCTTCACCTGCGAAAAAGAAGGGAAAAGGCCAGCAAAGCAACCAACAGATAGTATTTTGGATTTTGTTCTATTTTTGGATTTCTTTTTTGCTATAAAGGTTGAAAGAAAAACTTGTAACCGGGGGGGAGGATTTTTTTTTACTGGAATACAAAAAGAATACACCCACAGTTTTCAAAGAGATCAATACACAATATCAGTAGAGTCGAGCAAACCTTTGGCGAAAATAGGTGAATATTTGAATAAGAAATAGTTTTCAAAGGCGATTTGCGTAGAGTTTTATGCTACACAGTTTTCTTTTTATTTTTTTCTTTCTTAAAAATTTCGAAAAGGAAAGGGGAAGAGGCTTACCAGGCCATCGGTCTTACGAGCGCGGGATCGGTCACCGGACCGGCGGTGACGCGGCGACGAAGGGAGAACCGGGGAACTCAAACCCAAATGAAATAAGAAAAGGGGGTGTTCTGGTTTTTGGTTTTGAAACAGAGGGGAAATGAAGGGAAATTTATTTATTTTTATTAGCCTTTAAAACATGGATAAAAGGGGGGGGGGGGGGAGAGTCCACGCGCACACCTGATCCTGCAATTGGATCTACGCAAATTTCCTTTAAATGGGAAAATTGCGCGATCAGTCCCCCCTGTTGCGCCACAGTTTTAATTGCATCCCCCCTTCAGTTTTTTTTTAAATTTGCCCCTGAATTTTATGCGTCGTTCCGATTTGGTCCGTGTCCAGGCACAGTGTTCGGAAACTTGGGATAATTTCATTTTTGGGTCCCCCAGGTCGTGCGCGTATTGCAATCTGGTCCTCATTCTTCTTTTATTTTTATTCTGGCCCCCAAATCCTGTTTTAAATTCATTTTGGATCCTCTTTTCACCTATTTTACTTTATTTTCAAATTAATTATTTTAATGTTTATTATTATCCCTATTATTTTATTGGTATCGTTTTTCTATATATAATATTATTGTTACGTTTTTTTTATATATTCCTTGTATGTTTGCATTAACGTTTTATTATTATTTATTATTCTATTGTTCCTTTTTTCCAATACTATATTATTATTTTTTTACCATTACTTTTGTCGAAACCATTTTTTTGTTGGAAAACGGGTCGACTTTAAAAAGAAAAATAGAGTCGCCACCAATCTTTTTTTAAAGTGTGATTGGGTCACTTTTGAAAACGTTTTGGTCTACGAATTTTAAGAAAATGGGCTCGGGAGTCGATTACGCACGAGGAAGGATTAGCACCCTCGCAACGCCCAAAATTGGTACCGTATTTATTGATTAATGTCCTTAATATCGAAAATTAGAAAATATTTTAAAATATGAATCTTTAAAAAATGTTTGGATAACTCGCATTGGATATTGAAACTCTCTTGTTCCGAAGAGATGAAATATCACTTCCAGCACGATAGGACACGATGCTTCAAACCCTCGATACCGAGATCATTTCATGATTTCCAAAATTCATGTATTGCAATTTGAAAAAGGGTATTTCACTATTTGGCCAAACTAAAAACCGAAACCCAGCACGATTGGGCATGATTCCTTGAATTTCCAATCATGAAATATTGCCTTATTTAAGAAATCAAGATAAAGAATCTTCGAAGGATATTTATTTGTTTGGACGAATAGAAAATCGAGACCCAGCACGATTGGGCACGAATCTCACGAACTTCCAAACGCGAAACATTGCCTTATTTTCAAAACGTGATCAAAATCTTTAAAGGATATAGTCATCTAGACGAATGAAAAAAATCGAAACCCAGCACTATTGGGCACGATCTCTTGAACCTCCAAACACAAAATATTACCTTTGTTTTAAAAAAAATCATTTTTATGTGTTCGGGTAAAAATGGTAAAAGAAAAAGTCGATGTACCTTTTAAAATCAAAAGATCAGTTAAAACGAGAAAGGGTTCTAATAAACATCCAGTGGTAATGTAAACACAATAATAATAGGGAATAATAATAAGTATAAAAAAAGGAAAAAACAATAATATTATAATTATAAAAACGATATGTAACAAATAAAACAAATAGTAATAATAATGAAATATAAAACTAATAATAAATAATTAATAATGAATATATAAAAAAATAATAATGATATTAACAGTATAAAAAGTAGTAAAAGAAATAAAAGTATACTGATAATAATAAAAATAATAAATGTAAAAGTAATAATATTAAAATAATTAAAGTAAACCATAATATATAATAATAGATATAATAGTATGTAATGAAATATAAAAATAATAAAAGTAATAAAGAAAGCGTTAGTAATAGAATAATATAATGATAAATATAATAATAAGTATAGTATAGTATAGTAGTAATAATATATATGCAGAATAATAGTGAGGGGGAAAAAATAAAACAGAAATAAAGTGGTAAAAAACAAATATTAATAGTAGATGAAAGCAAAAATAAAAGTAATGGTAAAAAAATAATAATATAGTATTGGAAAAAAGGAACAATAGAATAAGAAATAATAATAAAACGTTAATGCAAACATACAAGGAATATATAAAAAAAAACGTAACAATAATATTATATATAGAAAAATGATACCAATAAAATAATAGGTACAATAATAAACATTAAAATAAATAATTTGAAAATAAAGCAAAATAGGTGAAAAGAGGATTCAAAATGAATTTAAAACAGGATTTGGGGGCCAGAATAAAAATAAAAGAAGAATGAGGACCAGATTGCAATACGAGCACGACCTGGGGGACCCAAAAATGAAATTATCCCAAGTTTCCGAACACTGTGCTTGGACACGGACCAAATCGGAACGGCACATAAAATTCAGGGGCAAACTTTGTAACACCCCCAACCCCGAACCATCGCCGGAACAGGGTTACGAGGCGTTACCGGATATATCAGACAATTTGCAAATAATTCTAAAAAAGAAATAACCTTTGTAACATCCTGAATTTTTGGGCCTATGCGTTTAATGAGAGAACATGTGTAATGTGTTAATTTAAGTAATAGGGGTCCAAATTGGGCTCAGAATTAGGCAAAGGCCTTGGTTAAATTATTAGATTGGGCATTATAGAGTTAAAAGAGTGGTAATCATGTTTAAAATACCAAAGTGGGCTTGTGGCCCAATCTTAGGAGGTGACGCCACACAAGGGAGTAAGGGGCCCAAATTTAAGTTTCATGGAGCCCAATTCTTTTAATTTAAGTTAGCTAAATTTTGGGCATTAGGATTAGGTGGAGTGGATGGCAACAAGGCTAAAATTTAGGGGTTTTAATGTTTAAAATATGTGGATAATAAGCAGATAAAGGCTATTATTTAGGAATTTATTTTATGTGGATAATAAGCAGATAAAGGCTAAAATTTAGGGATTTTAATGATTAAAATATGTGGATAAGATGCTGATAAAGGAGGGAGGAGTTAGAGATAATTAAGTCTCTTTTAGATGAGCTAGTAGATTAAGATAAAGGAGAGAAGATAGGATTTATCTGCAAGGTTAGGTAAGTGCCGAAATTTCTATAAATAGGGGGAATATCACTTCAATTTTGGCATTTGGGTTTTTCTCTCATTCTTTTCTCTTCTTCTCTGAGTAAAAGCCGAAAACTCCTAAAGTTCCATCTTCTTCTTCAGTCTCTGCAAAAGCCGAAATCTCTAAGCCTAATCCCTCATTTTCACTTTGATTCAAAAGCCGAAACTCTTTCCATTCTTTTTCTTCCTAGCCGAAATCTTCAAGTCTCTTCCTTGTTTTCTTTTCTTCTTCTCTTTTCCTGTCAGAAACCGAAACTCTTCACTCAAGTATTTTAAAAGCCAAAGACACATCAGCCTTCTCTTATTCATACTTTTTTCGGGATTTTCCTAAAATCCGAAATCCCTAGATCTCATCTCCTGTGATTGCCGAATTGCTTCTATGGTGCCTGCTTGTGCCGAATCTTGAAGGAAACAATAGGTAAGTATCGATTTCGGGATTTCAATGTTCTTTCGACTTTTCAAAAGTCCTTAGCCGAATGGCTATTAGAAACTAATCTCTTATTTCACTCTTCTTTTCGGCATTCCGGGATTTGAAGAAGGAGGCCAATCGCATAGATCTCTAAGTTATAGAATCGTGTTACTTTCGGGATTTCAAGGAGAGGCCTATTTTCGCAATTTTTCTGGCTTTTGAGCAAGGCTTTACACTGAGGATAGTAGATTTGGATATCAACTAAAGATAGTAGATTTTGCGATATCAGGTGTGTAATACCTCCCCACCATCTAGATCTGTCTATTATTGTATGTTCATGTGGTTTATATGTTATGATAAATGCCGAAATCTCGGTTTATTGATGAAAGCCCAAGGAGGGTAAAAGCGGATCCCTAGGTTAGTAAATAATCTGTTTAAATGATATAAGTAAAATGCTTGTGTGTGATTGCATGGGTTGGGTTGATGAAAGGAGGAAGTTATACATTATATGTGTAGCGGTTTTACCGTGATCTGATGTAGCGGCTAATGCCGTGAACTGTTATACGGGCTTCGGCCATTAAATGTTATACGGGCTTCAGCCATTGTATGTTATAAGGGCTTCGGCCATCATATGTGGATGAGCAGCATGACTGCCATCATGGTGTGTAGCGGTGTGGGTCGATTGTAGAAATCCCCAATGGTGTGAACGGTTGGTACGGGGGTGTGTAGCGGATGGAAACCTAGGCAAACGGGTTGGGCCTTGCATATTATTTGTTATTATATTTTATTATGATTATTACATTGTTTATTTTGTTTAATGGGCTTAAGGCCCAAACACTAGTGGTGCATGAGGGTTGCACACTGAGTCTCGCGACTCACCCTTTTAATTAAACATCTCAGGTGATACCTAGTGATTCGGATCGGGCTGGAGAGGAACGCAAGGTGGCCATGCAGAAGAATATGTAGATTTGACAAAAAGAGACTCAAGTTTTATTTTATATTTTTAATTAATGGACTTCAAATCTCGTTGTAATAAGGCCATGGGCCACTAGATTATATTATGTTATACCATGGGCTTTTATTACTTTTAGTCATTTAAATTTTTATTTTAATTAAACTAAGGCATGTAATTAAGTTTGGATTTTATTTTACAAAGGCATATTCTATATGAATTATATTTGGTTTTTTTTTTCTGAAAATACGACATGTTTGACAAAATTTTTCTTAGTGACATACCAGATCCGGTTGTAGTGTTTGGGCCGGGTTTAGGGTGTTACAACCTTCATAGTATAACTTTAATAACTAATCCCTATAATGAACTTTCAAAGTCTAAATTCTGAATTAAAAGTGAAATGGGACTCGTTTAAGTATTTCAGAATATATTTTGTTTAATATAAATTTCGGCAGCATTTCTGCTTATTATCATATAATACCCCCTGCAATTTAAACTGTATTCATTTCAATCATAACCAATTCATTTCATATATTCATTTTCTTTTCTAAATACCTTCTAATCAAACTCAATCAATATAATATCAACTTAAATTTATCAAAGTATTAGTTACATTAAAATAGATAAACTTCTTTCATTATAATTCTTAAACTTGTAATACTAACATTTTTAACCATTTACATTCAAAACATAATAACCTTTATATACAACCTATGTACATGCCACATTACCAAAAGAAAGTATACATCACCAAAAGTTTGCTGAAGTCGGATCTGACTTGGATGCTGGTTCAGTACTTGACTTCTACAACCTGCGCACGGAAATAACCGTACACTGAGTATACATATACTCAGTGGTATTACCATAATTCAAATTATAAACATAATATTCATATCATATAACCTTAATTTTACTAAACCAATTCAAACATAAGTTTGTCATTCTCAATATATTCATAACAATTCAATCTTAGCTATTCAACAATTGAAATCATTCACATTCATGTTGAGCCATTATCCATCTCATGAACCAATGGTTCATATTTTCCATTCCCATACTCATATTCAAATCACATTTTCAATTCATGTTCTATTTTCACATTTCTTTCAATGGCTCAACCACTTCATTTTATTCAATTTAACCTTTCCTTTAATTACCCCTATTAACAGACTCGGACTTTAATGGATACACGGATTCCAACCCAAACACACCAATACGGCACATTGTGCCTAAAACGGTACATAGTACCTGATCAGTATACGACACATAAGTGCCTGATACGACACACGAGGTGCCTGAAATACGACACATAAAGTGTCTGATTTACGACACATAAAGTGCCTGATCGGCAAAGCCGATAAATCCCATACTCTTCCAAATCCTATGGCATGCCAATTATATCTGACTCAGCCCGACTAATTAATAGGGTATTTCAGTTCTCAATTTCATTTTCATTTTCATTTTCATAACAAATTCAATTTCAATATCAATTACACTTTTCCATTTCAATCCACATACAATTCAATTTCAATACATATTCATCATTCAACTCAATTTCCATTCAATTCAATAAAAACACTTACCTTATAATTTACTTACCATATACATAAATTAATTTAACATTTAATGAATAAATAAATAATTTGAATTATAATAATACAAACCCGAATTTGCTTGATTATTCCTCGGTAACCTTCTCCTTTCCTTTGTGGGTTGATGCCTCGAGTTTCTTTTTAGCTACGAAAATAATAATAATTTATATTATTAATTACAACATTAAATTACAATAAATAATTGAATTTTATTCAATTTTTACTCTTCCTCTTCATTCCACATTCTTTATACACAATTCTATTATTTACTTATAAATTCTTTCAAAGTTGTCTACCTGAGTCATTGTCACTAAATTATCTATATCTTGAGTTACAAAATTCCAAATTAAGATCCGTAAATTTTATATGAAACTAGACTCATATATCTTCTTGCCATACAATTTTCAGAATTTTTGATTTATCCAATAAGTACAGTTTATTCTTTGAAATCACCCCTGTTCTGTTGTCTGACAGTTTCGACCACTCTTTGCTAAAATTTAATTATCTTTTTGTACTGAATTCAAATGATGTTCTAGTTTGTTTCTTATAAAAATAGACTCATTAGGAATCTAACCATGTAAATTATGTTCCCCAATTATTTTTGTACAATTTTTAATGATTTTTCCAAGTCAGAACAGGGGATCTCGAAATCACTTTGAACCAGTCTCACAAAAATCTAAATATTTCGAAATACAGAATTTCTTTGCTTTCTCTGTTTCTTTCATATGAAAATAGACTCAATAATATTTAATTTCGTATCTCGTTCAACTTATACTTCCATTTCTACAATTTTTGGTGATTTTTCAAAGTTATTCTTCTGCTGCTATCCTAAAACTGTTTTCTCATGGCTTATTTTGCAATTAAATCCTAGTTAAGTTTACTTATTTTCTTAACTTAATTCATGCTTTAATTCTACTTAAATTCCTTCCATATTCAACTTGATTATATAATTTTCATAATAAAACCCTAATTTATAATTTCTTCCAAATTAATCCCTATAGTAGAAAACTTATAGCTTACCTTACAATTTAATCCTTTTACTAATTCTAACTTAGATTTCATTTAATTTAATCCATAATTCATCTTTTTCTTCAACGTTAACTATACTTAAAAACCTAAAAACTCTCAAAATATCAACTTAGTTTCATCAAAATCTTGCTTTAAAGCTTCTAAAACATCAAAATTAAGAGAAAATAGCTAATTGACTTACCTTTTAAAGCTTAAAGCTTCAAATCCCTAATTTCTCCTTTTATTTTCTTTCTTTCTTTTCTTTTCCCCTGTGTCGAAATGCTCTCTATTTCTTTTTCTGTTTCTTTGTTTTGTTTCTTTTCTTATTTCTTTTATTCTATTTACTTTATTTTATTTAATAATTATATTATAAATATCTTATTTGATAACAAATCAATATTATACAAGTGTAATATTATATATATAATATATATATAACTTAAATAAAATCTTAGATTTTTATGCATGTATGCCGCCTCATTTTATATAAATGGCTTAATTGCCATTTTAGTCCTTTTTACTTTCTTTTAATCTATAATTAGACTTTTACTCTTTATTCAATTTGATCCTTTTTCCTAATTGCTTTAAATTAAACTAAATTCACTAAATAAAAATCTAATTAAACACACTATTACACTCACAATTACTCCTAATGATTATTTAATAACTCGATTTACTAAGACGGAGGCCCGATAACACGCTTTTTCCGGTGCCCACGGATTTTGGGTCGTTACATTTAAAAAAAAAACTAAAGGGGGGATGCAATTAAAACGGGGGCGCAACAGGGGGGACTGATCGCGCAATTTTCCCATTTAAAGGAAATTTGCGCAGATCCAATTGCAGGATCAGGTGTGCGCGTGGACTCTCCCCTCCCCCCCTTTTATCCATGTTTTAAAGGCTAATAAAAATAAATAAATTTCCCTTCATTTCCCCTCTGTTTCAAAACCAAAAACCAGAACATCCCCCTTTTCTTATTTCATTTGGGTTTGAGTTCCCCGGTTCTCCCTTCGTTGCCGCGTCACCGCCGGTCCGGTGACCGATCCCGCGCGCGCAAGACTGATGGCCTGGTAAGCCTATTCCCGTTTCCTTTTCGAAATTTTTAAGAAAGAAAAAAAATAAAAAGAAAACTATGTAGCATAAAACTCTACGCAAATCGCCTTTGAAGACTATTTCTTATTCAAATATTCACCTATTTTCGCCAAAGGTTTGCTCAACTCTACTGATATTGTGTATTGATCTCTTTGAAAACTGTGGGTGTATTCTTTTTGTATTCCAGTAAAAAAAAAAAATCCTCCCCCCTCCCCCCCGTTACAAGTTTTTCTTTCAACCTTTATAGCAAAAAAGAAATCCAAAAATAGAACAAAATCCAAAATACTATCTGTTGGTTGCTTTGCTGGCCTTTTCCCTTCTTTTTCGCAGGTGAAGGCAACGTGGAAGCACACACTGTGGAGAGTGGGGCGTCGTGTGGAGTTGGGGCTATTGACGGCGCATAGAAGGCTCCTGACTTAGGGTTTCTGCCTTGCTTGTTTTTTGTGTTTCTAGGCTTTTTGGGCTTCAATTTGGTTGGGCTACTATATTGTTTTTGGATTTTTTAATTTTAGCTAATGGTAATGGGCCCGGGCTAAAATTGGGCCTTACAGCTTTTATTTTTGCTTTCTTCTACTATTAATATTTGTTTTTTACCACTTTATTTTTGTTTTATTTTTCCCCCCTCACTATTATTCTGCATATATATTATTACTACTATACTATACTTATTATTATATTTATCATTATATTATTCTATTACTAACGTTTTTCTTTATTACTTTTATTATTTTATATTTCATTACATACTATTATATCTGTTATTATATATTATGGTTTACTTTAATTATTTTATTATATATTATTACTTTTACATTTATTATTTTTATTATTAGTATACCTTTATTTCTTTTACTACTTTTTATTACTGTTAATATCATTATTATTATTTTTTATATATTCATTATTAATTATTTATTATTAGTTTTATATTTCATTATTATTACTATTTGTTTTATTTGTTACATATCGTTTTTATAATTATAATATTATTGTTTTTCCTTTTTTTTTGTACTTATTATTATTCCCTATTATTATTGTGTTTACATTACCACTGGATGTTTATTAGAACCCTTTCTCGTTTTAACTTATTTTTTGATTTTAAAAGGTACATCGACTTTTTCTTTTACCATTTTTACCCGAACTCATGAAAATGATTTTTTTTTTAAAACAAAGGTAATATTTTGTGTTTGGAGGTTCGAGAGATCGTGCCCAATAGTGCTGGGTTTCGATTTTTTCATTCGTCTAGATGACTAAATATCCTTTTAAAGATTTTGATCACGTTTTGGAAATAAGGCAATGTTTCGCGTTTGGAAGTTCGAGAGATTCGTGCCCAATCGTGCTGGGTCTCGATTTTCTATTCGTCCAAACAAATAAATAT
This sequence comes from Gossypium australe, assembly GCA_005393395.2. Lineage (NCBI taxonomy): Eukaryota > Viridiplantae > Streptophyta > Magnoliopsida > Malvales > Malvaceae > Gossypium > Gossypium australe. The sequence continues at coordinate 137,371,039 of CM016621.1, forward strand.
CCTTCGAAGATTCTTCATCGTGTTTTCTTAAATAAGGCAATATTTCATGATTGGAAATTCAAGAAATCGTGCTGGGTTTCGGTTTTTAGTTTGGCCAAATAGTGAAATACCCTTTTCAAATTGCAATACATGAATTTTGGAAATCATGAAATGATCTTGGTATCGAGGGTTTGAAGCATCGTGTCCTATCGTGCTGGAAGTGATATTTCATCTCTTCGGAACAAGAGAGTTTCGATATCCAATGCGAGTTATCCAAACATTTTTTAAAGATTCATATTTTAAAATATTTTCTAATTTTCGATATTAAGAACATTAATCAATAAATACAGTACCAATTTTGGGCGTTGCGAGGGTGCTAATCCTTCCTCGCGCGTAACCGACTCCCGAGCCCATTTTCTTAAAATTCGTAGACCAAAACGTTTTCTAAAGTGACCCAATCACACTTTAAAAAAAATTGGTGGCGACTCTATTTTTCTTTTTAAAGTCGGCCCGTTTTCCAACAAAAAAATGGTTTCGACAGCTTGGCGACTCCACTGGGGACCAATAAGAGAGTCAAGCCGTAAAATTGGTTGATTAATGTCCTTTTTATCGATTTTTTTTCATTTTTCCCATTTGCATGAGTTTGTGTCGTGTCATATATTTGTTTTGGTTTGAGACACATGAGATATCTCCGCATTCATGTTGCGTGACCGTTGTGGTCACACCCTTAAGTGGGAGCGAGAAGCTATGCCTTCGTGAGGTTTTTACCTCCGCATGGGCTAGGGGACTGCTTTCGGGATACATCCGCACCTATGGTTTCGTGAGGTTTTCACCTCTACATGGCCATAGGGAAATGTATTCCCCTGAACTGAACTCGATCCGTATGAGCTTATAATGGGTGAGGATTGAGGAATCTGCTGGTTCAGGTACCCTTCCTTTAGAACTAAACCACATATAGAAAACCTAAGGGCCTACCCTAGGTAGAACCATGTCAAACCCTAGTGGTCACCTTGATAGGTTCTATGTTATTTATTTTTCCTGTGCTAACGGGTTTTCTTTTGTTTTGATTGCATTGCATTCACATCATAGAAAAGAGGTGTTGATTTCAAATTTGATTACTAAATTGAAAAGTTGGTCATAAGAAAATGGATTTTTTTGATAAAGTGGATTATAATACGGTCGTCCGAATATAGTCCAGTGAATACAACGAGAGAAGACTGATACTCCGTGAAGGAATACAAGACCTTATCACCCAGGGATTCAAGTTGACAAGACTATTCGAAGATTACTACGTCTTGGCGTTCTTGAAGAAGCTAACAAGTGAACAGGAGTAGCGGTCCAGATCAAGCAAAAGGAGCTAGAGGAGGCATCTATTAGAAGTTTGCAAGACTTGACTTTTACGAAGAAGGGATTCATGTTTTCACTTGAACTATGAGGACAAGGCCGTGTATGTGATCCGTTTTGTGCAAAGAAATTTATTTTCTAGTAAAGTTTTTCTAATGTAACTGAATTCAGAGTCAATGCCTCTCTTTCTTTGCATTCATGCATTTGCATTACATTGCATTATTTGCATTAGATTTTTACAAAAGGACCCTAATTAGGTAAAATGTTTTAGTTAACTTGGAAAACATGGAACAAAGATTGGAAAGAATAGAGCAAATGCAAATACAGATGCAGGGGCAATTGACTGAAATTCAACAAGAAATGCGGGAATTTCAAAGGAACATCATAGGCCAGCTAACCCAGTTACTAGCTAGAGGAATTGGAAAAACGAGAGGCCCAGTAGTCAACAACGTGGATGATGAGGAAGACAATGTTTATTCCCCAAAAGGTGTCCCAACTCAACTAGATACGCATTCGCATAGGGGACACGTCATTATTGAACCCCAATGTCAAGCTGATACTTCGGCCTTGTTGAAGTTCCCAATGGGTTCAAATTTTGACCTGAATAATGATCAAGCCAAACCGATTGTTCTAGTAGAAATAAAAGAAAGAGGAGAATGGACCTCAAATTCCCTGAGGAAGAAGGAAAAGGGAACCGGTAGGTATAACAAGAGCCATTCGGAGCCAACGATCAGGTTTCTCTAAAGCAAAACTCTGGAAAGCTCCAATTTACGCCAATCTCGATGACGTATAAGGAGCTATATTAAAGTTTATTTGACGCGCATGTGGTGTCTCCATTTTATCTAAAATCGTTGCAACCCCCATATCCTAAATGGTACGACACAAGCACTCAATGTGAATACTATGCGGGGATAGTGGGGCACCCGATAGAGAATTGTTTCCCTTTCAAAAAGCTAGTCGAAAGGCTTATTAAGGCGGGTGTTGTAAAATTCGACGACGCACCAGGTGTAGGAAATTTGTTACCCAGTCATATCGAGAAAGGGGTAAACGCGATAACCGAGTACATGGAGAGGAGAATCAAACGAAATGTTGCTGAAGTAAGAACCTCATTAAGGGAGGTTTAGAAGGAAATGCGGAAAAGAGGTCTAGTTTCGTAAGAGTTTCGGAGCAAATCCCAAGATGCGAGGAACTACTGTGAGTTCCACAATAAGAAGGACCATGAGATCCAGCAATACAGCGAATTCAGGGCCCTAGTACAAGGGTTAATGGATAATAAAGAGCTGGAGTTCTTTGACTCTCCCGAAGGAGAAAACGTGTGCACCATAGGAGGGGCGTCGGTAGAGAAAGACGCCGAGGTCAAATGGGGATCAATGACTTTTCCCTATATATCCAATACATTCGTATCAGAAGAAATTGTCCATCTAGAACCGGTGAATATGAATAAAGAAACAGCTGAAGATATGATGAAAACCTTGAGCATCGATGCCGTGTTCGAAGAGGGATTGAATGAAGGGAACTTAGGGGGCATTCACCCCTACAAGCCTGAAAGTGTTTTGAACAACTGGACTGTAGAGGAAATTCCTGTAGTTTTTAGAGCTAACACAGAATAATGTTTAAAACACACTTGTTGTTTTAAGCCTAGAAATAATAAGATTCTTTTGTGAAATAGGCTCATGTTCAAACATCTTTATTTTCAATAAAAAGTGCATTTTTATGTTTCATGCTGAGTAAATACCTCTTTACCCTCTCATTTCATTCATAATCATACCATATAAATAATCATCCTTAAAATCATTTATTCTTTGGAATTTGCCTTCGTACCTATAATAGGTACTCAGATATCAAGACGTGAGCAACGCTGTTACGGACTCCCTTTTGAGCGAAATATGAGTCTAAAAAGATCCGAGGATTTTGATGATGTCAGAGATTGTAACTTATCTTTTGATTTGTTAAGGATAGTAGAACAAAATGAAAATAGACTCTACCACACAAAGGGTCAGTGGACATTGCGAGTTTGGGAAAGGAGTGAAGATCGAAGCCTTACCCACCACAGAAACAAAGCAAGACGTCATTGAGTTATTCCAAGAATTCAAAGATGTCTTTGCATGATCGCATCAAGATATGCCTAGGCACGAGAAGGCTATGGAGTGTTCGAAAAGGCACATGTTAACCGTTTTTCGATAGCCAAGCCGATTATAAGATTCGGGTACTACTGGTCTACCATGAAAAGGAGATCGCATTAGTTATGTCGTAAATACCAAATAGAGGAAGACAAGACTTAGGTGCTTCCTCCACTTTTTTTTCCTATATGTGGGGCATAGATGTTACGGGGACGATCTAGTCAAAAGCTTTTAACAGACATCGTCATCTTTGCGGTTGTCAATTACTGCACTAAGAGGGTGGAGGTCACTTCATATGCCAAAGTTACATGTTTAACATAATGTCAAAGTTGACAGTCTGTTCAAAGATCAGACGCTATATCAGCACAACAAAAGCAAAAAAAAAAATGGAACATCCAAAAAGTTTTTTTTAAAAAAATGATTGAGACTTGTAAATATTGGCATAGAGAAGTTACCATTTACCTTCTTTGCTTCTCGAGTGTTGGCCAAGACCTTCGTTGGAGCAACACCTTGGTTTATGGAAGGGAAACAATTTTTTGAAGTGGAGATTCCTTTTCTCTGAGCTTGGATTGAATTAAGAATTGGATGGAGCAGAATGTCTCCAGTAAGCTTGATTGAAAGTATTTATCATGGTCGAACGCACCAGAAACAGATGATACATGCTTACAACAAGAAGGTTCACCTCAGAGTATTCCATGAGGGAGACTTTGTGTTGAAACAGATCCTCCCTATGCAAAAAGACTCCAGGGGAAAGTGGATGCCTAATTGGGAAGGACCTTATGTTGTAAAGAGGTTCTTTTCTAGAGGAGCATTGATACTAGCCAAGAAGGACGGCAAGAGTCAGCCGAACCCAGTTAATGCGGACTCAGTCAAGCCACACTTCACTTAAGAAGGAAATAGGCCAAGGCAAAAACCCGCAAATGGCGCTTTGAGGCTTTCCGAAAAAAAACGGAGCGGCCAAGGTGAAAACCCGCAAAGGGCACTTTGAGACCAAAGGGACTTTGAGTCGAAAACCCGAAAAGGGCGGCTCAAATTCTGATCAAATCATGATAGGACGTACAGCAGTTTTGCTACGCTTGAATTAACAATGAGGAAGTATGTTTCATCTTGGGGCATCGACAAGGTACTCCGGATCCCCAAACACATATTGAGCTTAAATGGTCCTCAAGAAGTTTGAACAGAGAAACTCAGTCTGCGATATCTGGGGCACCTAGTTTCCATCTTATCCATTCTGAATTTGCTCATTTCAAAATACACTACCAATAAATTTCCTTCTTGATTGCATTTGCCATCTTATTTGTTTCGAGCTATGCTCCTAATTAATTTCTTTCTTCTCCATTATTATGCTCTTTTTCAAGCATTTTTCATTGAAATAATGATTACTGAACTAATAATGCTTTCACAAAAGAAGTTTTGTGTATTAATCTGAAAGTCTCTAAATAATACAAGAATCTGAAACAGAACAATTATTTAGAACTCACCAGGCTTAAGGGGCTTGGAACCTCTGAAATAAGAGTCTAAGCAGTGACAGCAGCTTCAGATTCTGTGTTAGAAGTATCAGCGGAACAAGAAGGCATACAATGGGAATATTGCCTTAATAAACAGCAAGCAATGACAGTCCAAGTGTTAAAAATGGATCATTCTCATGACATTTTATATCCATTCATAACATTCATGATACATATGGTTAGGAGCATTTTCATGACATCCTAATCATTTGACATAAGCATAGACCCCATGAAATTAAATCTACAGGTAGGTTCCTCAAAGGACAATGTAGCAAAATTGATGGGAGTTACAGAAGATTACAGATCTTATCTCTACTGAGCAGGAGTAGAGCAGATCGGAAGTCTGAAGCCTTATCTCCACTGAGCAGGAGTGGAGCAGGCTAAAGATAGCAGATCTTATCTCCACTGAGCAGGAGTGGAGCAGATCAAAGACAACAGATCTTATCTCTACTGAGCAGGAGTAGAACAGATCGGAAGACTGAAGCCTTATCTCTACTGAGCAGGAGTGGAACAGGCTAAAGATAGCAGATCTTATCTCCATTGAGCAGGAGTGGAGCAGATCAAAGACAACAGATCTTATCTCTACTGAGCAGGAGTAGAGCAGATCGGAAGACTAAAGCCTTATCTCCACTGAGCAGGGGTGGAGCAGGCTAAAGATAGCAGATCTTATCTGTAACACCCCCTACCCGTATTCGTTGTCAGAATAAGGTACGAGGTATTACCAGAATTTACGATTTTTTTTTTAAAAACCGAGACCATTCCAATTCAACATATTTTCAAGATAATTCATGCATATTTATAAGATAACTTAAACACATAAGCCATACCAATGGCTGACCTTACATTCATTTCATATTAACATCTATTTTATTAGCTTATACATGCCATTCATTTCCAAACTAAAGTTTCTTTAAATACCGAAATATTGGGGTTGATAGTGTGATGAGTCTCCCACCGATCCGACCTCCGAGCTCTTAACACTACAAAACAGGGAAAAAGGAAATAGGGTAAGCACTTTGTGCTTAGTAAGCCCATGTAACAAGAATTATACTTACCTAGTAATTTCAATACAAGCGATAAACATTCATATACTCATTCAATGCATTATTACCCTAACATTTACAAGCTCAACGTTCAAGTCAGTCCAATAATTTCCATGTATCGATAATATATATTATGATTCATGAGCTCATCAATACCATAATTTCCATATTTTTTTTTATATTTATCCCATTGAATTACTCGGAATTTCGATGGATTTTCAGAGGTACACTTTAGTGTACAAATTCGGGTCCGTCAATTCATATTCATGTGCGCACATTTCCATTTCAGAGAGCACACTCCCGCGAACCTCATCCTTACAACGGGATTACCAGTCCAGGCTAAATCCCCTGTAATATAAACTCACAGAGCATTGTCGGTATTACCAGTCCAGGCTAAATCCCCTGCAACGACAATTACTCTAATGAGCTTGGATCTGAATTACCAGTCCAGGCTAAATTCAGACCCTAATTTGGATTACCCGTCCGGGCTAAATCCATTTTCCACATATTCTTCGGGAGGGTTATATCAGGATAGGATCACCCGTCCGGGCTAGATCCTTTTTACCGTCAATTCCTTTTCAGAGATCCATCGAATTTTCCTTTCATTCAACCGGGATTTCTTTCCCTTTTTATCAAAAATATCAATATTGCATAAAATTTTCATACCATGAACATTCAAATTATATTCACAACAATAACATACATTTCAACATTTAAGAATATAATTCAAGTTACATGAACTTACCTCGTTATCAGTTCGTTTACAAAATCTACTAATCCGGAACTTTTTCCTTTCCTCGATCTAGCTTCGTATTTGAGTTTTCCGGATCTAAATAAATAAATTCAATCATCAATTCAATACATTTCATGTTCACATCTAGCATTTTCTATAATTCTATTATTATTTTTAGTTTATTCAAAGCTGTCTACTTGAGTCATAGTCACTAAATTATTTATTTCTCGAGCTACAGAGCTCCAAATGAGGAACCGTTAATTTTCTCTGAAACTAGATTCACATGTCTTCATACCATAAAATTTCCAGAATTTTTGGCCTAGCCAATTAGTACATTTTATTCATCAAAGTCACTCCTATTATGCTGTCTGGCAGTTCTGACCCTTCTTCACTAAAAATTAATTATCTCTTTATACAAGATTCAGATGATGTTCTCGTTTATTTCTATTGAAACTAGATTCATTAAGAATTCTAAACATATAAACTTAATCCCATAATTATTTTTATCCAATTTTTGATGATTTTCTAAAGTTAAAACAGGGGAACCCGAATTCATTCTGAACCAGTCTTACAAAAATCTAAATATCTCAAAATAAAGAACTTATTTTCTTTCCTTGTTTCTTTCATATGAAATAGACTCAATAAGCTTTAATTTCATATCTCACTCAACTTCTAATTCCACTTCTACGATTTTTGGTGAATTTTCAAACTTACTCTACTGCTGCTGTCCCAAAACTATTTTCTTATAGCTTGTTTTACAATTAAGTCCTTTATCCAATTCTAACTTCAAATTCTTTCAATTAAACCACTAATTCATCATTTTATTCATCATAAACTATATTCAAAAACTCTAAAACTTCAAAGACTTCAACTTAAATTCATCAAAACTTTGTTCTAAAACTTATAAAGCATCAAAATTAAAAGAAAAGGACTAAATTAACTTACCAAATTAAACTCCAAGCTTTAAAAACTCTATTATCCCTTTTCTTTCTTTCTCCCCTATTTCTTCTCTGTTTCGTCTTGGGTTTTCTGTTTTCTTCTCTGTTTCTTTCTTTCTTTTTCTCTTTTTAACCTTATTATATAATATTATATTTATTAACATAAAATAATAATATATTTTATCACACACAAAAAAAAATCTATACTTATGCCGCCTCATCAATTAAAATTGGCATAATTGCCTTTTTGGTCCTTCATAATTTCTTTTAATCTATAATTCAACTTTTACTTTCATTTCAATTTAGTCCTTTTATTTAATTACCTACCCAAAAGTTAAAATTTTCTAACGAAATTTTAATACCACATTACTAACATTTTATAAATATTTATAAAAGTATTTCCTATCATATAAATATTCATGCAAAAATATTAAAATAAATTTCTCTTTAAATCGAATTTATGGTTACGAAACCATTGTTCCGATAACCTTGAATTTAGGCCATTACATTATCTCTACTGAGCAGGAGTAGAGTAGATCGAAAGACTGAAGCCTTATCTCCACTGAGCAGGGGTGGAGCAGGCTAAAGATAGCAGATCTTATCTCCATTGAGCAGGAGTGAAGCAGATCGAAGACAACAGATCTTATCTCTACTGAGCAGGAGTAGAGTAGATCGAAAGACTAAAGCCTTATCTCCACTAAGTAGGAGTGGAGCAGATCGAAGATAACATATCTTATCTCTACTGAGCAGGAGTAGAGTAGATCGAAAGACTGAAGCCTTATCTCCACTGAGCAGGAGTGGAGCAGGCTAAAGATAGCAGATCTTATCTCCATTGAACAGGAGTGGAGCAGATCGAAGACAACAGATTTTATCTCTACTAAGCAGGAGTAGAGTAGATCGAGAGACTGAAACCTTATCTCCACTGAGCAGGAGTGGAGCAGGCTAAAGATACAGATCTTATCCCACTGGGCAGGAGTGGAACAAATCGAAGATGATGAGCCTTAATCCCCTAAGCAGTAGGGTAACAGGCCGAAAATTGCAGATCTTAATTCCCTAAGTAGTAGGGTGACAGATCGAAGACAATAAGCCTTAATTCCCTAAGCAGTAGGGTAACAAGCAGAAGATTACAGATCTTCTCCCACTGAGCAGGAGTGGAACAAATCAAAGACAATTAGCCTTAATTCCCTAAGCAGTACGGTAACAGGCTGAAGATTACAAATCTTATCCCACTGAGCAATAGAGGAGCAGATCGATGGAGTAGAGCAGACTGAAACAAAACTCCTACACCCATGAGGACGCAGTGGATGTAATAAAGCTACCTGAAGAAAGGAAGCATTAAGAAGTCAAGATTCAATAAAACAGGGCAAAATTGGCCCTTTTAAAGTATTTGTTTCATTCTCGTTACACAACAACGAGCAAAAAGGGGCAGCTGTAAGGCCCAATTTTAGCCCGGGCCCAGTACCATTAGCTAAAATTAAAAAACCCAAAAACAATATAGTAGCCCAACCAAATTGAATCCCAAAAAGCCTAGAAACACAAAAAACAAGCAAGGCAGAAACCCTAAGTCAGGAGCCTTCTGCGCCGCCGCCAACAGCCCCAACTCCACACGACGCCCCGCTCTCCACAGTGTGTGCTTCCACGTTGCCTTCACCTGCGAAAAAGAAGAGAAAAGGCCAGCAAAGCAACCAACAGATTGTATTTTGGATTTTGTTCTATTTTTGGATTTCTTTTTTGCTATAAAGGTTGAAAGAAAAACTTGTAACGGGGGGAGGATTTTTTTTACTGGAATACAAAAAGAATACACCCACAGTTTTCAAAGAGATCAATACACAATATCAGTAGAGTCGAGCAAACATTTGGCGAAAATAGGTGAATATTTGAATAAGAAATAGTCTTCAAAGGCGATTTGCGTAGAGTTTTATGCTACAGAGTTTTCTTTTTATTTTTTTTCTTTCTTAAAAATTTCGAAAAGGAAAGGGGAAGAGGCTCACCGGGCCATCGGTCTTGCGCGCGCGGGATCGGTCACCGGACCGGCGGTGACGCGGAGACTAAGGGAGAACAGGGGAACTCAAACCCAAATGAAATAAGAAAAGGGGGTGTTTTGGTTTTTCGTTTTGAAACAGAGGGGAAATGAAGGGAAATTTATTTATTTTTATTAGCCTTTAAAACATGGATAAAAAGGGGAGGAGAGTCCACGCGCACACCTGATCCTGCAATTGGTTCTGCGCAAATTTCCTTTAAATGGGAAAATTGCGCGATCAGTCCCCCCTGTTGCGCCCCCGTTTTAATTGCATCCCCCTTCAGTTTTTTAAATTTGCCCCTGAATTTTATGCGTCGTTCCGATTTGGTCCGATTTGCGCACGGTGGCCGAAAAGTGTAAAATCTTATATTTTCTTCCTTTTTTTATTTTTTTGATATTCTAATATATATATAATTTTAAAAAAAATAGAATACTGTTGTAAACGAAGTGTTTCGAATAGTACTATTAGAAAAAAGAAAAGAAAGTATACAACCTTTAGTCTTGTTTTTATTGATGTATTCTGTTGAAATAAAAAAGGAACCGAAAAAGAAAGGAAAACGGAACAAAATAAAACCTCTCAAACTTCAGATTTCTTTCTTTGGATCCTCTATGCCTCCCTCCTCTTTTTGTTACAATATTTTGAGTTGGCTTTTATAGCCGATTAATAATAAAAAAAGTACAAGGTCTTTTCTCTTAGTGTTGCTGTTGCCTTGTTCACTCTTGCAGATCATGGGGAACAGCGGGAAGTGGGGGTGCGGCTAGTGGAGATCGATGTTAGTGGCAGGCACATGGGCAGAGGCTTGCGGCGCATACTAGGGTTAGGGGAGAAGCTAGGGTTTCTTGGCTTAGGTTTAGATTTGGGCTGCACTATTGGGCTTGTTTTGTTTAGGATTTTGGGCTTCTGTTAAACTTTGGGCTTGGTTTAATGGGCCCGGGCAAATTTTGGGTATTACAGCTGCCCCTCTTTGCTCGTTGTCGTGCAACGGGAACAGAGCAAAGGCTCTAAAAGGCCCAAATTTGCCCAGTCTTGCCGAGCCTTGATTTCTTTAGGTGCTCTTCTTTGTCAAGTAGCTTCTTCAATTTGCCCCTGAAACTTCAGGAATGCCAGATTTAATATCTTCGATCTGCTCCTGCAACTTTAGGAATGCCCAAATCTGCTATCTTCGATCTGCTCCTAAAACATCAGGACTGCCAGATTTGCATCTTCAACCCGCTTCGCTTAGGAAGGCAAGATCTGCTATCTCCGACCCATTCCGCTGTTGGTCAGGGAGATAGGGCTAGTGGCTTAAATCTGTTCCACTACGGCTTAGGGAGATTAGATTTGTCATTCGATCTTGGTTCACTACTGCTTAGGATAACAAGATCTACAATTTTTTGACCTACTCCACTACTGGTCAGGGAGATAGGACTGATGACTTAAATCTGTTCCACTACTGCTTAGGGAGACTAGATTTGTCATTCGATATTGGTTCCCTATTACTTAGGATAACAAGATCTACAATTTTTGACTTACTCCACTATTGGTCAGGGAGATAGGACTGATGGCTTAAATCTGTTCCACTACTGCTTAGGGAGACTAGATTTGCCATTCGATATTGGTTCCCCACTGCTTAGGATAACAAGATCTACAATTTTTTGACCTACTCCACTATTGGTCAGGGAGATAGGACTGATGGCTTAAATCTGTTCCACCACTGCTTAGGGAGACCAGATTTGCCATTCGATCTTGGTTCACTACTGCTTAGGATAACAAGATCTACAATTTTTTGACCTACTCCACTATTGGTCAGGAAGATAAGACTGATGGCTTAAATCTGTTCCACTACTGCTTAGGGAGACTAGATTTGCCATTCGATCTTGGTTCCCTACTGCTTAGGATAACAAGATCTACAATTTTTTGACCTACTCCACTATTGGTCAGGGAGATAGGACTGATGGCTTAAATCTGTTCCACTACTGCTTAGGGAGACTAGATTTGCCATTCGATCTTGGTTCCCTACTGCTTAGGATAACAAGATCTACAATTTTCGACCTACTCCACTATTGGTCAGGGAGATAGGACTGATGGCTCCACTCCGTTGCTTCATGGAGATGCGATTCGCCATCTTCGATCAGCTCCACTCTTGGAAGGCAAGATATTCAAATTCACTGATGTTGCGACAACGTCTTCTAGGGGACCTGTCCTGTAAAATCAGTTTTGTGTTTATGTTTATGCTAAATGGCTAGGATGCAATGATCAGAATGAATCTAATGCTCCTTACTAAATGTATTATGGTCGACATTTGCATGAATGCAGAATGTCATGAGAATGATTTTTTTTTTTTTACAATGATTAGGATGCAATGATCAGAATGAATCGAATGCCCCTATTTAGATGTGTATGAATGATATTTACATGAATGCATGAGAATGACCCTTTTTACAGTTTGGGTTATCATTGCTCGTAGTTCAACAATGTTCTATCACTAATGCATTACGATGCTTTCTCGTTTAGCAGGTATTTTTTACAGAAAACCCAAAGAAACGATCATATTCTGTTCAGCAAGCTTGCCCCATTGTAATTTCAGAGTCCCTTCTACTGTGCCTTCTGGGACATAAAGTTTGTACCTCCCACTGCAACTTTAGGAGAATAACATTTGGTTTCTTCCAACCATCTTGCTGCGACTCTCAGCTATAGGATCAATCACCGTTCGGTGGGTATAATGGCCAGATGCATATGCCTGATATTTGCATAAATGCGAAACATCATTTTTCTTTCCCCGAGAATGATCTCCTTGTGCACTTAGGTTGGCATTATTCGTCGAGGTTGTATCACCGATAAAGTGTCATGTCTTTTGTTCGACCAATAAAATGTTCAAAGAGATGATCATCTTTCGCTAATATTTCCAAATCTTAAGCTGAATGAGTTCTGAACAATAGTCTTGTTTCAGGTCCTTGTATTACTCAGGGGCTTTCAGAGTAATATGCGAAACCCCTTTTATGAAAGTATTATTAGTCCAAAAATCGTTGTTTTAATGCAAAATGCCTGGAACAGATTGTAACAATGGACAAGAAGGAAATTGATTATGAGCATAGCTTGAAACAAACAAGTTAATCAAAGCTAGCAAATGCAATGAAGAAGAAAGTTTATTTAGACTGTAGATAGTAAACTCAAAATGGATAAAATGGAAACCAGGTGCCCCAGATATCGCAGCCTGAGCTTCTCTGTTCAAACTTCTTGAGGATCATTTTAAGCTCAATATGTGTTTAGTGGATCCAGAGTACTTTGTCAATGCTCCAAGTCGTAACATACCCCTTCATTGTTACTTCAGGCATAGCGAGACTACTATATGCCCCATTTTGATCCAAATTTGAGCTACCCTCTTCGGGTTTTCAACTCAAACCCACTTTTGGTCTCAAAGCGCCATTTTCGGGTTTTCGCCTTTAGCCTCTCATTTTTTTCTTCTTTTTTTTTGCTGAAAATTTCTTCTTTCTTTTTTTGATTTTTTTTTTTGAATTCTTTGAATATGAATTCTCCAGATTGGGCAAGTCCCTGCCATCCATTTCAGTCGATATTCATGCTTCCCCAGAACAGGCCTTCTTTGCTGCATAAGGTCCTTCCTAGTTTGGGCATTCACTTTCTTCTGAAGTCTTTTTTGCATGCGAGAATTTTTTAAAGCCCTATCATGAAATTTTCTAGAGCGATCCTCGCATCATCCCACCGTGTCAGATAACATTTTCTCTTCAAATTCACTTAATCACATCGGGATTGGATCCATTCTGCCTCATCTAACTCGAAAAAGGAATTTCTACTTTAATGGGTGAAACCAACGAAAAATGCGTTGCCCCGATAGAGGTTTTTTTTTTTTTGGTATAGCTGATGCGATCCTCTTACATTGTGGACCAATAGTACCCAAATTTCATGATTTGTCTGGCTAATGTACAGTCATGTGTTTAAAACACCCTTATAGACCTCTTTTAAGACTCTTGAATTCTTGGAAATAGCTTCCATCTTCATCTCCTTCATTAGCTTGTAGTGTCCGCTGATTCTTCGTAAGAACAAATCAGGAAATAAGTTGCCATTTTCGTCAGCTCCAAAGTCCTTAGATCCCTCCGACAAATATCTCGTTAAAAAGAGAGCCGGTAACAGCGTCACTCATGTCGTTGATACCTGAGGCCCCACTGTGGGTATGAAGACAGAAAATCCAAAGAATAAATGCTTCTAAGGATGATTATTTGTATGATATAAAACGGAACAATGTAAAGCATGAAAGGTAATAAGTGAAAACAAAGATGCATTTTATTGAAATAACAATTTTGGACACAAGCATATTTCACAAAAGACTCTTATTGCCCCTAGGCTTAAGGCAACAAGCATGTTTTGAACATTACTCTAGATCAGTTCTAAAACACAAGGATTTCTTCCACAGTCCCATTGTTCAAAACACTCCCAAGTATGTAAGGGTTCAGAAAGTTTTATGCCCCAGTTTTCTCTTCGGATGTGTCATTTTTGTCTTCTCGATTTCTAAGCCTCTGATGACTTCTTTGAGGAATCGAGACCCTCGCCCCCTCCTTTATTTATTGCAAATTACTGCTCCTGTCGTCTCATCGAAATTCAAAACCCTTATTTTAATAAGCCTCTCCACCAATTTCTTAAATGCAATGCAGTTATCGGTTGAATGACCCGTTACTCCAGCATGATACTCACATTGAGCATTTGAATCATACCATTTGGGGTATGGGGGTTGCATTGGTTCCATGTAGTGAGGAGCCACCATATGTGCATCAAACAGGTTTTGATACAACTCCCTATATGTCATTGGAATTGGTGTAAACGGGAGTTGCTTTGCATTGGATTCTTGACTTGATGAGCCCTGATGACCCGTGGATGCAGCCCTCGGTTGACCTGCAGCGACTGACTTGGAACGCTTGCTTAAGTTCTTCACCCCATTTTCCATATTTCTCGAGCTTGGTCTTTTTCCACTTTCTCCCGCATCTATCTTTCCATTTTTTATGGCATTTTCTATCATTTCCCCTGCCATGACTATATCTGCGAAGCTCTTAGTGGTGCTCCCTACCATGTGGGTGATAAACGGGGCCCTAAGTGTACTGATGAAGAGCATAGTTCTCTCTTTCTCTAAGAGTGGTGGTTGGACTTGCATCGCCACATCCCTCCATCGTTGGGCATACTGCTTGAAGCTCTCACTTGATTTCTTTTCCATGTTCTGTAGCATGAATCTGTCAAGTGCCACATCTGTTACATGGTCATATTGTCTTATGAAAGCTTAAGCCAAATCCTCTCATGAACCAATTTGTGTGCGACTCAACTGATTATACCATTTAGCCGCAGATCCAATCAAGCTATCTTGGAAACAGTGGATTAACAGCTGGTCATTATGGACGTATCTCGCCATCCTCCGACAGAACATCGTAATATGAGCTTCAGGGCAACTTGTCCCATTATATTTTTCAAACTCCGACATTTTAA
The DNA here is from genome assembly GCA_005393395.2 of Gossypium australe. Lineage (NCBI taxonomy): Eukaryota > Viridiplantae > Streptophyta > Magnoliopsida > Malvales > Malvaceae > Gossypium > Gossypium australe. Next base: position 137,386,191 of record CM016621.1, read on the forward strand.
ATTTATTGGGCAATACCAGATCTGGAACCAAGCTCAAGTCCTTCGCGTTAATGCCAGGGCGATGGCTGGCGATTTTTAAAGCCTTGAATTCCTCCTCCAACCATTTGCAACGATCCTCTAACTGCCTTGAGAATTCAGCTCTTGCCTCTTCCTTCTCTATCATATCGAAATCAGGGACAACTAGGTTAACAGGGTTAGCAGGGTTATCCCCTGGGTTGAATCCGGAACCCGCTTGAAAGCTCACGGGTGGTCTGATATTAATTCGACCTTGTTGGGGCCTAATTGTGACAGATGGCCTTGGAAGATATTCTTCATGCTGTATCGGCGCGTGTGGTGGGTGAAACCCGAAGGGATGCCTTCATTTTCTTCCCCGGTAATAGCCAAGGGTCCTTTCCCTTTCTCCATAAGTCCATTCAATAGTTGGGTCATTTGAGTCATCTGAGCCATCAAGTTTCTCTCGGACCCCATCATCTTGTCCATCATGTCTTGCTGGATCTCGGCCAACTGCTCTTGTGTTTGTGCCTGTACTTTTTCTAGTATTTCTTTCTGGAGTTGCTCATATCTTTGATCCATTTTCTTTGACTTAGCTCGCGTGCCGTAAGGGTGTTCAGCTTCCAGGTTTTCTTTTTCTCTTTCTTCTTCTCCTATATTTTAGCTTATTAGACTCTCCCCATGGGCTTTAATGCAAATGATATGATGTAAATGCAAATGCATGGAATGAATGCAAAGAGACATCGATTTTAATTCAATTCCATTTAGAAAACTTTTTAAGAAAACAAAGCTCTTTACATAAAATGGATTATAAATATGGCTTTGTCCTCATAGTCCAGGTGAAAACAACAATCCACTTCTTCGTAATCGGATGTTACGGTCATGTCCCGCAAATCTTCCAAATGGATGCCTCTTCTAGCTCCTTGTTGCATGGTCTAGACCGAACCTCTTAACTCACTTATCCTCCGCAATGTTCATGAGCTTCTTTTAGGAAATTGAGACATGATGACTCCCGAATAATCTTTGTTGGCTTGAATCTTTAGGCAAGGTCTTATATTCTTCTATGTGCTATTCGACCCTCTCGTTGTTTACTTGGACTATGTTTGAACAACCGTATTATATTCCACTTTATCAAGAAAGTCATTTTCCGTGACAAACTTTCTAACTCAGCAATCGAATATGAATCGACACTCTCTTTTCTAGGATGATGCAATGCAATGCAATCAAAACAGACAAAACACACTAGTACAGGACAAACAAACACAAAAGAAAACACGTTAGTGCAAAAGAAATAAACCCAAAACACCTATTCAGGTGAACAACTAGGGATTTGGCGTGGCACTATCTAGGCTAGGCTCCTAGGTCTCTCTACATATGGTTTGGTTCTAACAGAAGGGTACCTGAACCAGGAGATTCCTCGATCCTCACCCATTATAGGCTCATATGAAACGAGTTCGGTTCAGGGGAATACATTTCCCTATGGCTGCACGGAGATGAAAATCTCACGAAGACATAGGTACGGATGTATCCCGAAAGCAATCCACTATCTTGCACAGAGGTGAAAATCTCACGAAAAAGTAGCTTCTCACTCCCACTTAAGGGTGTGACCACAACGGTCATACAAATATGAATGCAAAAATATCCTACGAGACTCAACCATATTGCAATCCTAGCACCCACAAAGTTGAAAATAGAGATCGAATTGAAAAATACGACCATTTTTATTAATACTGATTTTAAAACATTCGAATGAATTGGAATAATCATCAAAGGCCATCTCCTCTCGAGGTGACGAAATGCCACATCCAGTAAGTTAGGACACAGCACTCCGAATCCTCGAGAGTAAGCTAGGACCCAATTCAGATTATTGTCATTTTGAAAATTCTTATCTCAAGGTAACGAGATGTCACACTCAGTAAGTTAGAGCGCAACATTTTGTATTCTCGAGGATAAGCCTTTTTTATTTTAAATCAAAAGAGACATGATTTTTCAAAACACTTTTCCAAATTTTCGACAAAAGGACAGAAAATAATCAATTTACGCCCTGACTCTCTTTTTGATCCTCAGTGGAGTCGCCAAGCTGTCGAAACCATCCCTTTTTTGAAAAAGGCGGGAATCGAACTTGGGGTTTTGAAAATAAATAAAACGGGAGTCGCCACCGATCTTTAGCTGGTGTGATCGGGTCACCTTTGTTTTAATAAAACGTTTTGGTTTACTAAAACAGTGTTTTTGGTCCGCGAAGTTTTGAGAAATCGAGTTCGGGAGTCGGTTACGTGCGAGGAAGGGTTAGCATCCTCGTCACGCCCAAAATTGGTACCAAATTGATCAATCAATGTCCTTATGCCAAAAGTTTGAAAAGATTTTAAAGTACGACTCTTTTGAGAAAATGTTCGAATAATTTGAAAGGATACAATGACGAGAACAACATTAAAAAATAATATTAAAATAACAATATCGAAGAAATTTAGAATGAAACGATGTTAGTAACAACAGAAATAATAAGGGGAAGAACAAATATAGTAATAATACTAATATTAATAGCAACAGTAATAATAATAGTGATAATAGTAATAATGGAAATAATAATAATAATAATAATATATAATAATAATAATAGTAATAATAATGATACAAAATATGTACAATATAATATAAACATAACAATAATAATAATAATAATAATAATAATAATAATAATGATAATAGTAATATAATACTAATAATAATAATGCTACTAATAATATAATAGATAATAATATACATAAAAAATTTAAAATTACTAATTTAATGGTAAAATATCCAAAATAGACGAAAAGGGACTAAATCGAATCATCAACGGAAGCCAGGGGCTAAATTTAAAACATAAAAAGATGAAAGGGTTAAATTGCGACGGCGCGAGACCTGGAGGGACGAGGAACGCAATTCTTCCAATTCATTAAACACAGCATTTAATACGGGACTAAGGTGAAAACGGGACGAAATTAGAGAGGCCAATTTGAAAGTAAAGCAAACCGACATTAGAAAAGTAAAAAATGTTGGGGGACTAAAGGGGTAATTAGCCCCATTAACAAAAACGCGCGGATCTTTTAGCCGGGTCGGGTCGGCGCGCGGGTCATAGGCTAAACGACGTCGTTTTGATGCCTGTGGAAATAGGCCAAAACGACGTCGTTTTGGAATCCCTATTTAAGTCAAACTTTCCCCAAAAAAAAATCATTTCACCCTTCTTTTTTTAAAAAAAAAAATCTAAGAAAACTCTCCCCTTCTCCTCTCTTTGGCCTGAATCCGGCTACACTCCTACTCGTCGGCCGATCGCCGGACCGCCGCCAAAGCCGCCGCCGGCCACCGCGGGTAAAATCTTATATTTTCTTCCTTTTTTTATTTTTTTGATATTCTAATATATATATATAATTTTAAAAAAAATAGAATACTGTTGTAAACGAAGTGTTTCGAATAGTACTGTTAGAAAAAAGAAAAGAAAGTATAAAACCTTTAGTCTTGTTTTTATTGATGTATTCTGTTGAAATAAAAAAAGAACCGAAAAAGAAAGGAAAACGGAACAAAATAAAACCTCTCAAACTTCAGATTTCTTTCTTTGGATCCTCTATGCCTCCATCCTCTTTTATAGCCGATTAATAATAAAAAAGTACAAGGTCTTTTCTCTTAGTGTTGCTGTTGCCTTGTTCTCTCTTGCAGATCATGGGGAACAGCGGGAAGTGGGGGTGCGGCTAGTGGAGATCGATGTTGGTGGCAGGCACATGGGCAGAGGCTTGCAGCGCATACTAGGGTTAGGGGTGAAGCTAGGGTTTCTTGGCTTAGGTTTAGATTTGGGCTGCACTATTGGGCTTGTTTTGTTTAGGATTTTGGGCTTCTGTTAAACTTTGGGCTTGGTTTAATGGGCCCGGGCAAATTTTGGGTATTACACTATTATATCTATTATTATATATATTATGGTTTTACTTTAATTATTTTATTATATATTATTACTTTTACATTTATTATTTTTTATTATCAGAATACTTTTATTTCTTTTACTACTTTTATTACTGTTAATATCATTATTATTATTTTTTTATATATTCATTATTAATTATTTATTATTAGTTTTATATTTCATTATTATTACTATTTGTTTTATTTGTTACATATCGTTTTTATAATTATAATATTATTGTTTTTTCCTTTTTTTTGTACTTATTATTATTCCTTATTATTATTGTGTTTACATTACCACTGGATGTTTATTAGAACCCTTTCTCGTTTTAACTGATTTTTTTTATTTTAAAAGGTACATCGACTTTTTCTTTTACCATTTTACCCGAACTCATAAAAATGATTTTTTTTAAACAAAAGTAATATTTTGTGTTTGGAGGTTCGAGAGATCGTGCCCAATAATGCTGGGTTTCGATTTTTTCATTCGTCTAGATGACTAAATATCCATTAAAGATTTTGATCACGTTTTGAAAATAAGGCAATGTTTCGCGTTTGGAAGTTCGAGAGATTCGTGCCCAATCGTGCTGGGTCTCGATTTTCTATTCGTCCAAACAAATAAATATCCTTCGAAGATTCTTTATCGTGTTTTCTTAAATAAGGCAATATTTCATGATTGGAAATTCAAGGAATCGTGCCCAATCGTGCTGGGTTTCGGTTTTTAGTTTGGCCAAATAGTGAAATACCCTTTTCAAATTGCAATACACGAATTTTGGAAATCATGAAATGATCTTGGTATCGAGGGTTTGAAGCATCGTGTCCTATCGTGCTGGATGTGATATTTCATCTCTTCGGAACAAGAGAGTTTTGATATCCAATGCGAGTTATCCAAACATTTTTTAAAGATTCATATTTTAAAATATTTTCTAATTTTCGATATTAAGGACATTTATCAATAAATACGGTACCAATTTTGGGCGTTGCGAGGGTGCTAATCCTTCCTCGTGCGTAACCGACTCCTGAGCCCATTTTCTTAAAATTTGTAGACCAAAACGTTTTCTAAAGTGACCCAATCACACTTTAAAAAAAGATTAGTGGTGACTCCGTTTTTCTTTTTAAAGTTGGCCCGTTTTCCAACAAAAAAATAGTTTCGACATACTTGATGCACATGTATATAGAGGAATCAATTAAAATAATGATGAAAAATGTGTTTCACATATTTTAATTGTATAAGCCTACCTAATCGAATTTATTAAATATTATATTTGGTTAAGAGGTTAAATTAGGATTTAAAATTAAATTGATATCTACTTTAAGCCGAGGAGATAGCTAGATATCTCATGTTTTTCCTCTAAGAGTTTTAAGGCAATTAAAACTTGTTTTTTAAAAGGCTTAATCTCAATTTTTGTTTTTAACCGAAATACTATATTTACTAGGAAAAATTTTAGTTTTCCTCTGAACTGTTCGGAGATCTTGCTGATCATCCTCTTCTAGGTGGATTGCGTAAAGGTTGGGACTTTGCGTTGTAGCGGTTTGCAATGTAGGTAGAAGGATCCCTTTCGTACTATATTTGTTTCTAGATTATTTAAGGTACATTTTTTCCCTTTCTCAAACCTAGGTTTGTTCCTCGTACATGGATCCTTAATTGTGATTGTCGAAATAATTTTTCGTTGCGCTAAGGGGCGTTCCAGCAATCAAACACCAGCAAGCATCCAAGACTCAGTAGATCATATCGAATCAAAATTTTGTCTCTTTTGTATGTATATATAGGTTAATGACAAGTACCTAAGTTGAGTCTCGTGGTTTAAGGTGATTATGGCATGTTTTGGGTATTATGAACCTATAAGGTCTTATTTGATAAATTTCAATACTTAAGTAGTGAATGAATATGCATGTTTATAGGTGTTAGATTACTTATTTAACTTTTTTAGATTGTGAACGCTAAGTTATGAGAGTGTGTAGTAATCTTTAGTATGTTAAATTGATGCAGTGAGTTTGGTATTAGTTTGTGTAAATTAAGTAGGTTGGTGTTTGAATGTATTAAAATGTTCATTCTAGGTCATTCTACATTAGTTTCTTGAGACACCAAGAACAAGTCTCGAAACCTCAAGAACAAACTTTATCGTTTGGCTCATTTCATTGACTTAGGTCTCGAAATTAACCGAACAAATCTCGAGACATTGTAGACTGTGTCTCAAGATAAGGGCACATCAAAGTTAAAATAAATTGACCATATTCCAAGTCTAGACAAAAACCTTTTGTCTTAAAACATCACAACATCGACGCTAAATTAAGAAAATAGGGGAATTGCATCTCACTAATGTCTCGAGATATGAACCCTAATGTCTCGAGACATATCCACATCGAAATAAAAATAATAAATTAGGGGATGCCTGTCTCGATACATGGTTTCATAATCTCGAGACTCATGGTTAGATTTTGGTACTTAGAGTTCGAATTCAAATCTCAACTCCATATTTGACTTTGTATAACCCTCTACCTACTTTGAACAAAACTAGTTAACATTCATTGAACTTGTTTATGTGATTAATTAAAATGATATATAAATTATTTGATCGAAGTCAACGAACTTAGTAAAATGATATTAAGCTAGCTTGAGTTGCTTCGACAACGTAATGTGATGTCACACATTCGGTCATTAATAAATATAAATATACTGATGTTTTCATCTTTATTATTTTTATATGAAATACTTAAATAAAACAATTAAAAATGAGATATCTAAAGATTTAACCAGAGCCTAAAGAAGATACTTGTGTTTTAATTGTCAAATAAATTTTGTATAAATATAATTTTAGTACTATTTTATAAATATAACACAGATGTAATTTGATTTTTTATCTGCCGTGTATTGTAGAGAAAAAATTATAATATTATTCATTTTCAATAGTTTAATACTATTGAAAAAAAAGTAAACAGACACACTGATACAATTCTTTACCATGTAATATATTAGTTGTTGATGGGGCTATATTTGCATTTGTTCTATTTGTGAAAAACAAAAATGCTATCCCTGTTTAGAAAACCGATCTCCATTTGCCAAACAAGCTGAGATGCATATCAAGCGTCGTCATAACGGCGTCGTAATGGAACAAGCTAACCATCCGCCAAAATGGCAAAATTTCCCAAAAATTAAAGGAAAAAAACAGACGACGTTCCGTCAAGTGAAGATCCATGTTTGGATCTATAAATACCCCATTCCAAACTTGCCAAACTCCTTTCATTTTGAGAGGGGTAGATCTTCGTTCAACCACGCCTAATAACCGCTCGAATTTTTCTCAGGCAAGTTTTCTCACTTTCTCTCTCAAAGCCAAAAACCTTTCATTTCTCAATTAATTTTGCTTTAATTTTCTTTCAACATTTTCTCTCCCGATCCGCCTTTTACTTTTTAATCTTCTTTGAATTTTAACTTCAATTTTATTTCGAACGTGTGTTAAAATCTTTTGAATCTTCAATTCGTCGCTTAGTTTTGATCTGATCTGAGTGTTGGAACTGTCGTAAGTTCGTTAAATTGCTTCGATCTGCATTTTTTTAATTGGTTTCATGTTGTAATAGATCGGATTTAGAGTTTTTATGTGTTGATTTCGACGAATTCAGGCCTGTTTTATTTGCGAATGTTCCTCGATCGATCTTATGTTGTTTCTGAATTCTGGCCGTCGGATCTGCTCTGATCTTGAATTCTACTATATGTATTTTTATTTTCAAATTACATTGATGATCTTTGGAAATTGAAATGTGGATTTGTGTTTGGCAGACGTGAAAAAAATGGGGCTGTCTTTCACCAAGCTATTCAGCCGGCTATTTGCCAAAAAGGAGATGCGTATACTGATGGTTGGGCTTGATGCTGCTGGTAAAACCACCATTCTTTACAAGCTGAAGTTGGGAGAGATTGTCACTACCATTCCCACCATCGGTAAGTCGCCTTCTTGCCTTATAAAGTTTAACTGTTGTTATCCAAATGAATTTTGGTTCGATGAAGGATATGGCTAACCATGATATATTGTAATCTTGTAGGTTTCAATGTTGAGACCGTTGAATACAAGAACATCAGCTTCACTGTTTGGGATGTTGGTGGCCAGGACAAGGTAATGAGGTTTAGTTTCTATTCAAACATGTTGATATTAATTATAATGTTTGCATCAAACAAACAATCTAGGGAATCATTATGGGTGGGATTGTGATTGTATCGTATATTATCTCGAAAACATGAATGTGTGCAGTTCTGTGGAAGGAATGGACACATACTAGATGTCTGTTGGTAAATGAACTGGGGTTGCTTGTCAGTCACAATTGAACCTTATGTTCTTATTGTAACTTAGATCTATTAGATCTGTTAGAACAATGAAAAATGTCTTAATTATTTAGCTGGCCTATTTGCTCTTAACTTTCTACATAGATCCGACCATTGTGGAGACACTATTTCCAAAACACGCAAGGACTTATTTTCGTGGTTGATAGCAATGATCGTGACCGTGTGGTTGAAGCTAGAGATGAGTTGCACAGGATGTTGAATGAGGTACATAAGCTTAAATTTCTTGTTACCAGTGCTATGCTGCCAATGTTTACATGATGGAATTATTAAAAGCTGCACTCTGGAGGGGGCTTTGTGCTGAAATCTAACTTATTATTTGGCAGGATGAGTTGAGGGATGCTGTGCTGCTAGTATTTGCAAACAAGCAAGATCTTCCAAATGCTATGAATGCTGCTGAGATTACCGACAAGCTTGGCCTTCATTCTCTCCGCCAGCGTCACTGGTGAGACGAACAATTCTTTGTGTATGGGTCTGGTGTGTTGGTGCATCTGACCCCTTCTTTTGTGGATCTTTATTCCTCTATGTAATATATTTTGCAGGTATATCCAGAGTACATGCGCCACATCTGGTGAAGGACTGTACGAGGGACTGGACTGGCTCTCAAACAACATTGCAAACAAGGTATGCTCATGCCGATGACTCTGATTATATAGTTAGAACTTAAGTTTGCAGATTTTTTAGGCGGTTGAGCTTCTTCTGCTTCTCATTCACTTATGCTGTGATATTTATATGGAATTGCAGGCATAGATGGCGTAATTGACTTGTCTGTCTCAGAAAATGCCAGCCCCTTTAGGAATTATTGATGTTTCTACGTCCGTTAAAATGTTTTGGTTTTTCATGTTCTTTTGTTTCTTGCAAACTTTGTCATTTGTTGCTTCTTGTAGTTTAAGAATAATTGATAAAATTTTCGGTTTCTATTGTTGTTCTTGGTAGTTGGAAAAAAACAATGTTTTCCCCAATCTCGAGGCCATTCCTTTCTTGATGGAAATTAACAGGTTAAGTCGGTTTCTTAAATCTTTAAATATAAAGATATCAGATTTCCGTTTTAGCATGTGGATAAAAATATGGCGCAATTGGCTAGGCGAGCCTTTCTTGGCCAACAGCAAAGACAGTCTACCTGTAGATATCCCTCCAATTAGTTAGGTCTAAAGAAGGGCATCAGATAAAAGAAAATTTCCAGAGCTAATATAAATAGAATAAAATCCCCCATCAAGTTAAGGCCTATATATACTTTACATAATATGGATTTGATTGGTGGAAATGAATGAAGCCTTGAAAAGGTGAAGACGTGGATCCCCCAAGCGTAAGGAGTAGGCAGCTTTCTTGTAGTCACCCCAAGTAAAGGGCTTGTACATGCTGGGATTTTCTGATGAGACCAGTTGTGGGAGTGGGGAGATGGTTGTGTTAAGCGGAGGTGCCCCGAAGTACATGATCGACATTCTTGAATTTTCAGTTGAATTCGCCATTGCTCTATGTCTAGCGCTCCTAAATCTCTCGTTTGTCAAAACCTATCAAATCATACAAGATGAGACACAGTTTACTCCAGGTCTTTAATGTACGAAGTAGGGTACCGACCCGCAAGGCATCTCCGACGATGACGAAGAATTGAGTAGGGTCAGGGGGGACTGGGATCCAAAACCCATCACGCGAAGCGATTTGGAGGCCACCAACATCATTGGATCGAAAAATGGTGAGGATCTGAGGGTCGGAATGCTCGCCGAACCCAATTTCATCATCGTCTTTGCATGGTTTTGAAGATAGGGGAGGATAATGGTTGAACCGTAAGATGGAGTCGCTTTGGACGTCTGTGATTAGTTTACTGAAGGCGTACTTGTCTTGGAGGCATAGACCCTCAGCCACTAGATCTAGAATCTGGCTTGCTAACTCCCTCACTGCTTTTATGTACTCATTCGCAGCACTACTGTAAAAAGTACCCAACAATAATAGATAAAGAGAGAGAGAAAATTAATTTCACATGATCCAATCGTTACTTTTATACTTATTTTGATGAAATACCATCCAGTAAATTTAGAATCCAAGTTCAGAATTTTTTTCTCCATTCATTACAACTAAAATAATATGAAAAATTGGATTTGGATTTTTTTTCTTCTAAAGAAAGCGATTGATTCATGAAGAAGATTACGTTGAATCATCGCCAACATAGATATTATTCTTAATGATTTTAATCCATTTTCATTCAATTAAAACAGAAAAAATTTATAATTCAATTCCAGACTCTCCTAAAACAATTTCTAAATTCGCCCCTAATTCTTATTATAAAAAAATATAAAAAATTTCGATTATGCTTATCAACAATTTAATAACTATAAAATCTTACCGTAATAAAATATTAACATTTCATAAATCAAACATTACAATTAAATTATCTTAAGGAACAAAATCTTAAATCCGCAGCCTATTTCATTTGATTTGTACAAATATTTTTACAAAATATCCAATAAATTTATAGCTTAAATATTATCATTTACAGGATCTTCCCTCATATTTCTTGATTTGGAATCACTTTCATAAAAATAAAATAAAATAACCTAAAAAACTTGTTTAATTTTGTAGTAGGAAATTATAGAAACAAGGACTTTTCTGTTGGGGTTATGAAATAATAGTGGTTTAGGTCCATTTAATTCATATCATCTTAAACTAATTCATTATGCATCATCCTTGAAAACAAAATCATTATATTTATATGGTAAACAATTTTATAATTCAACAATATATATATATATATATATATATATATAAAGTTAAAAAGTGTTCAAACTTTTTCAAAAAAAGTAATTAAACCTCAATTTTTTTTTTTACACTCAATTTAATATTTGAACTGTTAAAACACATTGAAAAAATCATTTAACTGTTAACTTTAATAGTTGACCATTAAAATTAACTGTTTCTAATTTTTTCAATTAAATCGTTATATGTTACAACTACGGCATGACATGTGATAAAAAATGATAAAAAATGTAATAAAAAGTATAAAAGATATTTAAAATTTATCAGAAATTATAAAAATGGTAAAAAAAAATTAATTATGATCAAGTGTCCGTTTCTAAGATACCAAACATTAATTAGTGGTAAATAAATCTCCGGCAAAATGAAATTCCGTACTGGTGCTGTTGGGGTGAAATGGGCCACTCTATGTACTATATTACTGTTTATTAATTTCTCATTAAATAATTTTAACTCCATATTTAATTCATTTAATTTATATATAATCACTTTTAATAGGTGGTGTTTAATAAGTTTGGGATTGTGAATCACATCTTTAATGTTTTTTTTTTAAATGATTATATATATATATATATATATATATATGAAACATTTGTATTTATAAGTTGTTTAGATTTTATTTGGAAAAAAAATGTCTCTTCTAACCAAAACTAGCTTATACTTGAACTTGAGTGTAAGTGAGGGGTGAAGATAGAAAATTATTTTAGGGGTAGAAATTAAATTATAATTTTTACGATAGTAAAAATGTAGTTTTATCATTTAATAGATTATATTTTTATAATTTGTAAAAGATTAAATTAAAAATTTATCATTTTCATAGGGGCCAAAAGTACAATTTTATTTTTACTAAGTTAAAATTTTAAAAATTTTAAAGGGCGTAAATAAAAATGCACAAATAACTGAGTTTAATATGAAAAATGAGAATATTTAATTTCATTTTGATTTGATAAAGGAGGTTATATATATATATTTTATATATATATGGACTTAAATGCAAAATTGACCTCTTTAACTATATGGATTTTTTTATTTACCTAAGGTATTTTTTGGGGCAAAAAAATGGTACTTAAAATATAATTTTTTTTAAAAATAAGTTTTAAATAAGTTTTAATGATTTTTATATATTTTTAAATTTTTTAAATTTTAAAAAATTAATTAAATGTTGACGTGTCATCCACGTAGTAATCCATGTGTATGCAATGTCAACAAAGTTAAAAGACATTAACTTTTCTTTTCATTTTTAAGTGATTTAACAAGAAAAAAACACATGATTAAAGCTAAAAAAACAAAAAAATTAAATGAAAGACTAAATTGACTCTCACTTTTTTTTTTCATAAAATTTTAAAAAATCATAGGGTTTAGAAATGAGTATTCGATATTTGATGAATTTTTGGAAGGAATTAAAGGGCAAAAAAGTTGTGAGTTTAGTTGTCTGGAGAAGTGAAGAAGATGAATATGAAGATAAAGAAAGGAAGAAAATGATGAGAGTAAAAATATTTTTTTTTTCATTTTATTTAATTTAATTAAAAATGTATAATTATTTTTTAATTTAATTTAATTTAATTATTTTTTATTTTAGTTAAAAAGGTCACATGTCGCAATATAATTGACTAAGAAACTTTTTTTTAATTTTCTTTAGGTTAATTTTGCATTTAAACCTTGTATATAAACACATACCTATTTTTATATTATTTTTTATATATTAAAAGTTTGATTGAGTTGACGTTACCTATCAACTAATCTCGTCTCAGTTATAAAATTACCAAAACTTAATTTCTTTTATAGTGCAACAAATATTAATTTAAGAGTATTTATGTCTTTTTATATTTGACAAATCTAAAAGCACGCATACACCTAATGAGAATCATAAGATTTGAACTCAAAACATTTTCTTATTTACTATCTCAATTTTACCATTTTAATCAAAACCGCGTTTAGTTTTTATATAATTTTGTTTTATATAACTCAGCTATAAAAGTACAATTTCATCATTTTAAATCAAATTTTTATCATTTGGGGGCCAAAGTTTAATTTTACCATCACTAATTTAAAATTTTATAAATTATAAATGACCTAAATTAAAATTTTTCCATTTCAGGGGGCCATGGGTCTCCACTATGATCCGCTACTAATTTTTTCCACATACATTGTGGATGTGTCATAATCTAATATATTTAAAGCTCTTGATTGAGTTTGTGTCATAAGTTAAATAGGCACTAATTTAATTAAAAATTACCTTTTACAAGATAAATTGTATTATTATGAGAATATTTCTATTTTTATATTTTCATATAAAATCAATAAAAATTCACGAATAAATGAGACTTGAATCTAATAGGTTATATATTTTATACTTTTAACCATATCATGTCAACAAAAAATTTATATAATTTTTTAATAATATATATATTTATATTTTTCTTCCCACCCATAATGTAATTATGCATAGAAAAGGAGTGGAGGAAGCCATAGGCAACATGAACCTTGCTATATCCTGCATTACACTAAAGAAACAGAACAGATCGTGTTGTCTCTTTGCTCTACTGTTTATGGTTTAATATTTATATTCATATCTGTCTTTGGTCAACCTTCTTAACCCATTTTTTAAACCATAACGTGGATGACTAAATGCTTTTCCAAATTTCGGACGTGAGGGCAAAGTTTTCTTTTTCAAAACAATCAATGTTCTTTTAATCATTACAGAATTCGATATTAAAATAAAATTTTATTTAATCGGAATTTAATGTAGTTTAAAAATAATGTAAATGAAGGGAAAACAATGGTAGCATACCTGAAATTTTTAGGCTCATGGGAGATGGTATTGGATGTTTGGACAATGGAGCAAGGATTGGTGGGGAGGAGAAGATACTCAAGCTCACCCTTATCGCCATGGAGGCCGATGTTTTTGGAACCATAACCAAAACTGCCGGCAGGCACCGCCTGTTGCTTATCGGGAGCCGGTTTGCTGAAAAACCGAAACCCCTCGTCTTCCAATCTGGATATTATCTCCATAGGGACGCCATGGTTAGTGACCTTAAAAAATCCATAGTCTTCACAAGCTTCGACGACCAGCTTAGAGACTATGGACCTGTCAAGAGAAAGATCAAGTGTCGGAATCCCTACTGCCTTGGTTTTCTTGGTTCTCACGGGAACAGGCGACTGCACTACCATTTTTCTTCTTAACTTTTGAGCCTATGATGATAAGAGTTGGAACTTGGAAGACGTGGAATCATGGCCGGGGAATTTGCTTACAATTTATACAAGAGAGACGGATAGGGGTTATGATTATAAAAAATCCATAAATTTTTTTATTCAACTTTAGTTCAAAGCATCATTTGAATATTTTAGTCCATGTATATTTGAAAAATTAATATTTTAGTACATTAACTTTACCATTAATAAATAACATAATTTAACTGTAACTGATGCGACATTAAATTAAATATTAAATCAATTTAAAAAACATATTAGTCTTGAAAACAAATGGAATCACAATGATCAAACTATAAATAATTTAAACATTAATATAAAAAAAATAAAATTGAACCGAAAATAATTTAAGGTAAAATCAAAATAGATTTCTTACCTTTATTCCTTCTTCAAAACTGTTGCTTAACTTTTTATTTTGATTTAATGTTATGTCTACTATCACTAAATCGTACCATTCTATTAAGGTAAAGTGAACGTGTAAAGATTAAGATGTTAATTTTTTAAATGTATAATGATTGGAATATTTATTTTAATAATAAAAGAAATAAAATAAACTTTTTGATATGGTTTAGGAGTATGTAGTAAACTTTAACCTAAATTAAAATAATTAATGAGTCCAAAATATTATAATGATAAAAATATAAGTAATGGAGCAATGCATATGAAAATATTGCGGTTGACGTGATATAGGGCAAGGGTGGGGAGACTGAGGCATGAGTGGGGTATGGGTATTGATTAAATTAATTAAATTAATTAACTTTTTAATTTTTAATTATTAGTAGAATTGAAATTTTTTCAAATTAACCGAATTAATCGAATATTTATTAATATTTTTTTAAATATAAAATATATTAAAAAATAAATTGATAATGTTCATTTGACCAAACTAAAACTACATATAATTTGTATTATTAATTATTAAATTCGATTGATTCAATTAATTATCTGATTTTAACCGAATTAATAGATAACCAAATTTTTAAAAAATCATTTATCAATCTATGACCAAATTAAATTGATTAGTCAATTAATTAATTAAATTAGAGAATCAATTCAATATTTAAGGTAAAAAAAACTGAAATACTGAGGATGGGTTATGAGACATTAGGTGGGGGACGGGAAGACGAGATAATGGGGGCCAACCTGCTCCACCCTGTTTGTACCCTCTAATTTTTATATTCCCAAACTTCAATTTTTTAATTTCTAATTTATCATGATTTATATAATGTATTTATAAAATATAGTATTAGTACAAATATAAATATATATACAAATAACAATATAAAATCATACAAAGAACGAACAAAACTGGGCAAAAACCCATCTATTAATATACATACATGTTAAGATTAAAACTCACACTAAATGTATTTTCCCCTTAAGAAGGCTATCCTTCATCTTAATATTCTTTACAGGTTGAAGTTGTTTATTGAATTTATGTGTTAGAAATATATTTGGGAACATAAGTTTTGATATCTTTATATTCATATTCATCTTACAAGAATCTAAAAATATCAGAATTTATTTAAAAAATATATATTAAATTCACTTTCTTTTGATAAAAATTCAAAAGTAACTGACGTATAATTAAATGATATTTTTAAAAAAAATTACTTTAAAAAAAAAGCCGGTTTAAAATTTTTTTGAATAAATAGTTCAATTTTTGAGATATTTATCGGAATATGTCGATTTTGGAGAGAGAGTGAAAACACATTCAATAAAAATGCTTGCTTGCAATTCTCTCTTTTCAAAATCAACTTATTATGATAAATATCTCAAAAATCGACCCATTCCCTTAATTTTTTTAAAACAGAATATTTTAACTAATTTAACACTTAAAAAAAATTAAAGCCGAATATGACATGGTGATTACATAAATAATATAAACCTCACAAATGAGAAATGAACATCACAAATTATGGGATATGATGCGAGTCCTACAAACATGAAAGGCAACTATGTGGAAACCACAATCTCATATGTCCCATCATAAAAGATAATTTTACTACTTCACCTTTCATTACACGGATATGAAGTCAACGTACGTGTCGTTTCAAGCCATAACCACTCAGGTTCGGATTGGTTCATTATTTGAGTTACCCATTTAAGTTTGAAGGGTGGTTACTTTCGAATGTGTCAGGATGCATGAGGTTTTAAAAATTGGATAAGTGATGAAATTTATCACATCATCTATTTTAGAAGTAATTTATTCGATTCAATTAAATAAATTATTTATAAATTTTATTAAAATAAAATATATATAATTGTTGTAACAGTTAATTTAATTTATTTTTTATCTCGATTCAATCACTAGTTCAAATAGTTTGTACCTATTAACGAGTTAATCACTTCAATATCAAGGACGAAGCTAGGAAGGTTGGTAGGCCTCGACTTCCTAAGAATGGAAAATTTCATTTTGGTCGTTTAATTTTTACACTTTAATTCCCTCAAAATGATAAAATTTTGATTTAATCCTTTAAAAATTATAAAGATATAAACTATTAAAATTATAAAATTACATATTAGCTATCATAAGAATATACAACTCAATTCCAACCCTTTATTCCAAACTAATACCCCAATCAAATTTCAGTCTAATCGACCAGTCCAGTCTGATTCTGAAAACAGTATTCTAAGTAACATTTTGACTTTAAATTACTGGATATGAATTGAGATTTATATTTTAAATGTAATTAAATTAAACTTATCCAAACTCGATTTGATTTATAATTATTACAGCTTTTTTTATGGAAAAAAAGAAACAAAAATATTATTGAAGATGTGAAGACCATTCCTCCTAAGATATTCTTTTTTTCTGTTTGATTTTAGAGCTAGCTTTCAACATCAAAAAAGGGATGAAAACATGTTCATTGAATAATGTTGTTTCCCATTTCATTTCGAACACAAAGGTTGTCAAATAATGCAGAATTTCTTTTCTTCTTCGGCCATCATGGTGAATATCATATGACCCACGTATTATTGCTGTTTATCCTGTTCATCACCTAAGCCATGAAAGCGACATTCAATCTCTTTCATAAGAGATAATTTAAGATTTTTTTATTTTTGTTGAAAGAGGGTCGGCTCCAAAATTGTCTTCAATCGAGGTATTGTCATCCTACTGTATGTTGAGTGTGAGTTTATAGAGTAGGAAGACAACCCTATTAAACACAATATCATATCTTAACATATATAAGGATAAATCTCAACTTCATATATTAATTTTGATTTTATTTATATTATTGTACGTGGACTTTTATTTAATATTAATTTTTTTTATTTTGATTCAATTATATACATAAAATTTTTATTTTAATTTTGAAAGAAAATACAGACCAAAGTTTTTTTTTGATAGAAAAAAAGAAAGCATCGTAATGCCTTATTTCAATTTGGTCTTACAATAGCTTCTCCTAACTTATTTTCTAGAAGTAATTTCTTAACATGAAATGAAAGAAATTCTATCTTAACTAAACTCTCTGCATTTGAGGAACAATTTCTTGCTA
The DNA here is from genome assembly GCA_005393395.2 of Gossypium australe. Taxonomy (NCBI): domain Eukaryota; kingdom Viridiplantae; phylum Streptophyta; class Magnoliopsida; order Malvales; family Malvaceae; genus Gossypium; species Gossypium australe. The sequence continues at coordinate 137,403,897 of CM016621.1, forward strand.
ATCAATCTACAACCATGTTCCCTTCTCTATGCACAAATTGGAATTTGATATTAGCAAATTGTCATTGCATTATCTTTATTTTTCTGATATTTATAGTCATTGTAAGCGTACTCCTCAACCCCTCCTTAATCTTCTCCACTGCCATGATACAATCGGTTTCAAGGATAACCTTATCATATCCTCTGCTCTGTGCCAATTCTAGGTCATGAAGAATCGCCCACAACTCTGCATTCACCGCCGACCCCTTCCGATCAACCTTTGAAATCTTTCAATCCAGTTTCCGACAGTCTCTCAAAACACCCCCAACAACTGACAAACTCCCATTTGTATTCGCCGCTCCATCCGTATTGATCTTGATCCATCCACTGTTGGACGGACCGAAGTTAACATTCAAGATTATTGTAAAAGTAATGACAATTAGGGAAAATACTTCCGATCGTATATGTACTGATCCAGAACAAAAATAAGAATGGTAAATATTCACACATCCACAGCACTATTTTCCCACATCAAGAGAGAAGAATTGAGAATTGTGTATAATTTCATATAATTGGGTGTACAACAAAACCACAATTGAAAATTTCATATAATTGGGTTTCTAAAAACTGCTTTGCAGATTTTTTTTATTTAATTTTTTAGAATAATTTATTTAATTATTTTTTAATTTAAATTACTGTCCTATCATTCTATGGCAGTGTGGAGAAAAAATATTTATAGGCTGCCCATTACGGGTGTCCAACCCTAGATCTCCCACTCGCATCTAAGGAGCACAAAACTCTCGTTATTAAGTGTTAAGAGATCGTTATTTCTTTTCTCATTTCTCTTCTAGGTTCATACTAGGAAATAGCAGTCCGTGCAACCAATATACTTTATTCTTGAGAGCTGGTTACTATATAACTGTTAGGTATATATAGCAGCTCGAAAATTTAAGTAGAGTAAATATGCAGTAACTTTCAATTTCTCGTGATCTCTTTTATATCAATAATATAATAAGCTTTAGTATTTACAATTGTGTCTAGAATATAAAATACAATTAGTCGACCGATAAATATAACTGAATGAAACATTGAAATGATCTTCCCTTTTTCTTGAATCTCTCAATTTCAATTCAATTACCCTCCAGACATGTTCATTAGATCGAATCATTTATGACCATTGGTAACATTCTAAGGTAGCTAACATTGAATTGAAACTTCAAGAAATAGTTGAAGGTCATAAGTGTATTAAATAGATATCCTACTTAATCTCGTGGGTCTCACACAACTTTGAAGTAGAGATCAATTCTTCACTTACCCATACTGGTCGATTAATGCACGTGGTATGAAACACATGTTGTGGTATTACTCTCATTTTCTCTTGGAGCGTATGTCTTTATTAGAAAATCAATACCATACATGTGATAGCTTAGATACACTCAGTATCTAACTTGGGTCAACAACCTTACTTTCTTAATAGATTCAATAACAGGACTTCTACTTGGCACAAATGACAGGTAAAGTAAATTATGGGATTTTTATTCACTTTTGGTTATAATTTCATCATTATATGATCTCATCTTGATCTATTATCAAGGCGATTTCATTTTATGCTTAAGCTCTCGTTACATAAAATCAAATTTAAAAACAGAGAGTGGGTAGAGAAAGGGAAATTGGAAGGGAGAGAGAAGATGGAGAGGGAGGAGATATTTTTATTTATTTAATATTAATATAATTTTTTATTTAATTTTTTTTCAATTTTCTAGTTGAATTAAGGTAAATGACATGTGTTTTTTTTAATGGATGTAACAATAGGGTCAACATTGGTTACGGAAATAAAGTTTAGGTACCTGTTCAACCAAAAAAATAGTTTACATACCTAACTTAATCAAAGGGCATGGTTTTAGGGCGTTTTGTTCAATTAAGCCATAAATAATTTAAAAATTATAAAAAAATCATTATTTTATTTAAAAAAAAAAACATGAGATATATATGGATTGCCATGCGAGCTGCCATATTTGAAAACTTAATGTTTTTGTTAGTATTTTGAATTAAGAAATAACGTTTTGACTCTTTTTAAAAGATTGATTGTCAAATCTAACTCTTTTAAATGGTTAATGACTAAATTTAGCTTAAAAAAAATAATGGCCAAATTGACAAAAGATATAAACGTCAAGGGCTAAATTTATTGTTTTGCCATATGTAAAAGAAATCAAATTATGAAAAAAAATTACAAATAATTTTACTTTTTTAAAAAATGTTTTATTATGTTAACATGTTGGTGAAATGTAAATTAAATAGTAAGGACTTAAATGAGAAATATATCATACTTCAAAGTGAAAAAATTAATTAATTAGACCTTAACATGTAATATCCCCCAATTATTAAGGACCAAAATGAGAAATGTATCATACTTTAAAAATGCCTAATTATAAAAGTAAAAAAATTGAATTGATATTAACGTGTGATTTCCACAATTACAAAAATAACAAATAATTGAAATCAATGTTTGATTAACATATTTTCATACTCCTGCGATTAATAGTACTGTATTATTAATCGAGTATTTATCTTGATTTATTAGTTAAATATTTATTTTTTCAAAATAAATTGAGTTGGAATATTATTACACTAAAATTTGTGGCATGAATTATTATTTTACAATACAATTAATAAATTATTAACTTAATAAAAATATTAAAATTGATCTCCGAGTACATAAAATTTAACAACAAATTTTAATTAAAATAATGGACCCACAATGTTGAGTTAAAATACTTATATGTCAACCTAATAAATATGCAACTTAAATTTGTTTCTTAAAATATTGAAAAACTTTGCTATATATTGTACATACATATGATTTATTGTAGGCATCAACTTTCAAATTAATTTAGTATTTTTATCATACCAATTATGATGTTGTTGAACTTAGTTTATATAAATATAACATAAAATTAGTTTATATAAATATAACATAAAATATAATAATGAGATTAAACAAATACAAATCATGCAAAAAAATACAAAATCATCAGCTTAATTAATGTTATCATTTTTAGCATATTTAAGGGTTTCAATCCCAGCAATAATCATTTTCCTTTTTCTTAGGTTGGAAGTATAATTTCCTAGTAGGTTTGATTGAAAATCAGAGATGGGTTTGGATCCTCAATCATAATTGTTATGTTGGAGTCTATTCAATATTTGATGCTAAACTTTAGGGTATTTTGGATGGGGTAATTCTTTTATAGGGATGAGGGTGTGATAAGGTGCCGATCCAATCTGATAGTCTAGAAGTGGTTAAAGCAATTCAAAAAGGGGTTTCAGCTGTTTCAAATTTTACTTTGAGTAGGAGGATCATTCAAGCCTCACAGGATATAAGATAATGGCATATAATACATATCCCGAGAGAGAGAAATCTAGTTGCTGATCATTTAGCTAAAATGGTGTCTGACAAAGAGGTTGTGCGGGTGTTTGTTGAATTTCCTACGAAACTTTTAATAGTTTTACAATATGATAGACCTAGTAGATTATGTGATCTTAATAGTTTGAATTGATTTTTCTTTAACTTTTATATAATAAAAAAAATCTGTCATATAAAATAATGAGTAGAACTTAGAAATATGTTTTGACAATACAAATAAAATAACCCAGTAAGCATGAAATATATTTATTTATAGTCAGATGCCTAGTAATATATAGCTACACTTTTGTGAAAAGTGGGATTTGATTTCTGGTAATCTTGGGACTATTGAATATATCCTTGTTCTTTTAACTTTAGACAACAAGTATAGATTGTTTGTGTGTATGATGAAAATCAAATCATATATCTGACCAGTGAATGTCCATCCAACCCTGTTGATCTTTAGTCACCCCCAAGGCCTCTCAGACTGCATCCAAGGCATTCACGATGTTGTTATCACATGGTGGTTGGAACCATGTTCGGCATCATATCCCATCATGGAATCATATTCGTCGACTATCCGAGCCTTAACACTTCTTCCATTACCGTAAGTCTTAACAAACTTGCGACACCTTTTCGTCTTGTTGAACCATCCGATCTAAAGTGCCACCACCACAAATTCTTTATTGGAGTGATACTTGTTATCTCATTCAGACGGTCCACCATCATCTTCGTTGCTATCGAAGCCGTTTGAGAGTCAAGACACCTTGGTATAGTTCGAAACTCATGGGGAACACTTGTAAATGTTGTAAAGCTCGCCTTCTTTGCAACAATTGGAGTCATGGTCTTTGTTACATCCCTTGGGGGTTTTTCCCTCTTACCTTGCCACTTGGTTTGCAAGTCATTGGATCAGATTCAACAGTGAAACATTCTGAAACAATCGAAAGGAAGCAAATGAGAAGAAAGAGAGCAGAAGAACAAGCCTTATTGTTCATTTTGTGTAAGCTTTCTTTGAGTCCGTTGTTAAATGTTATATGCTTGGGGTTTATATACAAATGTGCAATGCATGCTTCTCAAGACAGCTACCATGTAATTATTTTTAAGATTAAGACAAGTTTACAGTCGGTTTTCCGAGGGTTAATTCCAGTATTTACATTAGAAATATCGTAAGAGCAAAGCTTGGATCAGGTTTGCATATTCATCTATGGAGGCATCTGTTGGTATTTGTATCAGACGATTTTGCCGTTTTAATACCAGGGTTTAGAACATTGTAAACTGACAACTAAGGGACAAGACTAGATAGCCAATATTCATGGTGATTTGGATGCCATAAAATGCAAATATATACTATATATTAAGGTTTCTAACTTGAAATAAGTGGGTTTTTGTTAAATTTTGAAGAAATGAATATTTGAAATTTGATGGTGTGGGTCACTGGAGATTCAAAAATTATGATCATTAGAAATGAGTATTTGAGATTTGATGAATTTTTGGAAGGAATGGAAGGAAATTTAGAACAAAAAATTTGTGGATTTAGTTGCAGAAGTGAAGAAGATGAAGATCAAAGAAAGAAACGAATGAAAGAAAATAAAATTTTCACTTTTTCTTTAATTTAATTTAATTTAAAATATATGGTTAATTTTTCAATTTAATCTATTTTATTTTTTAATTTTAATTAAAAAAGGGGCAAAATACCCAAATATACCCAAAAAAAACTTTATTTACGGAAAAGGGCCGGTTTTTTTTAAAATTTACGGAAAAGAGTCATTTCCCCACAAAACGCGCTGAAAATTTAAGGTTTTTTTAAAAATTTTTAAAATTTGTGGGGATGCAACAGGAAAGCACGCCCCTGGGGGAGCGCTTTAGCCCTGCAACGGTCAAAAAATTTTTGACCGTTGGGCCTCCAACGGTAAAAAAAAAATCCCTATAAAAAAAACCCCGCAACCCTTTTATTTTTTTCACACTTTAGTCCTTACTCAACATTCTCTCAACTTTCTCTCAAATTCCTCTTTAAGTCCTTGAAACTTCCTCTGAAATATCAAAATAGTCCTTTAATATTTACAAAAAAGCCCTTTTTAATTTTTTTAATATATTTTTTTGGAAAATTTTAAAATTTTCGATCGTATTACAATGGCCGGGGAATTAATTCGTCTAGACAACGAGCACATCTTCGTCGATCAAATGCAAATAGTAAGTTTTAATTTTAATTTTTTAATATTATTTAATATTTTTTAGGTTTATACAATTTTAATTAATTTTTATTTTATAATTTTTAAACAGTCTGTAGATCGGGTGTTGCAATGCTATATTCGCAATATGCATGGTCCCCCATCGCCGTTAATCGAGAATTACCTGCGGGAAGCGGGTTTTGGCACGTGGCCACGACAGGCTGGGGGTTCAAGTTGGAGCCGAACTTGATCAGTGCGTTGATAGAGAGGTGGAGACCCGAGACGCACACTTTCCATCTTCCATGCGGAGAGTGTACCATCACTCTGGAAGATGTGCAGTTGCAGTTGGGATTGCCGGTGGACGGGTCAATAGTCACCGGGTCCGCATCTTCTACCGATTGGATGGCCGTATGCTACGAGCTTTTGGGTGCCATTCTGAATAACATTCATGGAGGTTGGATAGAGATGGCCTGGTTACGAGACACATTCCCGGAGCCGAATGATGGTTCAACCGAAATAGAAAGAATACGGTATGCTCGGGCATACATTCTTGAGATAATTGGAGGCTATCTGATACCAGACTTGTCTAGAAATCTCGTACACTTGAGATGGCTGCTGAAACTTGTTGATTTTAGAGCAGCCGGTGAATTGAGTTAGGGGTCTGCCGTGCTATCAAAGTTGTGTCAGGAGATGTGCGGGGCGACTCGGCTGAGTAAAGCGAAAATCGGAGGTTGCCTATCACTACTGCAGTCATGGGCACGGTTTCGATTTCCATTTTTACGTCCTCGACTCGACCACCCATATACATTCCCACTGATAACGAGGTAAATTTAATGTTATATTTTATAATTATTACGTAGATTTATAGTATAATTGTATGCTAAAAAATTATTTAATTAGGTGGAACCATTCGGCGAGTTATGCTGGAATACCTACCTCGCTTGAAGATATACGGCTTCTATTAGACTAACGGTTGGAATCACAAGTGAGTTTCGAATTTCGTATTTATAATTTAGTATTTCGTATTTAGTGTTTAGTATTATGTATATAACTAATATTTTGGTCATGCTAATATAGTTTCAATGGACATCGTACGAGGATCCGGCAATTCGAGCAGTAATTCCGGAGGAGTTCTTGCAAAATCCAAGCATTTGGCATGTGAAGGTCCCATTGATCAACTATGCCACCGTGGAGATGCACCAGTCAGATCGGATTCTGCGACAATTTGGATTCCGACAATCGATTCCCGTGCCACCTGAGGTGCTCGATGATGAGCACAAAGTGGACTTACGGCAGTTGCACACGGATTGACCAAGATTTTGGTCAGCATATATCGAGATGTGGGAGAACTGGTATGACTATTTACCTATCCGAGAATCGATCGTCGTTCTTGAGTTAGCGTGCGTGCCGGAATACATGCCATGGTTTAGGATCCATGGTAAGCCGTACTTGTTGTCGGAAGAAGAGAGGCGACGGCAACTTCGTGAACAAAGGGAACGTCGGGGCCCTTTAAATCCAAAGAGAATGGGTGATGAGACGGGGCCATCAATAGCGCCGACACAGTCACCGGGCCCATCAACAGTGCCCATACAGTCACCGGGCCCATCAGTTCAGCCGACGACACCGACATCACAGTTTTTAGCCTTTATGTCAGGTGCGTACCCTAGCCCTTATATGTATCCTAACCCATATATGTTTTCTTTTCCCAGTCTCACCCCAGGTTGGAATGCATGGCTCGGTTCAAGTCTGCTCCCGACTACTCCGACTGGCCAGCCGATCTTTAGGTTGCAGTCGCGTTAGGGATCACAGAAGGCGCCGTCGGGGAGCACTTCTTTTTACCAGTCTGCTTCGCCATACGGGATTCAGACACCCCCGCCATGGTTTATGCAAACACCTCCGGGGTCTTTATTTTATCAAGGTGGGTCATCCTCGCAACACCCACAACCAGACCCACTGTTGGAGGAGCCGAAATCCCCGTCCGAGGTTCCACGACCCCCGCCGGAAGCTAGAAGAAGGAGGAATCTAGGGCGTAACCGCCGACCACCCCCGTATGGCACTGATTTCGACCGGCATTAACATTGATTCGGACGGGATTTTTTATTTTTAAATTGTAATAATTTTTTTATTTTTTAATAAAATAAAAGTTGTTTTTTATTTGTGTTTGTAATTTAATTTTAATATCTTCAATAAAATAGAAGTTGTTTATTTTTTATATGTAATTTAATTTGAATTTTTTTAATAAAATAAAAAGTTATTTTTTATTTTTTATTTTTGTAATTTAGTTTTAATATATTTAATATCGATGGTGTGTACGATGCCACAGGCTTCTCTGGCGCTCTATTGCGGCTAGTATTCCAGGGCCCCGATCCGATATAACGCATATATCAGGTTGGGGGCAGACATGCCTCCTTAACCTAGATAGGAAGAAATCTCAATCATTAGCTGACTCCCCCAGTATTATTGCGAACACAATCGGAAGGATTCTCCCACTGCCGTCCTGTGCCACAGCTAGCAATAGCCGATGCGTATATCTACCATACATAAAGGTACCGTCAATTTGTACCAATAGCTTGCAGTATATAAATGCATCTCGGCATTACTTAAATGTCCAAAAAAGACGCTTGAACACTGTGCATCCACGGAGCAAACGGTCGTTGTAGTACGTCGGTTCCGTTTCAAGGTCTGTTATGTTGCCTGAGACATATCTCTCCAGCACCTGACACCACTACCACACTTCATTATATGAAGCGTCCCACCGACCATGCAACTTTTCCAACGCCTTCTGCTTGGCTATCCAAGCCTTCCTGTAAGAGGGCGTGTACCCCAATTGGCTACGAATATTGCCAATTAAGGTCGGCACTGTAGTCTTGGGATCGGCCTTCACCGTCGGTATTATTAAGTCAGCCAACATGTCTGAATCCATCTTCGAATGATCTTGTGTAACACCTGTCAACGAAGTACGTTAAATAATGCAACATTACGTAATGTTAGTATTATTCAAAAACATTGAACACATAGTGATACTGTACCGACAAGACATGTATGTGGACTTTTGTACTTTTTGATCTCCCACAAGCCTGTCTTTTCCTCAACGAGGCCATGATTTTCAATGAACATGTACCATCTTCCACTACACACTTTGCCTCGTACTTATCGAGCTTGGATTTAACCACGTTGTAGTTAACCCCGTTCTTGATGCTGTATTGTTTCAATGCAGCAAGAAAAGCATTCTTGTTGGAAAACTCGTTACCAACTTCTAATTCTCCTGAATCTAACGACGAAGTTGTACGGTCACGCGTCCGGTGTGGTAGTTCAGGAAACTCCAATGCATTGTCTTGAGATAGATCGACATTATGCATGTGGGTTGGAGGCGAGTACTCCCTGAATAGCGGATCTTCTTCTTCTTCGTCTGAACCGCCCTCAACATCTTCAGGTACTGTTGGAATAGGCTCCGGTTCAAAAAATAATCCAACTTCTGCACCACCGGGCCCAGGCTCTCCAGGTGGATCCACATTCGACTCATCATCCGATCCACCATAATCTGCAACGAACGAGGGCCCCTCGCTGGTGGATATCGTGGGGAGTACATTATCCCTCCTTAAACATCTTTCGTAACGTTCCCAATCATATGTGGATTGCCAACCACTACAAGTTGATGACGTTTCCCAATATGTATTTCTATCATCGGACGTCGAAGGAAGGATATGCATGTCTCATCCACCAACCGAGTGTCGTGCAGGGGTTATGTTTTCCATACTACCACCAAACACGGGCACTTCTGTATTTTGCCTCCCACTAACAAAGTGTCGACTTGGGGTCGTGTATTCCCCTCGAACAGAAGTAGATGTTGAGGTCGAAGGAAGATCACTTGGCGATGAAAATTGTACATATACCTCAAGATAGGGTGATCCACTAGCAAGATGAGTCTCCACCATTGCCTCAAAGCTCCGAAGACCTTTGATGTCAAATGATTCATATCTCACCGGATCACCCGAAGCGCAAAATCTATACTTAATAGACAGAACTTTCATTGGCGTTGTTCCGAAGATTTTACGCCTAATTCTTTTGCGAAGTTCTAACAAATTTATGTTCTGATTAAAACCCAGTCGCGTTGTGTTCTCCGATAAAAAACACAAACCTCACCATCGTAGTAAATAACAGCATTAATACGTTCACTCATTTTCAGTTTCTATTTTTCTTTTGCCTCAATTTCTGTTATGTAACCTGAGAATGAAATTTGGCTGATTTATAGTCTAAGGATTGCCATAGACTACTATAACAAAAGAGCGTCCACGTGGGAGCTTTTTTCAGTACCCCTGCTGACAGTGCATCCTGCTTGAAGCGTTTTGGGCACTGTTTGTTCAGAAACATCTTCTCAAAATTATTTTGCCAGATAAAACTGTCAAAAAAATTCAAATAATTTTTTTTTGCTAATATATTTTGCCCAAAATCCTAAATATATTTTTTACTAAACCCTAATTAACCCTAATTAAATTTCCCCTAAAAACCCTAAATTGAACGACCCTAAAAAATCATAAACCCTAGCCTAGAAACCTTAAAATTTCATACCCTAACACTAAAAACAGCTGAAAAGGTAGACGGGGAAGGAGGGCAAAAGCGCGCCCTTTCCACATCAGCAAAGCGCGTCCCCGTCAGCGCGCTTTGTGCTGATGTGGCAAAAGCACTCCCTTAGGGGCGTGCTTTCCTACTGCATCCCCACAAAACGCGCTGACGTGGACACGTTTTGTGGGGAAATGGCTCTTTTCCGTAAATTTTAAAAAAACCGGCCATTTTCCGTAAATAAAGTTTTTTTTGGTATATTTAGGTATTTTACCCTTAAAAAAGTTATGAGTGGTAATTAATTATTTATACTTACTTAGAGCTCTCGACTGAGTTAGTAATAGAATACTAATTTACTTGAGATATAACTAAAAAATCATCATTTTTACAAAATAATTATATTATTATGAAAATATTTTTATTTTTTTATATTTTATATAAAATAAATAAAAATCCTTACATAAGTGAGAATTGAACCTACAACATTATATATTTTAACTCTTTTATTTTATCATTTCAATTAAAATTTCATTTAATTTTTACATAAACTTTTAATAAATATATTTCTTTTATATTTTTCCTTCCACCCATAAATCTAATTATTTATAATATATCTAAAAGCACCCGTTTGAGAAAACTTTTAAACTAACAATAATAATATTTATTTTCCATCATATCACTACATTCAGATTTAAATAATTATAATATTTAATTTAAAATTATTAGAGGAGGTTACATCAATCGATCCCTTCGTTTTCTGTCAAAGGGGATACAAATGACAGAATTTCATCCCGAACGATACATTTTATTTACTTTTTTTCTTTTTTCTTTTTTTGTTGGGATTTATTTGTAAACTATTTGCAAACGGTGAGAGTGGAAAAGCAATCAGTTGATACATCATCAAATGATTGCACATGGAAGTTGGTAGATTATCGAAAAGAAAGGGTGGAAAAGAATTTTTTTGGTTGGGCTAGGCATCACTTTTTGTATTCAACGTGGATAAAATATCTTCCTATGTTCTACTATTCATTTCTCAGCGACGAATCATCTTCGTAGCTTAAATATTGTTATTCATGATATTGATTTGATTCGATGTTTTTATTCGAAATGAATCAAATCTCCTCAAGTAGGATTCGAACCTATATATGATTAATCAGTTAATACTCGAATGCTCTATCGCTGAGCTGCTGAGGAACAACAGGCGCCATCTATTTTCATTGTTCAACTTTTTGATAACATGAAAATTCTATTGTTCAACTCTTTGACAGTGGTGGTTTTCCTTATAGCGGATGTCAGCAGTTCAAGTCCGTTTATCTCCAACTCGTGAACTTAGTTGAAACAAAGCTATATGATAATACCCAATTTTTCCAATTCAGCAGTTCAATCTATGATTTATCATTCATGGACGTTGATAAGATCTTTCCATTTCATTTAGTAGTATCTTAGCAAGGCATAGCTGTAAAGTAAAGTAAAGTTAAGGGCAATGTTCAAACGAGGAAAAACTTACGGTGGATACCAGGCACCCAAAGACGAGGAAAGGTTTTTTTTGGGGGGGGAAATTATAATAATCACTACTTAATCCATTTCATTGTTGGGGCACTTGGGCTTGAGTATCGTGCTGCAATAAAATTTTTAAAATTTTTTGGGATAAATATAATAATCACTATTCATTTTATTTTATTTTCGGGGCACTTGGGCTTGAGTCTATTGCTGCAATATTTTTTAAAATTTTTTGGGATAATTATAATAATCATTATTTATTTCATGTCATTTTTGGGGCACTTAGGCTTGATTTTGGGGCTAAATTAGCCAAATATGTTGAAAGAAATTACTTTTTAAAATAGGTCATTTTTTTTGGAAAATTAAGGCATATGTTGTTTTTGGAGAAAGTGTGTGAAAGTACATCCAACTGGACATGCTTTCCCTTAAAGTGCGTTCACTTGGACACACATTCCTCCAACAGTAAATTCCCAACATTCAAATTATAAATGGCCCAACAGTAACTTTTTTTTCCTATATAAACCCAGACCATTTTCCACTCTTTTCACTCAAATCCAATTCTCTTCATTCTCTTTATTCTCTCATTTCTCTCCATTCTCTCAAGATTAGTTTCAAATTTTCTAATAAATTTCTATAAAAATATTCTAGTTTTACTTTATTATTTCGTAAATTATTCATTTTAATTAATTTTTCACGAATGACAAGTTCTCTTATTTGTTTCGACGACAAGCACATTTTCGCCTTGCAATGGTAAGGAAATTTTTTATTAATTTTAATTAAGTTAATTTTAAAGTTTTAAAGTTTTAAAAATTTTTAAATTTTAAATTTATTTTTTTGATATAAATAGGTGAATGATAGGGTTTTGGAGGGTTTCATACACAATCTATCAAAGAGCGCACCTAATGTAATTCGTTTTCATTTGCAAGATGTTGGATTCTTACATGTGTCTCATATGCTCAGGGGCTGTAAATTGGATCTCACACTTATCAGCGCACTGGTGAAAAGATGGAAACCCGAGACACACACATTTCATTTTCCATACATTGGGTGTACGATCACACTAGATGATGTGGATTTACAACTGGGGTTACCAATGGATGGGCGAGTCGTTACGGGGCCAATGATCATTCCCGATAGGGAGGACTTTTGCACTGCACTATTAGGGAAGGTGTGGAATAAGTTTCAAGGTGGCTGGATTGATATCAAATGGTTGGAAAATAATTTCGATGAACTTGATGAGCACGTGATTGCCCTTGATAAAGAACAATATGCCTAAGCATTCATCATGAGGTTAATCGGAGGCCTTCTAATACCGAATAAATCTCAAAATTTGGTACACTTGAGGTGGCTACTACATCTGGTTAACTTCAAAGAATGCGATCAACTCAGTTAGGGATCAGCCATGTTGGCCACATTGTACCGGGAGTTGTGTTGGAAGACAGAATTGGATAAGATGTCAACCAATGGTCGTATGCTCCTACTGCAGTCATGGGCATAGTGACGACTACCATTTTTATGTTCCCAAGTCGAAACTCCTTATACATTCCCATTGGTGATAAGATAAAAATTCATTTAATAATAATATAATTATCATAATAAATGTTGTTTATTTTTTATATGTTTAAATTAACATATTGTTTGAGTAGATGGAACTTTGGGCCAAGTTATGTGAGACTACTGAAGTAGCTCGAAGATATCTGGTTGTTGTTAGATAAACGCTCAAAAGCCGAGGTTATTTATTGAATTTTTCAAACATATAATAATTACGTAATGATTTGAAATTTAATATTTTTTACACAACAAAATTTATAATTGTGCACTATAGTTTAAATAGATATCATATGTTGATCCGGCAATTGTAGAATGCATCTCGCCTAAAAATTTAGCCAATCAAAGTATATGGGATGCGAAGGTGTCATTGGTAGTTTACGCAACGATGGAGATGCACAAATCCGATCAAGTGATGCGACAGTTCGGGTGGAGGCAAAATATTCTGCCGCCACTGCAAGACATTGAAGCACTGCATAAGCTTGATTTGCGGGGGGAAACTGACGAAAATTGACGAGAATTCCAAAATGAATATATCGACATTTGAGATCATAGGAACGATTTTATACCCATGCGTGAACCTTTTTTCGCATAGAAAATAACGACATATGCGAAGTACGTGCCATAGTTTAGACACCACAGGAAGTCATATCTAATATCGGTAGAGGCGAGGAGTAGGCAAGTTCGTCCGAAGAGGCTATGACGATCGCCTCAGAGTCCTAGGTCTGAACCACGTGGCACAACAGGTTCGTCATTGGCTCCAACCCAACAAGGGGCACTGATGTCTGCATCACATCCCGATCAGTTCCCTCCATATTTTCTTCTTCCTTTCACTAACCTCATGTATTTTACACAAGCACCATACTATGCACCATCGTAGAACCCTGCATCTATACCTCCTCCAGGTGTGTTTTTTGTGGCATGTTCGTCCCCAACATATTAAGCCCCAATGACGACATTGATGCTGACATATCCGCCAACAACAACGATTTCGGGATATTATCCGCAATCAATTTATGCGACACTGTACACTTATTCGTCGATAGTGTCACAAACACCCCCATGTCATTGTTTTACCAAGATTTGAGTATAATAATCATTATTTGTTTCATTTCATTTTCTTAGGCACTTGGGCTTGAGTCTAGTGCAACAATAATTTTTTTTAATTTTCTAGGATAAATATAATAATCACTATTTATTTTATTTCATTTTCAAGGCACTTGGGCTTGTGTCTAGTGCTAAATATTTTTTTTTAATTTTTCAAGATATATATAATAATCAAAAGTTCTTTCATTTCATTTTTTGAATCAAAATGAAGCTGACATATAATAAAGCCTGACTAAGGTCCAAAATTACAAAAAAACCAAACAAGCCCAACATAAAGAAGTAAAGAAACCGAAAGCCAAACAACTGTAACAAAATTAGAAATGAAAAGACACAAGCAACAAACGTCAGGCACTTATCTTCCCAAGAAAACCATATCAGCCCTCAAAAAATCCGCCCCATCGGATACCCCAAAACAAACTTCAGGCGAAAGCCTTGTTCTAACACTTGAGAAAGCGCCTGGAGGAATCAACGATTCATATTCCACTAAGAACAAGGCCAGCAAAGAGCTTAAGACCCTAACCTTCCTTCCACTCAATCTCGCTCTATAAGGCACTGAACCAAGACCGGTAAATCACAGTTCCATTTCCCTGAGTAGTTTCTCCGTCTGCCCTCCAACGCCAGAGTGTGAGCCGCTCCATTCGCTGAACGTCGTACATGCTGGTAGGAAATCTCATCAAATCTCATCCCTAAACTTCTGATATTCTGTGTAATCGGTCTCAGTACCGATCTGTCCTTATCCTTCTTCTCAATGCATTTTATAACGGCCAGAGAATCACCCTCCACCTCCAGCCGTGTAAAACCCATGGATAAGGCGAAGAATAAAGCTCGTTCGCACGCCCTGGCTTCTGCCACAAAAGGATCTGCTACCCGCGTAAACAGATAAGTTTCCGCTCCTCGAGTAATTCCAAAAGAATCCCTAGCAATTACTGCTGTAAAAGCCATATTTTCGTCTGACTTGTAACTCGCATCAAAATTAACCTTTATTTTACCTTCATCGGGTGGTCTCCATAACTCTTTAGAGTCTGGTCTGATAGAAACCGGAGTAGCCTTTTGTATTGTGTTGAGCTCTTTATGTATCCCCGGATAAAGCCAAGAACGTCCTGAAAATTAAACCGGGCCCCTTCATGAATCAATTTGTTTCTCCTATACCATAAACTCCAGAAAGAGATTGCAACAATACATCTTTGTTGATCATCTAGATTAACAAAAAAGTGTACTAATCGTTTCTGATTACCCCAGGTCTCTTCAACTGCGGGAATCGGAACAAGCATCTGAGTCCACACACTCTGCAGGATACCACAGGACCACATCAAATAGCACAAATCTTCCAACTCAGTCCGACACAGGGGACAAACAGACTCAACGGCTAACATCCTTCTCGCCAGATTACAAGAATGAGGGAGCAAATTATTAAAAAGTCTCCAAACATGTATTTTAATTTTTTCTGGTATGTTTAGGCCCCATAATAATTTGTAAAAAGTTTTGTAATTCACCTCATTAGAACAAGTAGGCATGGAGGAATCAGCAATGGTAGTTAGAGCACGGTAGCCACTTTTAACAGAATAGTCCCCTGACCCATCATACTTCCAGACCAAAGTATCCTCCGTGCTACTGTTAGCCAGTGGAATTGAAAGAATTCTATCCGCAATGTTCTTATCAACTAAACTGTAAATTAACTCACTATTCCAGGTAGATGAATTCTCGTCTATAAGTTGATTAACCTTTGTCCAGTGCGGATTAATCACTTGACCAGTAACTCTGTTGTTGTCCTTCCCAGGTAGCCATGGATCATCCTAGATGTTGACACTGCTCCCCTTTCCAATCCGCCACAACATGCCATCCACAATCAAATCTCGAGAGTTGCAAATACTTCGCCAGGTAAATGAGGGGTAAGAACCAACCTTAGCTGATAGAATATCGGTAAACGGAAAATAACGGGCTTTTAAGATTCTGGCTAATAAACAATTGGGCTGAACTAATATGCGCCATACCTGCTTTGCTAATAGAGCCTTGTTAAAGAAAAACAGGTTTTTAAAACCCATCCCTCCATCAGACTTGGGCTTGCAAAGCATGTCCCAACAACTCCAATGAATACCTTTCACCGTCTTATTATTCGCCCACCAGAATTTATTCATAATATTTCCCAATTTTCGACAAAGCGTTTTTGGAAAAAGAAAACACTGCATAGCATACAGAGGTGTGGCTTGTAGAACAGACTTTATGAAAACCTCTTTACCTCCCATAGAAAGACAGCGATAGCTCTAGCCTTCAACACGCTTTCTAAATCTGTCAATAAACTCAGCAAAAGCCCATGTTTTTCGTCTCCCCACCATCATTGGAAGTCCAAGATACTTCTCAGGATTAGATGCCACTCGAACACCCAAAAAATTAGTAATTTCCTCCTTAGCCTCTTCAGTTATGTTAGCCCCAAAATAAACCAATGATTTGTCATAGTTCACCTTCTGCCCTGCATACAGCTCATATTCCTGGATAATATCTCTAACAGCTACTGCCCCCTCTCGTGTAGCATCCCCAAACAGAATGCAGTCATCTGCAAAAAACAAATGGTTAATATAAAGTTTCTCCCTTCCAATAGGAGCACCTTTCATACTTCCCCTCTGCTTCGCATCCTCTAATAGAGTTGAAAATCCTTCAGCACAGATTAAGAAAAGGTAAGGACTAAGTGGGTCTCCTTGACACAAACCTCTCGATGGCGAAAAAGGTTCGCTTTCCTCTCCATTAAGGCAAACCGAATAAGTAACGGAGCTAACACACCACAAAATCAGCACAATCCAATCCACATGAAACCCCAACGCCTTCATCATGCCTCCTATAAAATCCCACTCCACTCAGTCGTAAGCCTTACTCATATCCACTTTGAGTGCAAAATGTCCTTTCCTTCCACCCTTCTTCCTCTTCAACGAATGTAAAACCTCATAAACAATCAGAACATTGTCTGAAATGCATCTACCATTTAAAAAAGCTCCTTGAGCTTCGTTAATACATTCTCCTAAAAGAATAATCATTCGATTAACCAACATCTTCGAGATAATTTTATAGATAACATTACAGAGGCTTATTGGTCTAAACTGAGACATCATTTTCGGTTTATCAACCTTAGGGATAAGTACAATTCTTGTTTTGTTGATACGACCAAACTCCTCCCGTCCAATCAACACATCCAGACAATATTTTGACACCTCAGGACCCACAATATGCCAATAACGTTGAAAAAAGATTGCCGGGAAACCGTCCTCTCCTGGAGCTTTTAGAGTTGGCATTGAATTAACAGCGGACCAGACTTCCTCCTCTGTAAATTGCATTAATAGTGAATCATTCATAGCGTCAGTAATCTTTTTAACTACTAGGTTAAAAAGATGCTCGTCAGGTCCCATCTCAGATGCCGTAAATAACTCACCAAAATAGTCCGACGCAACTTTGAGCATAGCAGCCGATTCTGAATGACGAATGCCATTATCATCAATCAGCTCAGAAATTCGGCTACGGGAATGGCGTTGACTGGCCATTTTATGGAAAAAACTCGTGTTACGATCCCCAGTTTTCAACCAATTAACTCGAGCTCTTTGCTCCCAATACATTTCCTCCTTATCTGCTTCCAAATTGAGCTCCAGTTGAACCTCCATAATCTCAGCTAGGACATCATCTGAAATATCAAGAGTTACAAGGCCCTCCAATTTCTTTTCAAGCTGAACCCGAGTTTGTCTCCCTTCCTTATTCCTAATTCTGCTCCATTTCAGTAAATTGTGCCCCAGGATCTCCAATTTATTTGGAATGCTTTCCGAAGATCCCTCCCACCAACCGCGAGCCTGACCCTCAAAAGAGCTATCCAACAACTAATTAGACTCGAAACGAAACCTCCTTATATTTTGTCTTACATTCATACGTCCCTCACCCGAAGTATCCAAAAGAAGAGGGCAGTGATCTGAAAACGAATGAGTCAAATGCTTGACTTGATAATCAGGAAAAAGTTCCATCCATTGAGAATTCGCAACCCCACGGTCCAGTCTCTCTCTACTATTGGAATCTTTAAAACGGCCTCGTTCCCAAGTGTACCAACGCCCCATGAACCCAAGATCAAGAAGATTGCAATCCTCCAAAGCCATACGAAAATCCTACATCTGTCTCTCCAATCGGATTCGTCCTCCCTTCTTCTCAAAAGAGCTCATAATTTCATTAAAGTCCCCCATAACAATCCAAGGGATATTGCAATCACCATTCAGATGTCGAAGTAGAGCCCAAGACTCTCTCCTTTGCTGTTCAATTGGGTTCCCATAAAACCCGGTAAACCTCCATTTAGTATCACCGTTATTATCCTGGATTTCGACATCAATATGCGACGGAGAAAAACTTTTAAGGCTAACCAGAGAGTTACCTTTCCACCCTAAAGACAAACCGCCTCGAGATCCCATAGCACCAATGTCAATACCATTTACAAAACCACATTTTAAGCGAACCATCTCCATTTTCTTCTCACTTAATTTTGTCTCCATAAGAAACAAAATTCGGGGATTGACGACTCTTAATTTGTTTCTGAGTCTGTTAATAGTTCGTGGTCTCCCCAAACCACGAACATTCCAACTGAGGATTTTCATTGCCCCCGGCTGCTCTGGTTTCCAGAGCTAGCTGATACAATTAACGACCCAATTCCCTCCTTTGGGCCCAACGTAACAGGGGGTTTTTCATGCCTTTGCCGTTTCTTGCCGTCCATTATCTCCACCGGATCATTTTCCTCATCCAGACCCAATTCCATCGACCCAATTTCCGCGCCCATAGGACACAAATCTCCTTTCCTCAAATTACTCCTATAAATCATCTCATTATTGGTAGCCTGATGGGCAATCCCGATTGGTAAGAAATTGGATTTCTGATTTCCATAACTGCCCCCCAATTTTGGCCTAGAATCCTCCCCCATAATTATTACAGGAGTTTGATTGATATTTTCCAAATTTATCGCTACCCTCCTTGTGTCGTCTGCTTCCCTTAACCACCTACTCTCCACCGTGCGCCGCCTCCGACTCTCTGCTCTCAAGGAAATATCCCAGGCAAACGTAATTTGTGAAGGGTCAAATCTCAATCGGTATGGACAGTAGCTTTCACCGTGCCCCAATTTTCCACAAATGAAGCAGAACAGACTGAGCTTTTCATACTTGAACCGTGCGTAGACAGTCATTGAAGACCCAATTTGAATCTTCTTTTTACGCTTCAACGGTGCCAATGTATCAATGCAGACACGGATACGCATAAAATTCCTGAAACCTAGATTGGATGCATCATACTCAATAAAACTTCCGCAAAAATTACCGAATTGTTTCGCCATATTTTCCGTCATCAGCCCAGGGGGTAACTCGTGTACTTGCACCTAAAATTCAGTATGATCTAAAGCAATCGATAAAGGATTCCCTCCAATGGGGATTCTTTGCAAAATAAGCAAATGGTTATTAAAGAACCATGGCGTACCATTAATAACCCTACTCAAATCCACCTCATGAAAAAATTGAAAAAGATACCTTTTCTCCCCCAAATCAGTGATACAAATACCACCAATGGGATGCCAAAGGTCTGCCATTGTATTTCGCAACGAAGGGAAATGGACAACACTATCCGTTAGACATCTTCCCACTAAGCAACATTGATAAGACCCTACCACCACATCTGCTTCCTCCTGAATGGCTTCCTCCTCCTCATCAAGCAGACTCAAGTTTGCCAAATCTTTATCCATAATGGCCGAAAAAAGAAACCACAGTACTCGACTATGGTCAAAGGAACAGCGTTAAGATCCACTCAATAGAAACAAAGGAGAATAATTAAAAGAATTATAGAAAAAGGATGGAAAACCATGCCAATCGGCAGACAGAAACCTCGTGCCAAACGGCAGACCAATTCAAGATAAGTATAATAGGAGTTTTTTAATATGGGCAGAGTTTTGGCGTACCAGGCTTGAGTCTAGTACTGCAATTTTTTAAATTTTTTGGGATAATTACAATAATCATTATTTATTTCATTTCATTTTCGAAGGACTTCGGTTTGAGTCTGGTTGCTACAATAATTCTTTTAATTTTCCAATATAAATATAATAATCACTATTTATTTTATTTTATTTTATTTTTGAGGTACTTGGGCTTGAGTCTGGTGTTGTAATTTTTTTTAGTTTTACGAGATAATTATAATAATCACTATTTATTTCATTTCATTTTCGAGGAACTTGGGCCTGAGTATGGTGCTGCAATATATTTTTTTTATCTTTTTGAGATGATTATAATAATAACTATTTATTCCATTTCATTTCATTTTCTGGGCATTTGGGCTTGAGTATGATGCTGTAAAATTTTTTATTTTTTGGGATAAGTATAATACATTATTTATTTCATTTCATTTCATTTCCGGGAAACTTGGGCTTGAGTTCGGGGTTGCAATAAATATTTTTTAATTTTCTGGGATAATTATAATAATCACTATTTTTTAGTTTCATTTCTGGGCACTTGGGGTTTGAGCCTAGTGCTGCAAAAAAAAAAATCAAAAAAATTATAATAATCACTATTTATTTCATTTTATTTTCAGGGCATTTGAGCTTGAGTCTGATATTACAATAATTTATTTTTAATTTTCAGAAAAAATATAATAATAACTATTTATTTCATTTCATTTTTAGGGGCTTGAGTTTGAGTATGGTGTTGTGAAAAAGTTTATTTGTTCGGGATAATTATAATAATAACTATTTATTTTATTTCATTTCATTTTCAAGTGCTGCAATAAAATTTTAAAATTTTCTAGATAATAATAATAATAACTATTTATCTCATTCCATTTTCAAGGCACTTGAGTTGGAGTATGGTGTTATAATTTTTTTTATTTTTAATCACTATTTATTTCATTTTATTTTGGGAACTTAGGCTTGAGTCTGTGATTGCAATAAATTTTTTTAATTTTCCGATATAATCATAATAACCAGATAATAACCAGTTTTTTTTTTATTTCACTTTCGAAACATTTGGGTTTAAGTCTGGTTTTTCTTCTTTCTTTCTATTTTTATTTATAATTTTCTCTGGAAAATTATAAAAATTACTATTTATTTCTCTTCATGTTCAGGACACTTGGGCTCGAGTCTTGTGCTGCAACAATTTTTTTTTTGTTTTGTTTTCGAAAATAATTATAATAATCACTGTTTATTTCATTTCATTTGCGATGCACTTGGACTTGGTCAATTGCTGCAATATTTTGGGATAATTATAATAATCACTATTTATTTCATTTCATTTTCAGGGCATTTGGGCTTAAATCTAGTGCTACAGTAATATTCTTTTTTGTTTTGCAAGTCCACCTCTTCTTAGGCTATACAGCTTTGGCCATTTGGGCCACCCTGATTCTCTTCAAACTATATTAGTAGTCTCTCAATTATGATTTTTTTCTTACCCTGATTCTCTTCAAACTATATTAGTAGTTTCTCAATTATGATTTTTTTCTTTCTTTTTTAGTCACCCAAATATTAGTAAATTTCTTTTGTGGTCACCCAGCTATCTTGATTTTTTGGGTGTTTTCATTTTTTATGTTAGCTCACTGGTGACCAAAAAGACAAAATTGAATATTTGGATGACATTTTTATAATTTTCATAGTTGAGAAACTAAAAAAGAAATTTACTAATAATTGAATGATCAATTTGTGAATTTTTATAATTTAATTACCAAAAAAGAAAAAATCATAATTGGATGATATCTACGTTAGTTTACTTAATTTTCTATAATATATGAAGTATTCTATATCATACACATCTCATATTAGACCCAAAACTGATATCCAAGTAACAATTTTATCAGGCCCAATACAAGGCCCATAAGTAGTAGTTATAGGCCCAAGAACTCTTAATTAATTTCTTCCTTACTTTTTCCATTTCTTTTTGTCGTCAAACGAATGAAAGTAGAATTCAAATTACAACTTTGAAGAAATTAGAATCACAGGTCGAAACAAAACAATTTCTTCAAAACATTTTCTCTTTCCAGACAATTCACGCCAAAAAAGGAATATACATGTATTTTCTCTCTCTCTCGATTGATTTTATATTAACCGATTTGAAATTTTGAGGCTTAATCTGCTGTTTTCTCGAGAAAATTCTCTTTGTCTATTTTTTTTTTTAAATTTATTCTTTCAGCAGGGGTGAAAAGTTGAAGTCAGAAATTATCTTTTCTATTTTGTTGCTTTTCGTAAGCTTTCATATATTCTCAGATCTTAGGATGTTTCAACTTTAGCTTTGTTTCTAAATGCTATGAACTTTATTTATGTTGTTCCAAATCTTCTGAATAAAGCAATAAATTTAGTTATGGATTATTTTCATACATTTTTTAAACTTTGAAATTTCATCATATATGTACTGTTCCATAGTTGGTAATGACTTTATTGACTTAGGATTTGATACTGACGTCTTTTTACTTGAAAATAATAATTATTCAGGATTTTATTGTTGGAACTGAAGATTTGAGTTGATGGCGAGGATCAAACCACAAGCTCTGCTACAACAAAGCAAAAAGAAGAAAGGGCCAGCTCGAATCAGTGTTACAACAATTATACTCTATAGTTTGATTGTTGTTGTGACTGTGTTTTTTCTCTATGCTACGTACAGAAATTGGTCTCAAAGGTGAGTTGCAATTTGTGTATTGCCTATAATTGGAAATAATAAGAATGGGATTTGGTGCTGCAATGTTTGTAAACTATATTATTTTCTTGAAAATAATGTTATTTATTTGTTGTACTGCATGAACTGCTAATTCCAGAGAAGGAAATCTAGGAATGGAACTGCTTGTGGAGAATAAATTAGGGTTAATGTTTCTTATTTGATGGAAGTTGACCCAGTTTTCTTGTCTTTAGGTCAAGAACTCAAATTGAGAACAGGCAATCAGTTTTTAAGGTACACTCTTCATAGAAATTTGTTTATTTATTCTATAATGGGTTTCTTGATAGTCTTTGCCCAATATCTATATATCATCCTTTTAGGACATTTCAAGGCTACTTTTTGCCGTTATTGTTTGCATGTGTATCCATAGTTTACATGCTTTACACTACGAGGAAGTTCTCCTTTTGTTTTTATTGTTTCTTCGGATATTCTATATTGACTGTGGCTGCCTGTGCCTGGTAGGGTGACACTGACAACTCTTTCGTGGATTCTAAGAAATCTGATCTCCCTGGATATGCTGTAGGTTTCCTTACTTGCCAAGCTCTCTTTGATTAGTGCTTTATGCCCAAGTGAATAATGTCTACTCTTTATTGTACTTGCCTGGAATGAGCTGTGCTTAGTTTCAGGAAACGATGTTGTAAAATGGAACATGAATGATTGACTTATAGTTTAATTTTCTTTTCCTGTGCAAATAACTTGCAGATACTTGCTTCTCTGAGTACATGAATTTATTAAAAAGTCATTAAGAAACAATTTCTTTTTTTATGCTATTACTTGGTAATTGCAGCATCTATTAAGAAAACATAAATCTGTAACATGTCTCTTAGGAGAAAAAGAAGTCTTTCTTGTTTAGACCTTCCTTAGAGTATCAATTTTATCTTATAATCTTAACAGGTTGGCTGGGATGTTCACTGATTGGTTGATCTTGGCTTTTAGGCTTGTACATTTAAATCCTATTTGAGTTTTATCTACTGACTTGACTCTTTTCCCCCCCTTCTATGACTAGATTTTAGATACTGCAAAAGGCTCTATAACTGTGGAGCTCTTCAAGGACAATTTTCCTGAGGTTGTTGATCAATTCCTTGATTTATGGTAAGTGTAATGATGGATTTTCTTTATGTAGAACTATCATAAAATTCAACAAGGTGAATATTTGATCGGAAATAAGGATATCGATAGAGCTGATTAGATCCTGCTTGTGGAAGAGTCAAGAATACCTTGAATCATTTTCTGTATATCACATTCCCCTTTATTCAGAATTA
Organism: Gossypium australe; assembly: GCA_005393395.2. NCBI lineage: Eukaryota > Viridiplantae > Streptophyta > Magnoliopsida > Malvales > Malvaceae > Gossypium > Gossypium australe. The sequence goes on from CM016621.1 coordinate 137,428,104, forward strand.
CCTTCTGCTTTCTGCCATACATATCGAGAAAGCATGAAAAATTTATCAATATCATGTTAATTAGTAGCCATCATGCTGAACGTTTGGTTTAAGGAATTAATGTAGGAGTCTCCATCTAGTTCATGTTCTGTTCTAACTCAAAGTTTAGCCTTTCATTTGTTGTTTTATCTGGCATCTTTGGGCATAGAACGGTTTGACCATTTGTTTGTACTTTCAAGTTGGTGTGGGTGATACATGTGCAAAATGCATGGTTTGTTGAATAATTGTATAATCAAGCATCTAACTACCTCTAGGAAGTGCTGGATTTTCGTTCTTTTCTTTTTATTTTTAGATATACATCTTCCCTTCCTCTAGCTGAACATGGTGTGCATCTGAATGTTGTTAACCTGTGTAAAGGAACAAAATGTGCATTCAAAAGTCATCCTTACTATCATGAATCGATTTATCCGCAGTCAGAGAGGGCACTTCAATGGAATGCTTTTTCGCCATGTGATAAAGCACTATGTTATTCAAGCTGGGGATAGTGACAAGCTGGAAGCAGCCGAGGACTGGACTTTGAAAGGAAAGCATTACAGCCAACTTGATACCAGGTTTGTACATTGGTGATTAAACTAATTTTGGCCCATTACTTTACCATCCTGTCAAAGGGCAGGCAATGCATGCTTTTGTAATAATGTTGTGATGTTCTTCCAGTTTAAAGCATGAAGCATTCATGCTTGGAACTTCTAAGAAGAATCGTGATAATGGAGCATTTGAGCTTTTCATCACAACTGCACCAATCCCAGATCTAAATGAGAAGCTTATTGTGTTTGGGAAGGTCGTTAAGGGTGAGGATATTGTTCAGGTAGCAAACAAACTTCAATTTCTTTCCTTTCTTCTTCTTTGGTTACTAATTACATGTTTCATACGATCTCTCTTTCACGTGTGTCATGTACCTAAGAAGTTGCAGTTAGATTATATCTTGTGTTTTGCAATTTTTTTTTGCTCAGGAAATCGAAGAAGTGGATACAGATGAGCATTATAGGCCTAAATCTTCAATAGCGATCCGCAGTGTGACTCTGAAACAAAGCGTCTAAAATCAAACACAAGCGAAGAAGTTTTTCACCACTGTCATTCCAAACATAGTTTCAGCGCCATCAGTAAAAATGGGTCAGAAGTTTTTCACCACTGTCATTCCTTCTTGTACTTTATATCTTATTGTGGCTGGCATTACTCAAGGTCCATTGGCCAGGCTTCTTGGAAATTAGTCTGGTTACACTTTTGGTTTTCCTTTTTCAGCTACCATACTATATTGTTTTCATTTCTTCTCTTGGAATTTGTTTGTACGTCTGTTTTAATATGCTAATGAACATTGTATTTGTACTCTAGTATAATCAGCTGGATAAGAGGCAACTTACAAGTCCAGTTTCTGGTCGCCATCAGTGTTCCTTTTTCTTGCCTCGTGTTTAGGACCCTGTGTCATGATGCTAATTTTCGTAGATCAGTTTTTTGGTCAGATCTTATAATTATCCCATATTAGCAGCCAATGATAGGCGTCAGAATCAACACAATGGTTGTTCTACAGAATCTTGCAATACTCAGCGAGTACCAATGGCCAGGCGTAGTTTCAGGATTGATCTCTGCTTCCATATGCTTCAATAGCAAGTCAATACGACGTTTCTTTACTAAGGCAACCATGAAACTCTCCTGAACCCTTAGTAATGAAAACAAGTTCAGGTACCTCAATCGTGTGCCCCCTGATGGTTGGATTATAAAATTGGGGAAATTCAAAGGAATAAGAAAGATGAAATGTCCAAAGGCATAAACCATGTACAACACCTTGATTCAGATTTCCCTACTTCAATATCATTCTGCTTTCCAACAATCAAACGCCATACAGACACTATGCACTAGGCAACGCATTGTATGCACCAGGAGTACAGGTAAAGAAAGACAGAAAAAAGAATAACAACCCTAACTGGTATTTACGACCAAACAATTTATTATAAACTAATTAATTTGTAGTCATCCTTAAAGAAATAGCATCTAAACCTAAATTTAAAGTTCAAATCTCAATAACTACAAATCCTTTTAACTTATTATAGATTATGACATTTCTTAGTAAAGAAAGCCTTAAAACTGTCTACAATTCCCATAATTGCTTATGGGATAATATCTGTACCGATATCAGTTCTACCATGTTTATGATTGAAGATAAATGAAACTTTCCAAGTTAGACACAAGTATGCTCAAAATTTTAAGACTTTTCATATATAGTTATAATCATATCTCCATACTCATGTTTGAATATGCAGTAAACATGAATGTCCGATACAGATACTTTAAGAAAAATGAAGAGACAAGGTAGCATAGATTTCAATTGATCAAGCATATGTGAGATCCATCAATCACAATTCTTTCTTCTTTTACCTTTTCCTCTTATGATGATCACATTGCTGTTTGCTTTATTCATGATAGTCATGGAATGGCTATGCAATTTAGTGTCATTGAAAGACCAATTCTTCCGAAAGATTACACTGCAATTACTTGAAATTGTTATCAACTCTATCAACTAACTAAAGATACTCCTCAAACAAGAACAGATGGAGAAGGAAAGTTGGAGAAATATAAATATGCAGAAAATCAAACTCTAGAACCAAAATATAAAATACAGACAGGACCTATAACTGAATAAAAAGCAGAAAGAGGACTTACTAAGCATGATAATGATACAGATAAGGTTAATTCAATATTTGAACAGACAAATTTCCCGTTTATGTAAACAGCATCATCAATCAATGTGTGGAAACTAACGGTCCCACCCAGAGGGCCTTCGCCTTTCTCTTGGTCTATCTCTAGAACTGTCAAAAAAGAGCCAAGTATGAGTGTAATCAGCATAGAAGTTTTCTTGAAAAAAAACAAGAAAAGCATTGCAGAATGGCGTCATGAAATTTCAGTTGAAGAAAGATAGGTTAAAAGAAACCTCTCGGAGCTCCTCTGGGTAGTGTTTTGTCCAGTATTTTGTGAAGTGTTCAATCCTGATGTAGGAGCAGTGCTGAATGAAGTGGCCATTTGGGACCTATTTATATCTCCACCAATGGTACCGCCAGATACAAATCCAGATAAAGTTGGTCTCCTGATACTTGAACTGTTATTGAAGCCTTGACTTGGAGAGTTTGATGAAGCAGCAACAAAGTTACTCTTCATTTGTGCCATCATGCCAGTTTTGAGAGAATTTACTGCAGCATTTCGACTTTGAACAGTCTGAGATGAAGCATTACTGGATTCTGGATTATATCCAATACCCAGACCAAAATCAACTCCACGCACACCTCGACCACTCCCACCGCCGCCCCTTCCTCTGCCTTTCTTCCCACCTGCATGTTTTAGCACACATCACTTCAGAGTTCAATGCACTTGCATTTTTGTTCTTCACAAAAATACAAATGATCATATACATAAAGAAATGGTGATCAACATTTCTTCACCTGCCTTGCATTTTTGTTCTTCACAAAAGAAAAAACAATTGCATGCGTAATAACTACGATGGTATGTCAAAGAGAACCATACCTCCTTTTCTTGCATTACGCTTGGACCTAAATCTCCCATCCTGTTAATAGACAAGGCAAGTATCGGGACAAAATTATCATACACATACATCAAATCCGAAATCTACAGATATCAAGAATGAAGAACTAGGTAACTTTATAGGATAGTGCCACCAGTCATAGCATTGTTTCAGGAAACTGGAAAGCAATACAGAAGACCACCAAAGTCGAAGCGAAAAAAAGGATGTTATCCATCATTTTCTAAGAACTTCAGTGAATGCCATTGACTACAAAATAAATATTAGTTGAAGTAACTGAGTTACCTTCATAGCAAGATCCATCAGTTCCATGGAAACATTCTGCCCAGCAGCAATTAAACTATTTACCAATTCACCAGCAAACCGAGCCTCCTTTTGCGTTATCAGTGTATAAGCAATGCCATCTTTGTCACCAGCACGACCTGTTCTACCAATACGGTGCACATGCATGTCCATGTCCTTTGCAATATCATAGTTCACAACTGACTTAATTGACTTGATGTCAAGACCACGAGCAGCCACATCAGTTGCGATGAGAACATGGTAGATGCCAGATTTAAACTTTTGTAGAATTTCCATTCGAGAAGCCTGATCTTTGTCACCATGAAGGGCAGCAACCTTAAAACCCTTACTAGAGAGCTGAGACTCAATCTCATCAACAGTAGCTTTCTTGGAAGCAAACACCAAAACATCACCCTCATCAATCATTCCAGGTAGCTTCTCGAGAAGCCAGGGTAACTTCTCAGAGTCAGAAGGAATTACATGAACATGCTGAGTAATATCCTCGTTAGCTGTTCCCACCTCTCCAACTGTGACTCTGATTGGGTCACTGAGAACTTCCCTTGCTAACTTTTCAACTTTGCGGGGCATTGTTGCTGAAAATAGTAATGTCTGACGGTCAGGTCTTATTTGGCCAACAATGGACCTTATTTGAGGCTCAAACCCAAGGTCAAACATTCGATCAGCCTCATCAAGTACCAAATAAGTTGCCCTCGTCATTGTCAGTGCCTTCATTTTTAGCATGTCTATCAATCGACCAGGTGTAGCAACGACTATCTCACATCCTGCCTTAAGTTCCTTGAATTGATCAAGTTTGGACATTCCACCATACACAGCAGAGGCACGTATCCCATAGGCTTTTGCAAATTTCTTTGCTTCCAAGAAGATTTGGTGTGCTAGTTCTCGGGTAGGTGCACATATCACTCCAATTGGACCTTCCTCCTTCTGAAGTTCAGGCTGATCCATAATGTGGACAATCATAGGAAGCACAAAAGAAGCAGTTTTACCAGAACCAGTTTTTGCTATACCAATAACATCCCTCCCAGAGAGGACAATAGGTAAGGCTTGGCACTGAATAGTTGTTGGCTTTTCATACCCTTGTTTTGCAATAGCACGCATTAACTCGGGTGCAAAACCACAGTCTTCAAATGTCTTAACAGGTCTTGGGACATCAAAACCAGAAACACGAATAGCCAAACTCTTTCTGTATTCAGCAACTTCCTGCTCACTCATTCCTAGAAAGGGATTTTTTTGAAGAAAAAAGAGTTTAGACTCAGAGCAAGCTCAATGAAGAATATCCTTATATTATGAAAAAAGTGCCACATTATAAATTTATAAGCAATAATGACTAACAGAGTCATGAAGTATATGATTTTCAATAAAATGCCAACAATCTCCTAGGATCCGTGTCTAACCTAAAATAAATACTATAAATCACTTATGCCTAAGTTCTAAATATTTAGATTTCACACTCTATTCTAACTTTATAAACTTGCTAGTATCCTTTAGAAGATAATCAAGTAATTAAGCTGCATTCAGATAAGTATAAAAGGTTGCATACGTCGCAATTAACCGAGCCATAGTCAAACTGCAAGTAATTGTAATTATCCGACTAATATCATTCATAACCGAATAATACCATCCAATATATATGGTTTGTTTTTTCTTCTAGTTCTGAAGATCTAAAACTCATAATTATCAGATAATTTGCGATATCAGTTACCTGAAATTGAGGCCTTCTCCTCATAAAAATCTTTATTAAACGGTTCATACTCAATGGAACTGTGATCAAGGGCTGGAACCGGCTCGATCTTCTTCTTGTCGACAACCACGGGATTATCATCAGAATCATACTCCAACAAACCCGCATCTACAGCCTTGGCAGCGGCATAAACCTCCTCATCCGAATCATACCCAGCACGCAAAGCATCCGCCGCTAATGTCAGCCCAACATCCTTCTTCGACCTCAAAAAACTCTCCACTGGATCATCCTCATCTTCATCGTCTCTATACCTCTCAGCCTTCTCCTTGGGCTTCGGAGTCGGCTTCGCTTTCAAATCCTCCTCAATACCTTGCATGAAGGCATCGAGAGGGTCGATTTCGTCATCTTCCCCTCCGTTGCCATTGCTGGTGGGGTCATTGGTGTCGGCGTCGTTGGAGGTATCGTTGTTATCGGCATAATCGATGTCGTCAAGGTCGTTATCTTCGTAGTTGTCGTGGGAATGACGAGAGGAAGGAGGGACGTAAAGGCGTTGAGGAGCTTGGGATCGCTCGAAGTTGTAGGTTGATTGACGGTTTATCCCAAACCCTTCAAATCCGAATTTGCGTTTCGACATGTCTGATCCTTCTTTCTCTTACCAAAACCCAAATTTCATAGAGGTTCTGCGAATTTTCTTTTCCTAATTTAGAAATCAAAACAATAAACACTGCTACTTTAAATTTGTAATATTAAGCTTATGTTTGGATTGGAGTAGGAGAGGGGGAAGGGAAAGCAAAGCAAGGAAAGCTTTTTATTTTAGGGTAAATTTCACGCAAGGTCACTTAAATTATTTAATAAATTTATATTTTAGTTACTCAACTTCAAATGGTTACAGAATGGTCACTAAACTATTCGAAATACTTCAAAAGCTTATGTTAAACTCGTTGTTGTATGGTCTTTTCTATTTACACTTCCTGTCGAAAGCTCTCATTCTCATTCTCTTCTATTGTTTAATTTTTTTTTTCATGAAACTACTTTGAATATCACAAATTTATGTACCAAAATCCAAACAACTTTCTTCTTTGATCTCTGACACTGACCATCAAATCGAATTTGATCCAAAGTATGTTCTTCTACTCGTTGATGGGTACTGATCCACCGTACTGATCATTAAACCGTCGATTAAAGCTTGCTAGCCAAACTTAAATAATAAAAAAACTCAATAGTGTAATGACTTAAATAAAATCTTTCGAATAATTTAATGACTATTTTATAACTTTTTGAAGTTGAGTGACCTAAACGTAAATTTACTAATAGTTTAGTGACTTTAAGTGTAGTTTATCATTTTATTTATTTAGATATATTTCTCTTATCTAAAATAAATTGGGTTTATATAATATATATCTCAAAGTATCATCCATGTCCATTTTATGGTATATGAAGATTAATCTTTTTTTTAGGATCTATGTCTACCTCTTTCAACAATATCATAACACTTTGTTTAAAATTGAATATAGTAAAGCAAAAAAAAAAAAAAGATCATTTCTAAAATTTGTTCAAAATTATGTAATTATTGAAAATTGAGTGTTTGAAACATGGTTTTAAATAAAGTTTAAGGATGGTTGATGTAAATTATCCTCTCTTTTTTTTATTTGGATAGACTTTTAGTCCAGGTAAGGAAAATTGTAGGAAATTACTATCTCCTACTTGAAAACTTTTTTTTTTCCTATTTACATTACTTCAATTTGGGCGAAAAGCCAAGGAAAAAAAAACAAAACAAAACTTTAGGATATAAAGGTTTTTTTCTGTTCTTTTTTTGTCTTTTCTTTCTATTATAAATAGTTGTAATTGTAAATTTTCATTATAATTAATGCTTTCCTTTCTTTTCTTTTTTGAGTTATTCAAACAAAAATATTAAAGTTACTCCATCTTCCTTTCCTTTATTAATTTTAGGGTAAACTATATTGGTAGTCATCTAATTATTGGTAAATAATTTTTTGGTCATCCAATTATGAAAATTTATAAAACAATCACTTAATTATTAGACTTTTTTTTCTCTTTTGGTCACTAGTGGTTAAATTCCTAACAAAAATATAACTTGACAACTTTTAAAATTGGCATAATAGAAACTTAAACCCTCAATATTTGTACATTGTGTCAATTTAGTCTTTATTATAAAAAAATTAACCCTCAACATTTACACATTATATAATTTGATCTCTTCTTTTTTTTATATAGTTTTACTTTTTTTTGTAACACTGAGAGTTAGTTTTATTTGTATAAAAGAATGGGAAAAGATAAAGATTATTGTCCCACCCGAAAATGTTAAAGGTTGAGGTGCCTCAACAATTGCGGGTATTAAATTAGAAAACCATCTATTTAAGCGGGTTCTAGTGTAAATAAATAAATCTGATAGACTGCTTGGCAAATAGTTAGACTTCAATTGCTTGTTTGGTTACATTTGAATCGAGGTTTCTTTTAGTGGGAAACATTATGATTAAGGATATTAATAATACTAGCCGACTTTAGATTAAGGGAAATAGTAGTGGAAAAATTATATATAGGAGGATTATCTCATTCCGGTATTCATTTTTCTTTCTTTATTTCTTTCTTTTATCTTCTTCTCTGGTTTGTTCTGTAAGAGAAAAAAGTTAAGAAGTAATCTGCATGAAGGGCGAAATAAAATATCAACTTAAGTGATTAAGAGTTTAGTAAATTGTTAGCCAAGAAAAGAGTAGACCCAAGTGATAAGGAAAAACTAAGCAGGTGTAACTGGTATCAACTTTCACGTATTTTGCTAGTGAGTTTCTAAACTCAAACTCTTTGTGGTTGTTTTATATATATATCAGCATTGTGTTGACTTCATGTTCTGCTAATGATCAGTTGAATTATGGTGAGACTGTTTGTTGTACGATTGAAGTAAGCAAAATGATGATTATCAGATGCATGTTTGATTGTACGTATCAGTTTGTTGTTTTGTTAGACTTTCACTAGTAAATAATTACTGAAGTAGTTATCATTGAAATGATGCGCTAAACAATATGCTTGGTATGATATTTGTGTTATTAATAGAATGATCAATTGAATGCTTGTTATATGTTTGTCATAAATATGAATGATATGCGAAGTATGGAGGGATGTTTTGGTAGATAAAAGATGAAATGTCACGTTATTCACTTTGTGCTACGTGTTAACTGACTTTGCGGAGGTTCGGGCAAATTGTACAAAGAATGTATATGCATGGTTTTCGACTTTGCGAAGGTTCAATTGGACTGTATGGAGATATATGTGCACAAGCATATGAAAACCTTACAAAAGTTCTATGTAAGTAAGAGACTCTGTGAAGTCTAAAGCTTTAAGCCTCATATGTATAAGCAAGTCAAAGGCCATGGCATATGTAAGTTATGAAAGTCCATCGGACTTGATCTTTAAGCTTTACATCAAAGTTATACATAAGATTTCTCCATACGAAGTTTGGGACAAAGTCCACATGTATGAATCCGCTTTCTTCATAAAGTTTCTTCTGTGAATCCGTAAGCATGAATCCTCCACATTTATGAAGTTTCTTCTATGAATCTGTATGTATGTAAGTATTCACTTATAGATCCACATGCATGAGTTCGCCATATGTGAGTTCGCATCCATTAATCTTTTATATCAATTTATATGTATGACAGTCCGCTGGATTTATCTTTATGGTTCAAGCTATGACAGTCTGCCGATCTCATTCTCATGTTTCAAGTTTAAGATATCAAAGAGACTATCTTTTATAAAAGTCAGTATAGACTATTATCCAAGCAAGAGACCGTATAGGCTTATTCTTATGTTCAAGCTACGAAAGTTTGTATGAACTAGTTATATTAAGTCAAAATCGCAGGATCTTCTTCACGTTGGAGTCCATCAAGGACTATCTTTAAATTGAGAGTCCGTAGTGACATCTGCCAACAAGTGTCTGGCAACAACTATTATTTACAATGAAGTTCACAAGTAAGAAACCATATGTATGAACCTACGATTATGATTTCGTTTATAAAGGTGCGTAAGTAAGGTTTGCAGGTATATGTTCGCTAAGCTCAAGTCTGCGCATATAAGACTTTAAGTGTAAATCTGTATGTAAGAGAAATTCTCCAAGTGTGAATCTCTATGCATGAGCTTTCTCAAATTAATTCGCCATAAGTGAATCAGTAATGGCAACGAATGCTAAGGTAATTTGCGTACGTTCTACTGGCAAAAAAGGTAATATTCCATCTTACATGAAATCAGTACAAATGGGTAAATAAAAATCAATCTGTATTATAGCTTATAGCACAACCAATGGAAAATGGAGAATTGTGTCGATGTAAAAGGTGTATAAATTCTCAAGATGAGTCAACGCAATGAAGGACAAGAGTACGTCAGGAAGATTGTATGAACCCTACTTGTGCAAGCATTGTCAAATAGGAGACCAAACCCATGAAGTTCTTACTTATAATTCATAAACAGTATATTATATTGGAAACTCATTGGGTTCATTTGAACTTACTTAGTTTTGTTGTGTTTTCCAGTTATGATGTTTTATATAAGGAGCTGAAGAAGGATCAAGCCAAAATTCGTTCAAGCTCAAGAGAACCTATATTCTTAATCTGTAACATGCATATAGTGGGGCGACCTAGAGGTTGAACCACAAGGTCTGAATCTTTGTAACAACGTTTGAACTTGATATATTATATATTCCTTGGCGAGTAATTGTTTAAATGTAGCAAAATCGTTATTGTTAATCTTTTCATAAGTTCATGTTAGTAGCTTAAGCTAAGAATTTGTAACTGTAGCATTTTAATTTGGCGGACCAACCAATTAAACATGTTAAGTTTTTACTGATGATAGGTGAACTAAGTTATGTATGATTAAGGAAGCACATTTGGTTGATTTAGTTATGCTAGTTTTTAGAAGTTAGTTAAAATTTGTTCATAGTTTATTTCGATGTTGATGTGACATTTTATATCTGGACCTGTCAATCGGGTCTAGTATAGAGTGTTACAATTGTTATCTTGGATTTTTTTGTGTTTCTACTTTGATATATTTCTGATCAAATTTAGATGATAGAGTTTTTTTAGCATTTTAGGTGAAAAGGTTACAAAGAAAAACAAATTTGAAAAAAAAGGGACCAAATTATACAATGTATAAACATTAAGGTTAAGTTTTTTAAAATCGATACTAAATTGACATAGTGTATAAATGTTGAGGGTTAAAATTACTATTATGTCAATTTTAGAAGTTGTAGCATCATCTTTCTGTTAGCCACTGACCAAAACGAAAAAAAAATTAAATAGTTAGGTGATCCAAAAAGAAACTTACCAATACTTAAGTGACTACAAGTATAGTTTACCATTAATTTTAACTATCCAAACAAAGTAATATATAACGATTTATTTTCGTTAACTTTCCTTTATTTTACTTTCTTTTCCTTTATTCTTCCCCTTTACTACTTTTAATCCAATTATTATTGTTTTTATCGAATTATAATATATCAGTCCTTGTATTATGTATAAATTGCATATTTAGTTTTTGTACTCTGATCTGGTCATTTTAGTCCATGTACTTTTTCAAAATTTAAAATTCTAGTCTTGATCCAAATGTAGCCAATCTTATGTAGCAAACATATTATCACATGTGTAATACCATGTTAGTTCACCATTTCTACATAATACTCAGAAAAAATCACGTCATCTTAGTTTATGGATTTAACGACAATTGGATTGAAATTTCAAATTTTGAAAAAGTATAAAGATTAAAAATGATCAAATTGGAAAATAAGGACCAAATCCACAACTTACACATAGTACAAGACTAATAGCAAAATTTGACCAAATGGCTTTAACTTCTATTATTTGGGTTCGACTAAAATTTCAAAATTCAAAAAATATAAATACTAAAATTAACCAAATTAGAGTACATGAATTAAATCTATAACTTAGATATAGAATAGGGACTAATAGCAAAATTTTACTTTTTCTCTTCCTAAGAGCCTTTATATATACATAAAATTAAATTTTCGAACATAATATTTAATTAATTATGTAAATGTATAGTAGATACAAATCGATTTTTATATAGATGAATTCAAATATAAAATCGAATGATTATAGCAAACTTATAAAATATGAAATTAATTAAGATATGAAACGAATACATAAAAAAATTAAAATAAAACGTGATATAACATTGAATTTTGAAATTTTATATAAACAAATGGGTAAACTACTATGTTAGTCACTCTAAATAAGGGTCATTTCTATTTAGGTCAATATCGTTAAAAAAAATTAGCCCGTTAACATTTAATGGTAGAGTAACTAGTTTGATCAATTTCTCTAATGGTGATGACCAAATTAACAAAAGAAATTCTGAAATGACTTAAATAATGACCCCTATTTAGAGTAATTAACGGGTAATTTACCATAAACAAATTATCAATGTCTAAAAATTATACATAAATTTATAATAAGTCGAACACACACAAAAAATTTATTACGCATATGTTACAAACACAAATTTCTATCTAAATTGAATCATTATGAAAAATATATTATGAATTGAGACACAAAACTATTGAACATATAATAAGTTAGGTGAAATATGGAATGAAGTTTTGATCATATCTACTATTTTTAACACAATGATTAGAACTATCTATAATCTCTCTCCTACCCATGAATAAAAAATAATGGGTTTCAATACACTCAAACCCATGTCCTCCTACATTAATAACAATGTCCATACCAATCGAGTTAAAACTCAATCAACATAAACTATAAAATTTTAAATATTAGTATTTAATAAATAGTTTTAAAAAAATCTCAATATTCCTTATTGCAAAGAAGAAAACACAATGGCCTGCTGGAAAATTAACATTAAAATGAAAAATGAAAAACAACCCTTCAAAGAAATTGTAAACAAGATGAAGGGTTAGTAATCACTAATAATTAAGGAACCATTAGAGGCTTTTAAAATGAGAGGATATAAATACATAATATCCTCTACTAACTAAGGGCTACAAATCAAACTAATAACTTCTAGGCTTAATCTCCTTTGTTTACTCTAAAAGTGGACCTTATCGACACCAATGGCTAAAGTATTGCTAATCATCTTTCGTATCACTGAATCCATTTGTATATTCGGCGATTTGATGTTGGCTTCTAGAAATGCATCCTCACAAGTTTGTACATTCTCGATATTGGAGCTTAATTCCATGCTTACTTGGTAAACGTCATGCAAAGAGAGAGCATCAAGGACTCTCTTATCGCTATCGAGGATGGATTTGTAGCTATCCAAGCATGTTTCAAGGCAAGAAGCAGTCATTTTTTGGGTGGAGTGATCTTGCATAAGTTTCGTAGCCTTGTCTATGGCTTCCTTAACCTTGTTATCCATTGCTTGAATCTCAAGTTTGAGGACAGATACGGGTTCTGCAACAAATTTACTATGACCTAGGAATGGAACAATATTTGATATACACTCTACAGGATGGTCAGTGTCTTTACAGATTTGCTGAAGCCCAGGGTCAACATTATTGGTTGGTAATGTAGGTAATTTATTAAATGTTTGGTCTATTCGAGTTCCGGAAGATTTGGAAAAATGAACATTAAATGCTGCAGATGGAGCTGAAGATGATGAGTGAGAAAAAGAGTAATGATAGGAATAAGACGGAGGGGTAGAGGTAGAAGTGGAGAAGGAGAAGAGACAGGAAAGGGAGACGAAGGCCAAGATTAAATGGTTCATCCCCATGGTCTCTTCACTTGGATAATAGGAGAATAAGAGGAAAAGCTTGATTGTGTTGGGGAATGGCAAATAGCCACAAATTTAAAGCATTTTAAGGCATTGGTTGGGCATGGAAATAGCAACTCAAAGAGAGATGTGCCACACAATCTAATATTAAGATAATTGGTTCTCCTTTTATTACAATTGCTTACATTTCGATACTCACTTTAGTGGAGTGTATAAATTGATTTTTTTATCAATTGCCATATTACATGTAATTTTGTAATAAACAATATTTTAGAGGTAAAAATACTATGTAGTCCCTTATATTAGGGTTTAGATTATATTTTGCTCTTTCTATTAAAAATTAGTTCATATATGTTAGATTAAAAAGTAAATTAATCCTTCTGTTAAAAATTGGTTCATGTATGTCAGCACAAGGTATATCTAGCACATCATATGTATGTGTCGAATTATTTGTTAATAAGGTTTTTACAGTAAAAAATGGATGATTTTTTTTGAATAGAAATGACTAGTTTGTTATTTGATCTAACATACATAGACTAATTTGTTCATTTTTTAGCAAAAGGGACAAAATATAATCTAACTCTTAATACAAGGACCTCTATAATACTTTTACGTAATTTCATAAAAAATGTTAACTACTAATTATGTACTATATAAATTGTAGGTATTAATGTTATATTATGGGTATGCGTATGTTGTAGATATATTTATTCTTCAATTTAATTATTTTTTTAATCTTTACATTATTTTTCGAATTTTCACTACTAAGGACAAAAATTTAAAAATTCAAAAGATAGTAAATACAGGATTAAAATGATCAAATTAGAACATATTGACTAAATTCGTAAATTATACATAATACAGGGAGTGATATCGGCATTTGACAAAAACAATAATAATTGAATCTTCGTTATCTCAGTAGCGTCCATCGTTTGCATTTCAAACCCTATAAAGAGAAAAGGGAAATCCCCAAAACCCCTACGAAAATTGGGTTTTGGTAAAAGAAAGAAGGATCAGACATGTCGAAACGCAAATTCGGATTCGAAGGGTTTGGGATTAACCGTCAATCAACCTACAACTTCGAGCGATCCCAAGCTCCTCAACGTCTATACGTCCCTCCTTCCTCTCGTCATTCCCACGACAACTACGACGATAACGACCTTGACGACATCGATTATGCCGATAACAATGATACTTCCAACGAAGGCGACACCAATGACCCTACCAGCAATGGCAACGGAGGGGAAGATGACGAAATCGACCCTCTCGACGCCTTCATGCAAGGTATTGAGGAGGATTTGAAAGCGAAGCCGCCTCCGAAGCCCAAGGAGAAGACGGAGAGGTATAAAGAGGATGAAGATGAGGATGATCCAGTGGAGAGTTTTTTGAGGTCGAAGAAGGATGTTGGGCTGACCTTGGCGGCGGATGCTTTGCGTGCTGGGTATGATTCTGATGAGGAGGTTTATGCCGCTGCCAAGGCTGTAGATGCGGGTTTGTTGGAGTATGATTCTGATGATAATCCCGTGGTTGTAGACAAGAAGAAGATTGAGCCGATTCCGGCCCTTGATCACAGTTCCATTGAGTATGAGCCGTTTAATAAAGATTTTTATGAGGAGAAGGCTTCAATTTCAGGTAACTGATATCGCAGATTATCTGATAATTATGAGTTTAAGATGTTCAGAACTAGAAGAAAAGAACATATATATTGGTAGTACTATTCTGTTATTAACGATATTATGTGGATCAAATATTAGTTGGATAATTATAATTACTTGGTTGACTGCAACGTAAAGCTTATTTCACAATGGACAAGGATTTATTCTTATCCGAATGCAGCTTAATTTACTTGATTATCTTCTGGACTATACTAGCATAATTTATAAAGTTCGAATAGAGTATGAAATGTAAATATTATTTAGAACTTAGAGGCATAAGTGATTTATAGTATTTCTTTTAGGTTAGCCAGAGGTCCTAGGAGATTATTGGCATTTAATTGAAGTCATATACATCATGACTCTGTTATTCATTATTGCTTATAAATTTATAATGTGGCACTTTTTTCATAATATAAGGATCATATTCTTCATTGAGGTTGCTCTGAACCTAAACTCCTTTTTCTTCAAAAAATTCCATTTTCCAGGAATGAGTGAGCAGGAAGTTGCTGAATACCGAAAGAGTTTGGCTATCCGTGTTTCTGGTTTTGATGTCCCAAGACCTGTAAAGACATTTGAAGACTGTGGTTTTGCACCAGAGTTAATGCGAGCTATTGCAAAACAAGGGTATGAAAAGCCAACAACTATTCAGTGCCAAGCCTTACCTATTGTCCTCTCTGGGAGGGATGTTATTGGTATAGCAAAAACTGGTTCTGGTAAAACTGCTTCTTTTGTGCTTCCTATGATTGTACACATTATGGATCAGCCTGAACTTCAGAAGGAGGAGGGTCCAATTGGAGTGATATGTGCACCTACCCGAGAACTAGCACACCAAATCTTCTTGGAAGCAAAGAAATTTGCAAAAGCCTATGGGATACGTGCCTCTGCTGTGTATGGTGGAATGTCCAAACTTGATCAGTTCAAGGAACTTAAGGCAGGATGTGAGATAGTCGTTGCTACACCTGGTCGATTGATAGACATGCTAAAAATGAAGGCACTGACAATGACAAGAGCAACTTATTTGGTACTTGATGAGGCTGATCGAATGTTTGACCTTGGGTTTGAGCCTCAAATAAGGTCCATTGTTGGCCAAATCAGACCTGACCGACAGACATTACTATTTTCAGCAACAATGCCCCGCAAAGTTGAAAAGTTAGCAAGGGAAATTCTCAGTGACCCAGTCAGAGTCACAGTTGGGGAAGTGGGAACAGCTAACGAGGATATTACTCAGCATGTTCATGTACTTCCTTCTGACTCTGAGAAGTTACCCTGGCTTCTTGAGAAGCTACCTGGAATGATTGATGAGGGTGATGTTTTGGTGTTTGCTTCCAAGAAAGCTACTGTTGATGAGATTGAGTCTCAGCTCTCTGGTAAGGGCTTTAAGGTTGCTGCCCTTCATGGTGATAAAGATCAGGCTTCTCGAATGGAAATTCTACAAAAGTTTAAATCTGGCATCTACCATGTTCTCATTGCAACTGATGTTGCTGCTCGTGGTCTTGACATCAAGTCAATTAAGTCAGTTGTGAACTATGATATTGCAAAGGACATGGACATGCATGTGCACCGTATTGGTAGAACAGGTCGTGCTGGTGACAAAGATGGTATTGCGTATACTCTGATAACTCAAAAGGAGGCTCGGTTTGCTGGTGAATTGGTAAATAGTTTAATTGCTGCTGGGCAGAATGTTTCCATGGAACTGATGGATCTTGCTATGAAGGTAACTCAGTTGCTTCAAGTAATATTTATTTTGTAGTCAATGGCATTCACTGAAGTTATTAGATAGCGATGGATAACATCCTTTTTTTCGCTTCGACTTTGGTGATCTTCTGTATTGCTTTCCAGTTTCCTGAAACAATGCTATGACTGGTGGCACTATCTTATAAAGTTACCTAGTTCTTCATTCTTGATATCTGTAGATTTCGGATTTGATGTATGTGTATGATAATTTTGTCCCAAAACTTGCCTTGTCTATAAACAGGACGGGAGATTTAGGTCCAAGCGTAATGCAAGACAAGGAGGTATGATTCTCTTTGACATACCAATGTAGTTATTGCGCATGCGATTGTTTTAGCTTTTGTGAAGAACAAAAATGCAAGGCAGCTGAAGAAATGTTGATCACCATTTCTTTATGTATATGATCATTTAGAACAAAAATGCAAGTGCATTGAACTCTGAAGTGATGTGTGCTATAACATGCAGGTGGGAAGAAAGGCAGAGGAAGGGGTGGCAGTGGGAGTGGTCGAGGTGTGCGTGGAGTTGATTATGGTATGGGTATTGGATATAATCCAGAATCCAGTAATGCTTCATCTCAGGCTGTTCAAAGTCGAAATGCTGCCGTAAATTCTCTCAAAACTGGCATGATGGCACAAATGAAGAGTAACTTTGTTGCTGCTTCATCAAACTCTCAAAGTCAAGGCTTCAATAACAGTTCAAGTATCAGGAGACCAACTCTGTCTGGATTTGTATCTGGCGGTACCATTGGTGGAGATATAAATAGGCCTCAGATGGCCACTTCATTCAACACTGCTCCTACATCAGGATTGAACACTTCACAAAATACTGGACAAAACGCTACCCAGAGTAGCTCAGAGAGGTCCCTTTTCTTTTAAAACTGAAATTTCATGATGGCATTCTGCAATGCTTTTCTTGGTTTTTTCAAGAAAACTTCTATGCTGATTACACTCGTACTTTGCTCTTTTTTGACAGGTCTAGAGATGGACCAAGAGAAAGGCGAAGGCCCTCTGGGTGGGACCGTTAGTTTCCACATGTTGATCAATGATTCTGTTTACATAAACGGGAAATTTTGTCTGTTCAAATATTGAATGAACCTTACCTGTATCATTATCATGCTTAGTAAGTCTTCTTTCTTTTTGTTCAATTATAGGTCCCGTCTGTTTTTCATATTTTGGTTCTAGAATTTTATTTTCTGCATATTTATATATTCTCCAACTTTCCCTCCCCATCTGTTATTATTCGAGTACCTTTAGTTAGTTGATAATAATTTCAAGTAATTCCAGTGTAATCTTTCGGAAGAATAGGTTCGCTGTCATCTTCCAATGGCACTAAAATGCGTAGCCATTCCTTCTTTCTTATTGGACCCCTCTACCTCAAAATCTGTCACCTTTTGCCTTGAACTTGCATTGTTGACTTCAATGTCATTCTTGATAGCAAACAGAGAGTTATTGATGCTATCTCCATTGGCGATGCTAATCAGCTGAGCGTAGAAAGATGCGTTGAAAGAAGCCGACATTAAATGGCCAATACAAAAGATGGATTCATTGCTTAGCAAGATGATGACTAAGAGTTTGACCATTGGTGTCGACATGGTCCACTCTTAGAGGAAGAATCGATTTAGAAACTCTAATAACAAAGGACATTAACCCAAAAATGTAATTCATTTTTTAATGTGCTTAATCCCATAGATTTAGGGTTAAATTTTATTGTTGTTGCTATTGTTCTTTTTATATCTAGCCGCTTCTTTTAACATAATTGGATCAATGCCTTTAGTTTAATTTATAAATCATATTATAATGGTCCCAATCTTCATTGCTTGTTGAATCAATTTAATATTTGGGACCTAATTAACTTGCTCTAGTTATATCTAAATATATATATTGTAGTTCCAAGGTAACGAAATTTCAAGCAGTGGTAGCAGAGATGTATCAATCGGATTAGGTACGTAAAACAAAGTGCTTAACTAATCATTAAGTTAAATTAACTTAAGCTTTGTCCTCTCTGTTTCTAGTTATAAATCGGGGCTTGATCTCTTTTAGTTGACTTTAACTTTCCCTACACCCAAAGTGCGAAAAGGTTTAGGTAATTAGTACAGGTAACAATAATTAATAATAAATTTTGGGTGTTTATTAGGTATTCATTTAATAATAATTGGAATCGAGGGGAATGATACTTTTTTATTAAAATCGGAATCAAACAGATAACACCTTAATTTAATAAGATTTGGATTATGTCTAATTCTGCTTTCAGTCCCAATACGTCTTTTTACTTTTGAATTTAGTCTCTCTATACTTTTGATTTTGCAATTGAAATCCATTTGTTAAAGGAAATTTGTTGAATTTGATTACGCGACATTTTTAATAAGAAAAATACCCATTTGATTAATTTAAAATAGAATGGAAACCATGTAAGTAAAAAAAAAACTCTACTTTTACTTCATTAATACAGTCCTGAAAATTTTTACAACCCCAAATTTAGAAAAAAAAATATTATAACCTTGGATTCAACATATTTATTTGGTTATTAGCCTATATATATATAATATTAATGGAATTACTTTAATAGAAAAACTAAATTTCAAATGTGTGTGGAGTATAGGGGTTGAGAACTAATTAGACCTTAGGATAATATTTCAAATATATACACATATATAGTGTTTGGTGATTAAATAAAATGCATAAATTTAGATGGAATAAGATACCATGTCTTTATGTCAACTAATTCAAACTATGGACGTGGCAACCGACTTAATCTTTCTTTTTATTCAAAAACCCCTACAAATTAATCTAATTTATATATAATGTTCCTCATCACACAAACAAGAGAGTTTTTAGTGATCTTTCCATTTCTTCTTTATTCCTTTGTTCATCGGAGTGAAGAAAACAATGGGGTGGTGGGATAATTCATATCACAAAGCTAAGAAACTCCTCATTTCACCCACCATGAAACAACCCTTTCACTTGCTAGCAACCCTCCTCCTCAGCCTGTGGCTTCCCCTTGCTTACCTCCTCGTCGCCAGGCTATCTTATGTTAGCTACACCTTAAACGCCACCGTGTTAGACCCTTCTTCTACACCTTCCCCACCATCGTTCCTTTTCTCTTTCTACTTGTACACCAATCCAGCTCTTCTTTATTTCCTCGTTGCAGCTATTAGCATCGTGGCTCTGGTTCATGGTTTGACGGGGAAAGTCAGCTTCGTAACTGAGTCACCGAGTGCTTTTCATCGACCCCATTTGCGTATTGCATGGATTATTTTATGTATAGTGCAAGTTTCCGTTGGGTTGGGGATTGAAGGAAGCGTAGCGGTAGGTATCAACGGTCCTGGTTTTGGGGTTCAAAGGAGTGTTTTAAGTAGACTAATATTCTTCTTGGGTTTGCATGAGGTGATGCTTGTTTGGTTCCGAACGGTGGTAAAACCGGTGGTGGATGATTCTATCTTTGGTGGCGTTAGTGAAGAGAAATGGGTTCATAGGGCTGCTATTGCTTTGAGCGTTGGCACCCTATGGTGGTGGAAACTTAGGGATGAAGTGGAGTCATTAGTGGTGGTTGCAGAAGCTAAGAGGGAGCTGTCAATGGAGATTGAAATGGCTGATTTTCTTGGTTGGTGGCTATATTACTTGACTGTCACAATTGGTATGGTTAGAATTGTTAAAGCACTTCTTTGGGTTGGTTTTGCGTTGCTTTGTAGAGGTGTAAGAAGGAACATCGATGATGAGATCATCGCCATGGAAGAGGAAGATCAAGACAAGGTATAAACATAAAACTCGAGATGAGAGATTTGAATTAAATTTGTTAAATTTCTTTTTCTTAAAAGGATAAATCAATTGAATTAAGACAAAGATGTAAAGTTGAAGCTGTCTTGATTCTTTTTTTTATTTTCTTTTTCCCACCAAATGTGGGTTTGTTTATTGTTGTTGGGTCAATGGTGACTTTCCTTTAATATGAAAAAGAAAAATACAAATTTTATAATTCTTAATTGGTATAATTGTAAAATATTGTGAATTGAGTCTTGATTGGCATGAATATTGTTGTCAATGTAGAAGGACGTGGGTTTAAGTGCGTTGAAGCGTATTATCTTCCTATTTATGGGTTGAAAATGGGCTATAGGTAATTCTAAATATTGTGTCAAAAAGAACAAATATAATCGGAACTTATAATGAAATTATTCAAAAAATAAAATAAATATAAGTTGTTCAAGTATATTATTATGTATATTATCCTCGACCCAATAAAACAAGTCTCATATTGTAAATAAAGATAATATCATTTTAACATACATTACATGTAGACGGAGGCTATAAATGCCTTACCACTAGATAAAATTGAAATAATTTATAATTGATACATACACTATCAGTGAATCCTGTGATATAACTTTACAAAGATAAAGGATAATTTTTAATAAATATAAAAAAAACTTGCAATAATGTGATATAAATTATATTTATAAATTGTCAATGTATTCAACTCAAACACAATAAAATTAAACTAGACTCAGATTAAGCATTTAATCCAAAATCAATTGATAAAAAATGGAAAGATTTTATTTGTATATAAGAAATTTAAAATTTAATAAAAATTTCCGCTATTAAAAGACAAAGAAGCCTATCATGTTACAACTTTTAAGAAGTACTGAGTATGACTAATGTTTCACAACAATATAATAAAATTTCACTCTGATACCATATTAAACATCAATCTTAAAATTTAAACAATAACTTTAGAAAAAAGAATGACATGAAAGGATTAAGGAGGATATAGAAAAACAATTAATGTATATATATATATATATATATATATTCTAGATAAGAGATTTGTTTATTCTAATATAAAATTATATTAATTTTTTTAACTTTTAAAAGAATAAATATTTTAACAAATTGATAGTTGATTTAAACAATATAATTGTACATATTATGTATGTAAAGTTTCAAATCAATCAAATATACTTATCATATTAATTAAAAAATATTATCTTATTTGTTATATATTTAATATTCAAAAAAAAAAAAGAAAAGAATTTAACATAGAAACATATTAATATACTCAAAATTCATTATGCATTATATACATGAATAAAACATAAAATATAATGATTAGATTGGATTAGAAAAATATTAATTATATAAAAAAAGGTGTGCAAATCCGACTGAGTTTTACGCTAGTGTAAGTTTATCTTTAATCATAGGCTTAATACATCATTCAGTCTCTAAAATTTATTATTTTTCTATTTTGGTCCTTTAAAAATTTTTTTATCTCAGATAATGACCTAACGTTATTAACCATTTTGGATTAAGTCCTTATTTGTGTTAAAATCATATTTGAGTGTGAGATCTAACATTCACTTGATTGAAATGAAACTAATTTGATTTGTGTTGTGTTGATTCCAACTGAAGTGGTTGTTAACCAATCCAGCTTTGGATAACTTCCAATAACCTATAAATATTTTTAAATGTGAGAATTTTGTTGTTTCAAGTCAACAAGGTTTTTTAACTGGGGTTGGTTAGGCTTCAATTATTATTCATTTAATGTAAAATTAATTATAAAATTATTTTTTAAGAATTGCAATTATAATTATAATGGTCTTATTATATTATACAAAGATACATGGAAGATAAAAGAAAACATTATATTACATATATAGATTGAAGGGAGAATATATTCAGATTGAAGATAAGTCAAAGTTGCTTAAAAACTCACAAAATTATGAAAATATATAAATATTAATATAAAATTTATATCTTCGAATTGACTTAAGATTGATTTTGAGTAAAAGAAAAGGAAAAGGAAAGAAAACTATGATATAATTAAGTTTAGAGTTGTTGATGAGTTAGATCAGATCGGGTCTGATTTCAAAAAATATTCTAAACCTAAGTATGCTTTGCCTAAATGACATGTTTTATTATTCAAAAAATAATTAAAATATTTTTAATTAAATACGATTATAAATATATAAATATCAATATAGCTTTTTATACTTTTATTGTCTTTAAACAATAAAACAAATCACCTTACTTGAGGTTAGACATGTTCATGCAATGGGTTATCTATCCAGGTTCGAAGGCTCACTCAAAATTTAAGAGATTTTGGATAGATATATTAGGATCAGAAAATAGACTTAGACAAAAAAAAAAAAAATACTTGTTTAAAATATGAATCAGACTCAGGCTTGAACTTTCAATGCCCCAACTTGACTCATCCCATTTTTAAGTTTATAATATTTTATATTATGTTATTTTAATATATTATATAATTTAGAACACATTAAAAAAACTTATACTAAATATATAATACTAATCTAATGTAAACATTAAAATAATGTTAATATGACTATATAAAAAATTTTAATAAATAAAAAATATTAAAATATTAAATATTAAGATAATATATATAAATATTTTTTAAAAAATTTAAAATAATATGGGTGGGTCTAAAATAGGCTTAGGTTAGTATTTTACAAATATGAGTGGATTTAGGTAAAATTTTAAGCCCATATTTTGGGTCAGGTCGAGCTCGAGCAAGTATAAATTATGTTAATATTAAGCTTAAGTCCAGCCCGAATCAGACCCATGAGCACCTCTACTTGAGATTGGAAAAATATAAATCCAAATCTGACCTCAAATGAATTAAATTACTTGACTTATGAATATCTTTAATCAAGTTTGACCTTTATTCACTCAAGAAATAGATAATTAGAGAGCAACCCAAGAATACGATTAAATTTGATTATTATGTAACGTGATATATAAATTTGAGTTTGAGATAATTATATTTTATTTTTGGTTCAGTTTTCTTATATCACTACCTTCGTTATCAACAAAATACTATTTTACAGTTACTTATTATGTATACATAAATGCATTTAAAAAATATATAAAAATAATGGTATTTATTTTTTTAAAATATATATAATTTTAAATTAAATAAAGTTTTAGGTGTATAATTAAATCAAAATAAAAATTGCATAAGTATAATTACAAATTTCATATAAAATCAGTGTTTATAAGATTCATGCCCGAACAAATAAGTTTCAAGCGGACAAATATAGCCAGGCTCGGCCCTGGGGTCGTCCAGAGGTGTTGTTGCCCAGGGCTCAAGGTAAAAGTTGTCCAAAATATTATTTTCTAGTTTTTAAGGGTCCAAAAAATTCTTTTGCCAACTTTTAAAGAACTTAAACCTCATTTTATTATTTTGCCTAAGACTTCAAAAATATTAAAAACGGGTCTGAATATAACAAGTATCTAAGAATGTAGAATGACTATTTTCTATGATCATATAAAATCAATGGTTCTTCCGCAAATGCAACACTGTTTTCAAAACTGGTGGGTCGAACCCAATCCTGAACGTAAGCTTCAGCAACACAATGGACATGCGATACAGGGACATCAACTGCCTGCCAACAGAACTTGTTTCCATCAAACCAAAAAGACGACAATATGGCAAGCAGTCAGGTAGTCTTAGTAACATCAGCATCGTGCAATCAATTAACAATAAACGGCTGGACTGAATCATAATCGACATTCACTTGTGCTGCTGCCATGCCTTCTTCGCTCGCGCACAGTGAAGTAAAACACACGATCTATATTCTCTGCTAACCGGCCTTTGCATGGCACGTGTTAAAGCATTTAGTCAGGCTGATAGAGTTGGTAAATAATAGAGTTGTTATTCTGTTAGTATTAGCTGTTCAAGCAGTTATACTGTTAGCAAAGTCTGCTTGTCAGAAGGTGTTATAAAAGGATAACGTCCTTTATCAAAAAGATTAAGATTGGTTTTCTGAAAATCAATTAAATCAGTTCTCTCATTTTCTTCAATCTAAGAGTTCAAGTTTTCTTTAGTTTTTACCTTAGATTTCTTCATGGTATCAGTCGCTAGATAGTCTTGGGAGCCATGGCTACCACAAATCCCGCTGTTGACGCTTCTGCTGAGTCGAATTGTGTGTCGTTCACTACCACAAATCCCGCTGTTGACGCTTCTGCTGAGTCGAATTGTGTGTCGTTCACTGGCGATCGTGTGGTTACGTCATTTTCGCGTCACGAAGTAGTTAAGCTTACGGATGATACCTTCATGCAATGGCAGCAACAAATCAAGCTTATACTCGACGGTTACGATCTTGTTGGTCTTCTTGATGGAACCTTACCTCCTCCGGCCCGGTTCGTTACTAGTGCTGATGGCTCGTTGGTCCCTAATCCTCTGGCTCCGGTTTTCAAGCAACAGGACCGTTTACTCACAACCTGGCTCCTCTCCACGATAAGTGTCCCTTTGTTGCCATCGTTCACCGATGCTAAATCGGCGTGTGATGTGTGGCTCACAGCAACCGATCTATTCGCAGCCGACACGGGAGCCAAACAGTCGCGTCTACGACATGAACTTCACTCACTAAAGAAAGGTAATCAGACTGTTAAAGCTTACATTGCTAAGATTAAAACGCTTTGTGCTTTGTTGGAAACTTCAGGATCTCAGATCTCTGATGATGAAAAGATAGAGATCGTCTTGGCTGGCCTACCACCGGAGTTTGAGACCGTTGTGTCTTTCGCCTCTATGGCTCCTGGTCTTCTCTCGTTCAATCGACTTGTTACTGCTCTTGTGGAGTGTGAGAGCCGGCAGAGTCGAGCGATCCAGGATCTCTCTCTCCATGCTAATCTTGTTGAGTCTGCGTCACCTCCGGTGGCGGAAAGCTTCCGCGGCGGGCGTTCATCCTCTCGTGGCCGTGGGAGGTCGTTTCGTCCGCGCGTGCAATGTCAGATTTGTAGTCGTTTTGGCCATGTCGCCCAGCGATGTTATTATCGCTATCACCGTGACTCTGACTCCTCGCCGACGATGCCTCCGGTGGAAATCCATGGTGGTCCGGTGGTTGAGCATGGACCAGGTTATTTGGGCGATGGTGTTCGTGCGCTTGGGAAAGATGATGGAACCGAATGGGGTTTTAAATCCCCAAGGGTGAGTTTTTTTTCTAATAACTCTGGTCAGCATCAGTTTCATAGGGGTCCACATCATTATTGTTTGGCTGAAAATTATGGTCAAAATAAGCTTCCACTAAGTCAAAATTGGGGTGCTGCACATGGTCAAAATTGGGGTGCTTCTGGTCAACAATGTGTGGCTGATTTTGGTAATCAAATGCGTGGTCAAAATTTGGGTGTTTCTGGTCAACAATGTATGGCTAATTTTGGTAATCAAATGGCGCGTGGGCCATATGATGTTCGAAGTTTTGGGCAGCAAAATAGAGGATTTGTTGGGCCACAGTCGTGCGATGACAAGCTGGATCAGGTTATGGCGGGTGGTGGTTCAGCTCCTTGGCATACAAAACCACGTGCTCGAGTTTATTCTGGGTCTGATCCCTGTATTGGACTTCCTAGACTTGGAGATTTACATGCTTCGGATTATTCGGACATGCCTAGGTCTCATATCCACACTGCTCAAGTTGGCTCCAATGACTGTGGTACTGACTCGTTTATTTCGGTACCTGTCGGTACCACATCGTGGTATCCTGATTCGGGAGCAAGTCATCACGTTTATCGAGATCCGAAGGCTCTTCATGACGTCACACCTTACTCAGGTATGTCTCTCTTTTAATGGGAAATGGCACTCCTACTCAAATTTCGTCAATTGGTACTGGATTTTTACCCACTTCGTCTAGATTGCTTCGCTTGTCAAATGTGTTATGTGTGCCGTCCATAAGAAAGAATCTCATATCAGTATCCCAATTTGCTAATGAAAATGACGTGTTCTTTGAGTTTCACCCTACATATTGTGTCATTAAGGACCTAAAGACGGGGGTGATCCTGCTGAAGGGCCACATACGTGACGGACTATATCATTTCCCTGTGCCTGCTGAAGTTCCGTTTGTTGCTCACACCAAGGTTCAAAATAAAATTGTTGATTGTTCTGTGTTTGACTTGTGGCATAATCGCCTCGGTCATCCATCTTTTGCTGTTGTTAAAAGCATTTTAGACACATGTAACATCAAGTTTAATAAGGATTGTAATAATCGAATCTGTGCTGCCTGTCAACAAGGACGGTCTCATAAATTGCCGTTTTCTTTGTCTACTACTGTGTATAAACCATTTGAGTTAATTGTCTCTGATTTGTGGGGTCCCGGGGCTGTAGCCAGTGGAAATAAGTGGTACTATGTGACGTTTGTTGATGCATGCACTCGGTTTACTTGGATCTACCTCTTAAGTCAGAAATCTCAAGCATTGGAGTGTTTTGTGCGTTTTTTGAAGTTGGTTCAAACACAATTCGGCAAGTCAATAAAACAGTTTCAGAGTGACTGGGGTGGAGAATACCGGGCATTTGCATCTGTTTTGGCTTCAAATGGAATTGTTCATCGGCTAACGTGTCCTTACACATCTGAACAAAACGGGATTGCTGAACGCAAGCATCGACATATTGTAGAAATGGGCATCACTTTGTTAGCTCAAGCAGGACTCTCCATGGAGTATTGGGGATATGCATTTTGTTGTGCAGTGCATCTCATAAATCGTCTTCCAACGACAGTTCTACATGGAAAGTCTCCCTTTTCAGTCTTGTATGGTCATGAACCCACTTATGACTATTTACGTGTGTTCGGTTGCTGTTGTTATCCCTATCTCCGTCCATACACAAAACACAAGCTGGATTTTAGATCCGAACCCTCTACTTTTCTAGGCTACAGTAGTCAGCACAAAGGGTACCAATGTCTTCTTCCGGATGGTAAGGTGATTGTATCTCGACATGTTGTTTTTGATGAAAGTAAGTTCTTGTCATCTCGAGGTAAAGGTCAGTCTGAAAGCACAGGCTTGGAGTCTAAGGAAACTGTTTCACCAGCGTTTCCTCTAGTTCGGAAAATTTCTCCTTGCCCTATGGAAACTTCGACAACACTGTTAAATTCTACCCGGTCGTCATCCGCTGGCAATGCTGTCGCTTCATCTCAGTCAATTCCGTCGTCATCCGATGGTAATGTTGCATCTGATGGTAATGTTGCATCTTCCTCTCACTACATTTCAACTGGCTTTGTTGCTGAATCTAGTCGTCAAAATGCTGATGATATTGTTGGCCTGTCTTGTCCTCCGGGAGTAGTTGACACACGTACTTTGGTTCCTCCGTTTATTTCTAGTAATACTGATCAGTTACCTAGTCTCAGAATTCCGACGAGTAATGCTCATCCGATGATGACTCGAGCCAAGGTTGGGGTTTTCAAACCCAAAGCAATGGTCGTTGAGGCTACAGAACCGTCTACAATAGATCAAGCTTTTTTGTCTTCTGAGTGGACTGCTGCAGCACAGGCTGAGTATGATGCCCTTATTCACAACTCAACTTGGGAGCTTGTTCCTCTCCCATTAAATCGTAAGGTTATCGGTTGTAAGTGGTTGTTCAAGACTAAAAGGAATCCGGATGGTACTATTGCTCGGCGAAAAGCCAGATTGGTAGCAAAAGGCTGTTCTCAAATGCCGGGTTGTGATTTTAAAGAAACATTTAGTCCAGTTGTCAAGCCTGCTACTATTCGTGTTATATTGTCTATTGCTGTGTCCAGAGGATGGTCTCTTAGGCAGGTCGATGTGAATAATGCTTTCTTGAACGGGGAATTGGATACTGAAGTTTTTATGCACCAACCACCTGGCTATGTTCAATATGATTCATCTGGTAAACCACTTGTGTGTCGTCTAAAGAAAGCGTTATATGGTCTGCGTCAGGCACCACGTGCTTGGTTTGAGAAGCTGAAACATTTTCTTGTGTCTATTGGATTTATTGTTTCGAAGTCTGATGCGTCGTTGTTTGTTCGAGTTCAACCTGCCGCTACTCTATATGTCTTGGTATATGTAGATGACATCATAGTCACTGGGAGCTTGACTACCGATATTGATCAGTTTGTTTGCTTGCTCAATGATGAGTTCTCGCTCAAGGACATGGGTAATCTTCACTATTTTCTCGGGATTGAGGTACGTCGAAACATCTTAGGGTGTCTTCATTTATGTCAGACAAAATACATAAGAGATATTCTTGATCGCGCTTCGATGTCTAATGCAAAAGCTGTCCACACACCTATGTTAAGCTCGTCTGTCATATCCAAATACGATGGTGAACCGTTGGCTGATCCGACTGAATATAGAAGTCTTGCCGGGGCACTTCAGTACGTAGTTCTTACTCGTCCTGAAATTGCTTACGTTGTCAATAGGATATGTCAGTTTATGCATAGCCCCACCACTGTTCACATGGCTGCTCTCAAACGCATTTTGCGATATCTCTGTGGTACTATTGAGTATGGAGTTGTCATCAGGCGATCAGATCGTTTATCCTTAAGTGCATATGCCGATGCCAATTGGGGGCTCGATTTTGATGATCGACGATCAACTTCCGGGTTTTGTGTCTATTTTGGCACAACACCTGTTTCTTGGGGGTCAAAGAAACAACAAGTGGTTGCTCGGTCTACGGCTGAGGCTGAATACCGAAGTCTTGCGGTAGCTACTAGTGAAGTTACATGGCTTCTCTCGTTACTTCAAGAGTTATAAGTCAAGTCAGATGTTACTCCTACTGTTTGGTGTGATAGCTCTGGTGCAGTAGCTGTTGCAGCTAATCCTGTTTTACACTCTAAATTCAAGCATGTTGAGTTAGATCTGTTTTTTGTTCGGGAGAAAGTTGCAGATGGGTCTGTTATCGTCGGGGAAGTTCCGGCTTGTGACCAAGTAGCGGATATTTTTACCAAACCGCTTTCAGCATCTTGTTTTGCGCGTTTTCGTAATCTTCTTCGGGTTTTACCAGTCGAGAAGCTGGGTGAATGTTAAAGCATTTAGTCAGGCTGATAGAGTTAGTAAATAATAGAGTTATTATTCTGTTAGTATTAGCTGTTCAAGCAGTTATACTGTTAGCAAAGTCTGCTTGTCAGAAGGTGTTATAAAAGGATAACGTCCTTTATCAAAAAGATTAAGATTGGTTTTCTGAAAATCAATTAAATCAGTTCTCTCATTTTCTTCAATCTAAGAGTTCAAGTTTTCTTTAGTTTTTACCTTAGATTTCTTCAGCACGTAATTGTGCAGCACCCTCTCCAAATAAAAATCCTGATTTTAGGAGGCATAACCCTGATTTTCTAGCAAAAATTTTGTTTTTTAAACTTTTTGAATTTTTATAATTTTTCATATTACTTTTATAATTAATATAAATTTATAACAATTTGTCTTCTTTTTTTTTGCATTTTTATCATATTTTGTTCATACATATATTTATTTATTTTTAATAATATATTTAAAATAATTTTATGGTTATACAAATTTTAATACATTAATTTTAAAATATTCATATAATTGGTTTTCCAAGCACTCTGTTAACTGCATCAAATATCCCAAAAATATAATTTTCATTTTAAATTCATCTTTAAACTTTGAAAATATTTTAATTACATTGGTTTAATGTTATATTAATAAGTTTATTTTATTGTTAAAATTGTATTAACTATATGGTATTAACTATTAAATAAAACATTAAATCTTCTGTGACTACTTTAAAATAAAAAATATAAAATATAAAAAATGAATATTATAAAAATATTAATTTTAACTCGTTCACTCTCCCTTTCTTTATTTTACTGTATTTTTAGTTTTTAATTTTAAATGTTGTACTACAACATTTTATTTTATTTTTTTAACTTTCATTTAAAATTAACAATTTCAATAATAAAAAAAATTAATTCGCATTACATACATAACTTTAGAATGTAATTAGAACAGTTTGAAATTTGGAAATCAATTTAAAATAAAATCATAATTTGGGATGCCTGATGTAATTGTAATTAGAACGATTTAAAATTTGAGAATCAACTTAAAATTAAGATTATAATTTGGGATGTCTGAAGCAATTAATCCAAATTCAACAACTAATCACAAAGAAACTGACGAATAAAGACCAATACTATTGCATGCAATTGAAAACAAAATGTCCATGAAAAACCCAAAAAGCAGACTAAATCCAAGATTCAATGAAGCTCACCGTTAAACAGTAACACAAGGAAGAAGAAGATAATGGTACCGAATACTCACGAGCACAAGCCGACTCCAAAAAACTCAAGCATATATCATCGGCTAACACCATAATTAGCTTTGGGAACTGCCACCACCAACGGCTTAAACAAAGGATAATCTGGGATTTCCGGTATCTCAACCGCATACCCATTTACTTCTTCCACAATGTGCAGCACGGAGTTCAGTGACCGCAATCTCTCCGTTAATCCCATAGCTTCAGCTCTCAACAGGTAATTGGCAGATTCCATCTCGATGTAGCGTTGGGTCGAGGCGTTGATCTCTTTAGATAGCCGGCTATTCTCTTTCTGCAATAAACTCACTTCGTTACACAAATCTTCCATCAGCTTCCGTTTCTTCATACGCGACCGCCTTGCCGACTCACGGTTCAATAGCATCCTCTTCCTTTTCCTCTCGTCGATGTTTGCATACCTAGGGTCGGACTCGGATCCGGAACTCGCTGGCCTTTGCACAGAAGCAGCCATCACAGAAAAAAAAACTTGGTTTCTAACTAATTTGTTGTTTTTAAAACCAGGAGAATTTAACAAGAATTAATAAAACAAATTATGAAAACGAAGAAAGGGTCTGATCTAGTTCATGAGAAAACATAGAACCAATAAAGGAAAACGACTGAAAACGAGTGAAGAGCACTGATTCGAGGCATGAGGACTGATCTCATAGAAAATCTAATATCATCGGGTACCAAAATCAACAACAAAGAAACCTAAAATACCCAAGATTTAAAACCAGTTCTATAGATAAAGAAAATGAAGAAAACTTGGCTGGTCGAACAGAGGAGCAAATGCAAATCGAGAAAAAGGGTTTGATTGGTGAAGAAAATGTGAATGGAGGGTTTATTATTTAAGGATCTTTAGAAGTGGTTAACTATGGAAAAAAAGAAGTACTAGGGGTGTCACCATGGCATATAAAGTAAGGCCAGATAGTCAAGACGTGGTCAGGTTCTATGCATAATATTACGTGGAAAATTTATTTTAAAATATATACTTTTAGAAAAAATATGTGATTTTAAAAAAAATTTAATTCTCTTAAATATATAATTGGAAATAAGTATTGGTTAATTGGACTCTTTTAAATTCCTTGTAATTCTTTTAACTAATTAGAGTAAATATATAATTAAGAATAATGATGTCACTTTCTACTTAAAATAATCATTTTTTTAATTACAATAACTGTGCAAAGCTCGAATAATTAACACGACCAGCACAATTTGAACCCAGGCTACATATGGAGCGATGAACACCCTTAACTATTAAGCTATTACATAGAGTTCATTATTTCTTTTTCTTAATATATATACATTACTCTTCACAATGACAATTATAGTGAGAACTTTTAAAATAAGAATCACGAGAATTAAAATGATCATAGCCATTGGATTAAATTAAATGATTTTAAACGTTAGATTATGTATTTATCTTAGCTTATTAAAATAAAACCAACAACACCTAATTTTTCCATTTTTTTTTATTTTTCCTATGTAATTAAGGTATTGCGGTTTTTTTGGAGAAAAAAAATTGAATAACAAGCAAGGGATTAAAGTTATTAAGATTAATCAATTTCGGTATTAGGTATTTATTTTTCTTGATTGAATTTTTTTTTTATTTTTATGCTTGAAATCAACCAAAAAATTCAATATTTTTAGAATGAAATGGTCGACCAATTTTTTCAATCAAGAAAAACAAGTACCTAATACCGAAATTGATTAATCTTAATAACTTTAATCTCTTGCTTACCATTCCATTCCAATTTTTTTTAAACAAAAAAGTAAATATGAAAGTAAAGATTATCCAAAAAAAAAATTTCACTTTGACTTCAATTGCATGAAAAAAGAAGGGAAAAATTAAGTGTCGTTGGTTTTATTTTATTAAGGTAAGATAAATACAAAAGGCTTAATAGAACATTTGGCACCTGAATTTGACACGTTTTTCTAATTTGGTACTTAATTTTTTTTGTTTAATTTGGTACCTAAACTTAACACTTTTTTCCTAATTTGGCACCTGAACTTAACTCTTTTTCCTAATTTGGTACCTAATCTTTTTTTTGTTCGATTTGGTACTTGAACTTGTCAAAAGTTTTACAAATCACTCCAGTATACTAAAAATGTTATTTTTTTTACGATATAGCAAAAATAATCAATGTATGACCGACATGTAACAGATGATGATATTTTTTGTATTTTATATGTTCAATTATTTTTAGTTCTATGTGTTTAATTAATTAATTTATTTATTAAAAATAATTAATTTGTTTTAATTTGGGTTTTTAAAATTATTTTTTCCCTTATTTAATATTAATTCATTAAGCATAGCTCAGTTGCTATTTTTAAACATGAATTTCCTCTAATACCGACAATATTTTTGTAGCATAAAAAAAAAACCACCACTAGTGTTTTGTGTAACTTGTATAACATTTAATAAATTTAAGTACCAAATTGTACCTAAAAAACGCTTAGGTACCAAATTAGGAAAAAAAATGTCAAGTTCAGGTACCAAATTGGGCCCAAAAAAGTTTAGGTATCAAATTAGGAAAATGTGTCAAGTTCAAATACCAAATTAGGACAAAAAAAGTTTAGGTACCAAATTGGAAAAAAAATACCAAATTCAGATATCAAATGTTATATTAAGACAATACAAAAACTAAGGATTAAAATAAATTATTTTAATCTAATAGCTAAAATCATTTTG
The DNA here is from genome assembly GCA_005393395.2 of Gossypium australe. Classification (NCBI taxonomy): domain Eukaryota; kingdom Viridiplantae; phylum Streptophyta; class Magnoliopsida; order Malvales; family Malvaceae; genus Gossypium; species Gossypium australe. Next base: position 137,461,481 of record CM016621.1, read on the forward strand.
ATTCAAATTTTAAGTATTCTATTTAAAAAAATTTGTCTGTTTGGAATTTTGGTTTTTTTTATAAAAAAATTAATGATTTATTTTTGAAAAATTTTAGGGTTTTTTTGGCATTTTTATGAATTTTTTTTATTTTTTTAAGGGAAATTGACTTTTTTCCTACACATGGCTGTATTTGATTGGATAGAAAGATATTTTTTTAACAGAAAATATAAATGGAGTAACGGGGCATATAGAATAAAATAACAAGGGCAAAACTGATAAAAAGATAGTATAGGTACCAAAGTGGTAATTTAACTATAGTATAAGTACCAAAAGAAGTATTAAGCCAAAAATTAAATACTAAGTTGAGGAAAATTAAATGTAAATACTAAGGGTGTGTTTGAAAAACCATTAAAAATTTCTAATTAGTTGAAAATGAAAATTTTCACTATTTAATATTTTAGATGTGATTGATAATTATTTTAATTTTTTACTTAATATAAATTTTTTAACAAAAAAATGTTGAAAAAAATAAATAGATAGGTAGTTACTTATTACTTAATGTAGAAAATATTAAGTTATTTTTATTTTATTAAAAATTTAAAATAATTTTTTTTTAAAAATGAGATATTCAAATTACTTTATTTATATTTTATCCAAAACTATCCAAAATAATATAAAAACATTATATTAATAAAATTAAAACTAAGAAATAAATAATTTTTAAATATTAATTTTTACTTTTATCAAACAAAATAATTATATTCAATACTTATATTTACTAATTTACTAAACAATTTTTTAATATGAATTTAACACTTATCAAATTCAATATTAAAAGTTCAGTACTAAATTTTTCAGTGCTTAAATTTTAAATTTATTAAACACACCTAAATTATAAGAATATGTCCTGTTTATAGTTGTCTTTAAATTGAATTAAGAACTGATTGAAATATCAATCGAGAAAAAATATGAAATCGATCTATTCACAAATCTGACTAAAAAAATCAATTAAAGCAAAAGTAAAAAAATTAAAATTAAAATTTTTGATAATTTATTTAATTCATCAATTTCGCGTCAAAAATGTTGTTTTTGTTGGATATATCGAAAAACCAGAATATATTATCTAGGAGGCTGACGTGGAGCAGCAGAAAGCAAAGAAACTTGAGGGCTTAATAGTGTAAAAGGAATGGAGATGCGGGGGATCGAACCCCGTGCCTCTCGCATGCAAAGCGAGCGCTCTACCATTTGAGCTACATCCCCAGTTGAACATTGCTCTGAATTATTGAATATATTTAAAATATTTTAAGTCTGTTGAAATTTGATATAGATCGTTTTTTTTATTTGATTTAATTACGAAAATTTAGAAGTTATTTCATCTATTTGCAAACATATCAACTTAAATTATTAATATTAAATAATTTTTCATATAAATTATTAATTTTTTTACTTTTACCAATTCTATAAATATAAATAGTTAAATTATTTTTTTTATTAAAATTTAGCAATGCAATCAAATTAAATTAACTTCTAATGTATAGTAAAATTCAAGGACATGGAATAAACAATCCCTTGTTTAATAAATGATTGAAAAAATTAAATAATACTTTTAATTATTTAATGTTTTACTTATATTTGATAATTTAAAATAAAAAATTCGATAGAATTTTTTTTTAAAAAAGTGTAGAAAATGATAAGCAAATAAAAGTTACTTATTAGGAGAATATTTTCAATTAATTCTATTCTATTCTAATTATATTATATTATCTTATAAAAATTTGACTTTTGTTTAATTAATTTATCAAACAATTTAATTATATTTCACAATTAGTTTTAAGTAATATCAAATAGATTTTATAATTTAAATTATGTATTTAATTTTTTAATTTTTTTAACATTTATTTTTTTAGTTTATATTTTATCAGTTTAACACTTAATTTTATTTTTTAACACTTAATTTTATCAGTTTTTGTAAATATTTAAATTAAACCTTTTAAATTTATATATATATTTTTAAAATAATGTAAAATGTGTTTATAACTTTTAGAAAAGTTTACTTTTTTTTTAGGATAAGTACACCAAAGGTCATTGAACTATTAGTAAGTTTATGTTTTAGTTTGTCAACTTCAAAAAGTTACAAAATAGTCATTGAACTATTCAAAAATTTTCATTTAAGTCGTTGAACTATTTGAAAAATTTTATTTAAGTCACTAGATCATTAAGTTTTTTTTTTTGAAAAAGAATTTCGGCTGGCAAGCTCCAAGCGATGATTAGCTGATCAGTATAGTGGATTAGTATCTATTGACAAGTAAAAAAGCAAACCTTAGATCTAAGTCGATCTGACGATTAGTGTCGGAGATTGAAAAATAAAGTTGTTTGGATTTTGATTAATGGATTCATGACATTCAAAGTTGTTTCATAAATAAAAAAAAAACCTAAACTGTAGAAGATAAGAGAATGAGAACTTTCGATTGGTGCAAGCGGTTTTTGAATAAGGAAGGTTGTATAATAGTGATTTTAACAACCCAATGACTTGAATGAAAACTTTCAAATAGTTTGTGACCATTTTTTGTAACTTTTTGAAGTTTAGTGACCAAAACGTAAACTTACTAATAGTTTAGTAACTGTTAGTGTAGTTTACTCTTTCTTCGATTAATATCATTTGACTCTTAAAATGTTAAAAAGTGTTGGGTAAACTAAACCATTAAACTATGTTAAATTTTTGTTTTGGCCACTTAACTAAAAAAAAGTTACAATTTGGTCACTAAACTATTCAAAAGTTTTCATTTAAGTCACTGGATTGTTAAAATTGATGTTATATGGCTTTCTCTATTCGCACTACCTGCACCAATCCAAAAATTCAAATAAATTTTTCTTCGATCTTCAACACTGATCGTTAGATGGATCTAAAGTATGTTCTTCTACTCGTCAATGAGTATTGATCCACCGTACCAATCGTCAAATCGTCGAATCGTCGTTTGGAGCTCGCTAACGAAACTTTTTAAAAAAAATCTTAATAGTTCAATGACTTAAATAAAATTTTTGAATAACTTAACAACTTAAATGAAAATTTTTAAATAGTTTAGTGACTAAATTATATTTTTTTTAATTAAAGCGAAGAATTTAAAGCTGTGGTTCACTAAAAGTGTTACAACAACAGATAAATTTAAAAAAAAAAAGAAATACAGTATAAATACTCGAGTTAGGATCACCAAATCTACTTCCTGGCTCTGCCTCTTTTTTTTTCTTCTAATGATACGATGATGACAAAGCAGAGGCCTTGATTACTACAATCCTACCGTCTTCCACTCTCAGATCCTCACAAATTCCATCTCCAAATCCCAGCCCAAAGCTAAAAACTATGTTTCTTGTCGATTGGTTCTACGGCATTCTTGCTTCCCTCGGCCTCTGGCAGAAAGAGGCTAAGATCCTCTTTCTCGGCCTCGATAATGCCGGTAAAACCACCTTGCTTCACATGTTGAAGGACGAGGTTCGTTTCCCCTTTTCCTTTTCATTACTCGTCAACACTTTCCCCATCTCTCTCCAATCATCGATTTGTATTTTTTTTTCTTTGTGAAGATTTGATTTGATAGTATAATTTCAGATTCTATCGATCTCTTTATTGTTTAAATTTTTAGGTTTGTGTGATTCTTTTAACTTGAGAATTTTGGGTTTGTTTTTCTTTTTTGAATGCTAGAGATTAACCCCTTTTAAATGCTTCATTTTTTCTTTACATATTTAATGGGAAAAATGAGGAAATTTTGGAAGGAAAGGTAATTACTATTAGTAATTAGCGATGTTGATTTAGTAGCGAACTGTTTCCAGAGATTGGTTCAGCATCAGCCAACTCAATACCCCACATCGGAAGAACTTAGTATTGGGAAAATTAAGTTCAAAGCTTTCGACTTGGGAGGTCATCAGATTGCTCGCAGGGTCTGGAAAGATTACTATGCTAAGGTAACCAAAAGCTTAATGTAGTGCCCCTTTTTTTCTTTGCTTTAGCATTTGCTTGGTTTTAGGTTCTAGTGTTCTTACTTGTTTGTCATTTCCAGCTTTCATTTTTATTGTAATTCATCTTGTATGCATCTACAATCTTAATTGGCCTACTGTGTTATATTGGTTTTTAGGTTTAAGGTTGTCGATTCTTGTTCACCTTTTAATTTCCATATATTTTGTGACAATGGATTTCTAACTTGAATAGTTCTGGTAAGTTGCAACAAAGCATTTATGGTTGGGATTTACTAATGTGTGATTTTCTTTTGGATTTTATTAGTGTCAATTTGTTTTCATGCCATCTAAACTCCTGGTTTAATATTTTGCTCTTTGCATTTTCAAATGAACATTTTAACCGCGGAATTTTCTTCTTGTTCGTATGTTTTACTGATGTTTTTGTGCCTCGTCTATCTTCATGAATTGCCTTGATGGGTTTTTTGCTGCCATGAGATGTTTAGACACCAAAGAAGAATGTCTGAAATCTATTTTTTACATTCAAAATTTCAAATCATTTAATGGTCATGCACTTTGAGTGAGGTTGGTCTTGAATCTTGATGGTTGTCTTATTATCTACTTAGATGAATTTTGGTCTTTTTATAGTAGCCAAAAGTCTGAACCATTGTAGTAGTCTGCAGTAAGTAGTTGCTCCTTTTTCCTTTTTAAAGTAGATCTTCATAGTATTTCAGTTTAGAAAGATGGCCAAGTGTTCTCCGTGCAGCTGTATCGCTCTTCGACTATGTAGCTTGCTGTTGGTTGATTTTCATGAAGATTTTTCAAAAGCAGATAATACAAAAAGCATAGAAATAGATCCCTCAGTGAGGCATGGGATGGTTTTATTTCCTTATTCTCTATCCTATTTTTATTCTCTACTAAACTAGCCCAAAAAGTGTTTGTACATGGTTTACTATCAGCATGATCAACACTTTGAAGCAACATTTTCCGGATACAACTGGGTGTACATGGCATTTTTACTGCATGCTGCGGATGCTGCCTTTTTCTCACTTTGATTTTGTCATTATTGTTGCTTGTTATATGCTATGGGCTGTCTGGTCTTTGAGCGAATACCTTGAATTGTGTGTATTTCCTGGGTTCCAGGTGGATGCTGTGGTGTACCTGGTAGATGCCTACGATAAAGAGAGGTTTGCAGAATCAAAGAAGGAACTTGATGCACTTCTTTCAGATGAGTCCCTCGCCAATGTCCCGTTTCTTATTCTAGGAAACAAAATCGATATACCCTATGCTGCCTCGGAGGATGAGTTACGTTACCATCTTGGGCTTACAAACTTTACCACTGGCAAGGGCAAAGTAAACCTAGCAGACTCGAATGTCCGTCCACTAGAGGTATTTATGTGCAGCATTGTCCGCAAAATGGGATATGGTGATGGCTTCAAATGGATGTCTCAGTATATCAACTAAGGTAACGATCCGTGAAATGCGATTGTATGATGTTACAGACTCCCAAGCTTTGATCCCATCTGATCACTCCTGACTTCAGGAAAAAAAAAAGGGTTGTGTTCATCAAACTGTTTGAACCAGTCCCTAAGTGGGGTTTTACGTTTGATGTATTTGGTTTTGGATCTGTAAAATCTACTCCTGGCAGCAAATCTATGGTATTGTAGTTTTGTCAATTTACTTGTAGTTTTGTCAATTAACATCAAGGACTCTCTGTTTGCTTTCAAAAATGGATTGCTAGTTATCAATGCAAGCTTCGAGGCTAAAAAGTGACAGATTTTGAGGTAGAGCGATCGAGCAAGAGCTTTTAAGCTTTGTCCAATGGTCTTTGGCTTTGCTATCAATTACTTCAATTTCAAGGATGCATAGGCAAATTTTGCAAGTTGGATGGAAACTTCCGCCAACGAGTTGGATAAAGCCCAATGCAGATGCAGCTGTGGAACGAGGCAGTCTAAGAGCTTCAGTTGGTGGTCTGCTGTGTGACAATCGTGGTTCGTGGATTGTCGGGTTTTGAAAGAATGTGGGTGCTTGTTCTGTTCAAAAGACAGCTTCGGAGTATCATGGAGGCTTGCAACTAGCTTGGTTCGAAGGAATCAGAAGGCTTATAGTTGAGAATGATAACATTACCATTCTTTGCATGTTGAATGCCAATGAGAACTCGACTAACCTCTGTGCACTCGTTCAAGGTATCTGTGAGCCCTGTTGACGCTCGTGGGAGATCAAAATCGAGCATGTCTTCCGAGAAGCCAACAAGGCTGCTTTTGGCTTGCATATCCATGATTATCCACCTATAGGGGCTGCGAACTTTTGCTATGTGATTCAGCAGGAACCACGGTTGCTAGGAATGGCTTTGTTTAAGCTGCTACCTGAGTATTCGGCTACCTTTTTTTACCAAAAAAAAGAAATCAAGGATAAAGAAGGGATTTATAGCAACCATTTCACCTAGGAACGGAATAGCTATGGTTAGAAATTGGAAGAGGTGACTAGTGTCTGCTCAGGTTCGGTAAAGCATAGGATCGACTTTGCAGGTAAAATGTTTGCTCAAACTTATCTTGGGATTCATAAGAGTTGAAAGACTAAACATCTAACGTATTGGTAAAAATTTATCATTATTTCTAAAACAAAATTCGTTAAAGTTTAGTTCATGTAAAACAAATAAAGTTGGATCAAATAAAACCATAAGAGCTAAAAGCACAAAAACTTTATTATTTGTTATTGTTGGTTTTCAGTTTTCAATTTACAGACCTATGATTAAATAAAAGTCATCTTCTAAATCCATATAAATTAGAAATTAAAATATCGTTTTAAATCAAATTATAATGCTCTAGCGAATTGTCATGCCTAAAGAGGTGATAAGTGGTTTCATCTTGCTAGTTTTAAATGGTAACTTCAGCTTGTAGAGATGGGTTATCCATCTTCCATAGGTCCCAAAATGTATATTCCACCAAATAATATCCATCAAAATTGTATTCATAGGCGATTTTGTCTTCTCCCGTCATAAGAGAAAATGTAACGCTATACCACTCTATATTAGGAGTCAAATTATATTTTATTATTTTTAATGAAAAATTCTCCATAAAAAATTATTAACAATTTAAAAACATTATGATATCTCAATTGAATATCCATACTACACAAACTCTTAAAATTATGAATTCATGAAAAACTAAGTACATGATTCAATCAAATTAAAATATAAGATAACTTTTTTCAATAAAAATATAATAATTTCAGGCTTAACACTCTTTTGTTTTAAAAGTTTTAAAATTAATTGGACTTTGTATTCATCAATCGTCTAACTGTTGGTAATCATCTTGCCCAGAAATGAATTTATTTACATCATTAGCAAATTAGTGTTAGCTTTTTTGAACGCATCCTCATAGGTATATACATTGTCCAAATTGGAGTTTAGCTCCAAGCTCACATGTTTACCATCACCCACAAGAGATAGCATCAATGACTCTTTGTTTGCTTTTGAAAATCGCTTTGTAGTTGTCAATTTAAGTTTCAAGGCAAAAAGTGATAGATTTTGAGGTAGATGGATCCAATAAAAGCTTTCAAGCCTTATCCCAAGGCTTCCTTAAGACTTTTTATCAATTGCTTCAATTTCAACTTTAAAGATAGGAAATGATTTCTTAATACCATTTGACTTAGAAATGGAATAGTCGATGTTAGACATTCGAAGGGTTAGTCAGAGTCTCTACAGGCTTATTGAAACTTAGGATCAACGTCAGCAGGTAATGTAAAAAATGTTTGATCAAGCTTTTCTCTTTTGGATTTAAAAACCTAGAAGACTAGATAACAAATTAAGATGGAGCAAAAGCTATTTATGAAGAAATAATAAGTGTGGAGAAAGAAAAGAAGATGAGTACGAGAACTAAATGAATTATTCCCGTTTCCTTTTTTCTTAAAGGCGATTAGAAAATTTTAAAGAATTGATTCTATCAAAGACTGTAATATATTAATAAATATATACAAGTCTAAGATATCGGTTGTGTTCGAAACTAACGTATTTGTTTGAGTGGTGCCACACAATCTAATTTTAACATAACCGACTTTGGTTTTATTATAATAACTTTAAATACTCTATTGGAGAAACATTGTGGATGTAAATATTTATCAACTACAGTATTTTTTTTAATAGTTTCAATTGTATCACAATTAGTTAGTTATATATTTAATTTAGGATAATTTTACATATACAGAAAAAAAACATATACACAAATATATATATATATATATATTAATACAACTATTTTAATGAATTTCTTAAACTAAATGAATATAAATTTTGGGCACATTTTTTAAAGAAAAAAGATGCATTTCTTATAATGTGGAAAAAATTAGCTCGTGGCGTCCTTAGACAACCATGGTAAAATTTTAAATTGGTAGAGATTTCCCTAAAGAGGAGCAAGCATATATGTAATTTGGCTGTTGCTGGTTTTCTTTTTTATATATATAAAAATAACTCGAATTTTTTGATTAATTATAAAAATAATCTATTCTTTTATTATGCATGTAAATAAATTAAAATGAAAAATGAAAATAGGTGGAGCCAAAGATATTAGCGTTATTACCGACTTATCACGTCAGATAATCAATGGTTGTTAGAATTAAAAAATTAATTTTTTAGATGTTGCCAATTTATTTGGCGTCATTTGTATAAATACCACTTTCAATACCAATATTGTCGCATATTTCTTGGGCCAGAAAATAAATTTTGGGAAAGTGCCAATCTATTTGGCTTGAACAATGGTAGAATAGTGATGGAGTCAAATAGATTAACGTGACCACTTTTGTTGTGTCAGACTTTTTTTTAAAACTCAAAATTTTTTTTATTTGATGGTGTCATAGAAAATGGCGTGACCATGTTACCAATAATTTTTTTTTTATTTTTTGAGTTTTTTAATAGAAAAATAATTTCTTTGCTATTAATTTTTTGGTGGTGCGTTATATATAGTTTTTTTTGCCATCAAATTATCTACACTGACGGTTTAAAAAATAATTTTAAAAAAACTCAAAAGAAAAAAAAAATGTTGACAATATGATAGTCATATCATTCTTTATGACACCACCAAATAAAAGAATAATTTGAGTAAAAAAAATCACTTAAAAAATGTTTAATACAATAAAAATGGTGACACTAATATATTTGGCTCCAATACTATTTTACCATTGCTCACGCCAAATAAATTGACACCTCCCAAAATTTATTTTCTGGCCCACGAAATACACAAAAATATTAATTTTTGAAGGTGGTATTTATACATGTGACGCTAAATAGATTGACAGTACTTAAAAAATTTGATTTTTTAATTCTAGCAACCAATGGTTGACTGATGTGGTAAGTGAGTGATGCCCCTCCACCCATTTTTATTATTTATTTCAGGTCATTTACTTACATAATAAAAAAAGTTAGCCATTTTTATAGTTAATAAATTTTCGGGTCATTTTTATAAAAAAGAAAAAGAAAAAGAAAAAAGAAGCCAATGTTGCTTCTACACACTATGATAAACGTTACGTTCATGTCTATTGCAATTGCACCAATTAAATATCAACTTGATTAACCGTTTTTAAGTTGATGTACTAATTAGGTCCCAAAAATGTTTAAGTATTGGATTCAAGGGACTTGATCAAATTTGTCTTTTTACTATTAAATACATTAATTTAAGTTTTTTAATATTAAAAAGAATTAGATAATGCTAAATTAGAATATAGTTAATATTTATTGTATAAAAATACCATTTATTATTTAACATAGTTAATATTTTAAAAGTTTTTTTATAATTTTGTAAATGAAGCCTTTGGTTTGGAATTGAATTACAATGAAGGGAGAATATAGAAATTCTTTTAGTGGGCCAAAATTGAATTTTAATTTTTTGAAGAGATCAAAATATTATTTCATCTTTTTTGAATGGACTAAATAAAAAACTTTCATTTTGGGGCCAAAATTCAATCTTACCGTATATTAATTTAAAATTTCATTATTAATAAATAGACTAAATATATGACTTTCAAATTTGGGGGCCAAGGCCCTGACTGTCTCCCTTAAAATTGCCCACTGACTGCAATTGAAAAAAATAATTTTTAATACATTTGTTATACAATAAATATTACTTCTCTTTATTTCATACAAGTACCTCTCAAATATTTATACAAAACTAAAACCGCTAAATTTCAAATGGGAGAACCTATATAATAAATCCATTCGAAATCCACAGGTAATGATTTTGTTTGTTTGGCAAGCCTTAGACCCGGAATAAATATCGAAAACCAGAGTATAAAATTGGAAGAAGCTCAGTTATAAAAAGAACGAAAATGGAGAAATCTCAGATATGGTTAACCTTTGGAACCTTGTCCTTGTTAGTGGCATCAGCAATGGCGGCCGAAGTTATCGTATTAACCGAAGAAAACTTCCACAAGGAAGTTGGTCAAGACAAAGGCGCTCTCGTCGAGTTCTATGCTCCTTGGTAATGATTTCTCCATCGCCTCTCTCCCTCTCGTTTTTCGTTAGATCCTCATTGTTCGATCTTTAGATCTTACCTTCAGCAATTGAAATGAAAACATGTTTGATTTTCTCTAGAATTTGAATCTTCTATAAGTCCTTTTAGACAGACATTAAATTTATGTGATCGGTTATGGATTTAGAATAATCGGTTCTTCTATGGAAGAAGAAGAACTAAGTTCCTGCTAGTTATATTCTCAACGTAATCGTTTTCTCAAACCACAGGTGTGGACACTGTAAGAAGCTAGCTCCCGAGTATGAGAAGCTTGGAGAGAGTCTTAAGAAGGCTAAATCCGTCTTGATTGGAAAGGTTAATGATTTATAATCATGAAAATTTTACCATGATGAAGTATTTCTTGCAATTTCTATTGATTGGAAAGATTAGCATATGGATTATTATTGATCAGGTATTTTGTTTCGAATATTGATTGTGAAAAATATACTAAATTGAAACATTTTCTTGGTTTTTATTGGATTCTTTTTCAATTTTTCCTTTTTGTTGATGTGGTGTATAGGTGGACTGTGATGAGCATAAGAGTGTTTGCAGCAAGTATGGTGTTCAAGGCTACCCAACAATTCAATGGTTTCCTAAAGGCTCTTTGGAACCTAAAAAGTGAGTCTAATTTAACTCATAGAAACTAAAATTGGAAGTTCGAATCATGTTTTGTATTTTGTAATTGGTGACAGCATTTTATTTAAAACATTGCTTAGTACATCGAAATTTTTCTCTAGGTATGAAGGACCTCGCACCGCAGAGGCCCTTACTGAGTTCGTGAATAGGGAAGGAGGTACATTCGTCTTTATTGCCTTTTAGAAGTTATAGTTTGTGGTTGCTGAATCTAGGAAATTCTGTCTTGATTTTTTTCTTATGTGTTTCCTGTGGTTAACTAGCTGAATGTAGATTAATGCCCTAAGGCAAAAACCTACTAGGATTTTGCTAAGCTCGTGTATTGTTTTACAGGGACCAATGTGAAAATACCCTCCGGCACCGTGGCATCCAATGTTGTAGTGCTAAATGCTGATAATTTTGACGCGGTTGTCCTTGACAAGACCAAAGACGTGTTGGTTGAGTTTTATGCTCCTTGGTAAGCATTTGGTTTATTTTGCAAAAATAACTGAGGTTATGGACTTTTTCTTGTTCAGCTGTTTCAAGTTCCTCTTAAATGTTTAAGAACCTCTTGGTATTTTTTTGCTAGGTGTGGCCATTGCAAAAGCCTTGCTCCTGTAAGCATCTATTTCTTTGCTTAATAAAGTAGGCATCATTACTCCAATACAAGTAGCGATCTCCATTCTAACCCTTTGTTTTTCTCTGTACAGACCTATGAAAAGGTAGCGACGGTATTTAAAATGGAAGAAGATATAATAATAGCTAATCTAGATGTTGATAAAAACCGCGGTATAGGTGAAAAGTAAGTGTAAATTTAGCCAATAAGTTCGGTTTTCCTTTATAAAGGGAAGGAATGTGTTGATGCATGTCAAGGCCTTTACACTCTAAGTGCAGGTATGAAGTGGGTGGACTTCCAACATTGAAACTCTTTTCAAAGGGAAACAAAGCTGGTGAAGATTACAATGGTGACAGAAATTTGGATGATTTAGTTACTTTCATCAATGAAAAGTGTGGCACCAATCGTGACGCGAAAGGGCAGCTAAATTCAAAGGTTAGACATCATAGTTTACACTGGCACATCATGTTTCTCACTACCAATACTTCTTTATGAGATTAATTGTTCCCCCCTTATTTCTGCGTAGGCTGGTATTTTGTCAAGTTTGGATGCATCGGTTAAGGAGTTCGTGGCTGCTAGCGGTGATGAGAAGAAAATAGTCTTTTCTAAGATCGAAGAGGAAGTTCAGAAGCTTAAGGGTTCCACTTCCAGGTATTGGATTGGTTTCTCAATGTTCAACTCCATAGGAGAACTTCTGGTTAATTCCTACTTTTTTTAATTTTCTGTGTCATTGAGCTACTTTCAGTGTTGATAAAACCGGGCTGGATTAGCCGGTTCAGTAGGGAATTGGTGGCCCTTCCGGTCTGGAACATTCCAAAACCAGTGGCTGGAATTAGGGTTTGGAAGTCTAATAAAATTTTCAAAATTTTAGGAGTTTAAATGAAATTTTAAAAATAAAAAATTGAGTGTCTAATTAAAGTTTTTGTGAGATTAATGAGAATCTTTAAAATTTTAAGAGAGTTTAATTAAAATTTTTAAAAAAGAATTAAATAGTATACTAAGCTTAATTAAATTTCTAAATACTTCAACGGAAAATAACTTTTTAAAAAACTTGAGACTTAACTAAAATTCTCTAAAAATTTCAAGAGGAAAATAAAAAATTCTCAAAATTTTGGGAGGCGAAGTTGCTTGTAGGCCACCATTACGGTGTGCCTCTACCCAAAACTTGGGAATCTAATGAACCAGTAGAAAATCACAGTACTTATAACCATATAATAAAGGTCATACTATTGAGACAATAATATAAATTTTTTGTAACAAATTACTATATTTAATATAAAAACCACATTAATTTATAGTTTAATTAAATAACCTAATTAAACTAGTGGAATTGATTGAACTGGTGACCCAGAGATCATACAGTTTGACTTTCAGTTCGATTTTCTTTTCATTGACTATTGTTGTATGCTTACCATTCATTTTGCTGATTGTCAGGTATGGAAAGATATACTTGAAGGCTGCTAAAAGCTGTTTGGAGAAAGGTGCTGATTATCCAAAGAAGGAAATTGAGCGGCTGCAACGCATTCTTGACCAGGTAAGGATTATTCTCGAAATCTTGTGGTTTGACTGTTACAACTTCATATCTCTGCCATTGCTACGATATAGATTATTAACAAATTTTTAATTTTCCTTGTCGTTACACGTATTTAGACACGAGTACGAGATATATTCTTTATTCTCTATGTACATGAAAAGAAATAAAAATACCCATATTGGACATGTATTTGTGTCCATTCCCTCTCAAGTCGGAGTGACATGAGACTTACTTGATAATGATACCCACTTTGTAGGGTGGTTAAGCTGCCATTAACTTTACGAACCATACTTCTCCATTATAATATGCTCTAACCATGAGTTCTTGGTGGCAGTCAATAAGCCCTGAAAAAGCTGATGAACTCACTCTCAAGAAGAACATCCTATCAACTTTTGCATGAACTAATTCACTTGTTGACCGCACCGGTGGGGTTCAATTTTCGTCCTCGTTTTCTGAGGATCAGTTTTCCGACCATTCCGGGGATTTTGGATTTCACTCTGTAACCTTTGAGTGGATGTTTCTGCAGGTAAAGAACTATAATTAGCTATAACAGTGATTTAATTCGGCATTTCTTCAAAATGTTGCCCCATTTTTGAGTTGTTATTTTATTTTTAGCAGAAATCAAAACTTCAAATTAATAACGCAATTTATGAGAGCTTCAATTGAAGAACCATTTACTGTGCCTCTGAAAAGAATTACGGCAAGGCATTACACTTCCTCAAATTTTAAAAGTGCACTGGAGATTATTTTATTTTATTACGACTATGTCCATCGTTTTGATATTGTGACCTTTTTTTATATTAATTTTAATAATTTTTGGATATGAATACTATTAATTTTAATGATTATTTGTTACTTTTTTATAACAACAATACATATCCAAGATATTGGAAAACAAACTGCGCGGAAGATTGGGTTTAAAGGTGCACAATTTTTTTTTTAAATTTTAGGATTAAAACATTTTTTTAATTCTATCGTTATTAAAATTTTAATTATGATTAGACTTATTTTTATTTAATTAAGATTAGACGAGAATTTTTCTGGCTTTTTAGGGAGAGACGTGTTCTCTCTTTTTTACTTCTTTTCTTTTTCCAGTTTCAATAAATCAAGGGGTTTTTTTTGTTATTGTTACTCTTCCATTACGCATAGTTAAGCAATTAATTTATCGGGTAAATCAAGCTCGATTAAGAGATTATGAGATTTGAGTTTGTAAATCAAAATTTTTTTTATTTCAGTCTTTATTTATTTTCCCTTTGATGACATAGCGAAAATAGTTTTTTTTTTTAAAATCGATTCAAGAAAGACCTTTTGTCTAATATTTAAAGTGATATTAAGATAAATTGATCCATACTTGTCTTTTTTTCTACTCACTAGAACAAATTAATATAGTTGGAGTGAAAGGTTAGTAGGATTAGGTTATATTATGAGGTTGAGTAATCTAATCTAACCTAATTAACCGCACAATTAAGTCTATTACTTAAAGCTTGTTTTTTTTTTTTTTTTAATATTGTAAAGCTATTAACAGATGACACTTTTATTGTTGTTCTATCTATTGTCGAGTTGTTTTTCGACCATTTTAATTAACTTACCAAAGATTTTTTTAAAAAAAATCTACAATCCGTGATTAAATCCTACACTGAAGCTAGAACCTGCATCAAATTGGTGGATTAAGCACCCATCAAGTTTTGGCGTCATTGTCAAGACTTGGTATTAATTATTTTCATTTCTTTAATGGCCAAATTTAAAGCACAGGTACACTCGAGTTCAATTTAGAAATTGAGAAGACTGCTCTACCTTAAGGAAGGAAGCGAATCAGTAGAACAAGCAACTTGAGTCTCTTTTCCTTTCGCCATCTGAGGAAAAAGCTGATGCTCACGCAGGCTTCCAAACCGAAACTAAGAAATTGAAGTCACGGCTAATAATCACACCATAAGGGAACTTGTTGCACCGAAAGATCATCAGTCATTTTGCATCACTTACCCAAACCGACGGTACCATTCAAGTCAAAATCAGGTTTGATTCACTTACTCCCTGCATTCCATGGCTGGGAAAATGAAGATCCACATAAACACCTTAAGGAATTTCATATTGTTCGTTCAAGCATGAAACCACAAGCGGTAACAAAGGAACAAATTAAACTTTTACCTTTTCCATTTTCCTTGGCTAATTTGACAAAACAATGGTTGTTTCATTTACCATCAGGCTCAGTTGCCTCTTAGGCAGATATGACCCCTTTGTTTCTTACAATATCTTTTTCCAACATCTAGAGTAGCCGGAATCTGTAGGTAGATTTGTGTAATCAAGTAAAGAGATTTAGAATCACTGTACGATTACTGGAAAATGTTTAAAAAGTTGTGCACAAGCTAGCTGCGACAGAGTATTTCTAAGCAATCCCTTATCTAGCATTTCTATGAAGGCTTACTTCTTATGAAGAGGAAAATGGTAGATATTGTAAGCGGTGGAGCCTTAGTGAATAGGACTCCTCAAGCCACTCGCGACCTTGTATCTACCATGGTTGTAAATTCTCAAAAAAGAGTATACAAGGTAAGTGTATCATCCTCGGAAAATAAAATTAATAATATTGCTAATCTTATTCAACGTATCACTATAAGTAATATGTATAGATTAAGATGTATGGAATATGTGCTACACCCAATCATGCGACGAACATATGTATAGGTTAAGATGGCTCTCAAGATCAAGTTAGAGCAGTTGAAAATTTTCAAGTACCTTCTCAATGAAGATACGATCCATACTTCAACACTTATCATCATGGATGAAGTGATCACCTAATTTAAATTATGAAACGAGACACAATTCAATCCGCATTATCGACCTAATCTAACCATGCAACAACCGGAATCTTCATATACATCCCTAGAAAACCTTGTGAAATCTATTGTCACTAACACTCAGAAATTTCAATAGGAAACCATGACATTTTAACAGCAAACAAAGTCAAGTATCCAGGATCTAAATAACCAAGTCAACTCGCTGCGTCAATGACCAAACAAGGTAAATTGTCATCTAAAACAAAACGCAAGTGCATTTACCTTGAGGAGTGAAATAACGTTGGAAGACCCTCCTAGACAGAATCATGGGCACGATAGTTACTGTGGCTTGAAAAAAATAATAGAAGGATAGGACAATGAACTGCAACAACAAAAAGAAGCTAGCCAGGTTGAAAAGGTAAGTATGAGAGAAAATTTATTTGCTATCATCGAAAACAAAATACCCTTAAAACTTTCCGTAAAATAGAGGTAAATATATTGTTACTTGATGTCATTAAAAAAGTATTACACTGTGCAAAGTTTTGAAAAGAATTGTGCACTAACAAAAAGAAGCTAGTTGGGTTGAAAAGGTAAGTACGAGAGAAAATGTCTCTGCTATCATCGAAAAAAAAGATACCCCTAAACTTTCTGTAAAATAGAGGTAAATATATCGTTACTTGATATCATTAAAAATGTATCACACTGTAAAGTTTTGGAAATAATTGTACACTAACAAAAAGAAACTAGCCGATTTGAAAAGGGAAGTATGAGAGAAAATGTCTCCACTATCATAAGAAGTAGAGGTGTGCATGGGCCGGGCCGGGCCGGGTTTGGGTCGGGTCCAAAAAATTTTTTTGGCCCGATTGGTAAGCCCGAGCCCGGCCCGGCCCGAAATATGGGCCTGAAAATTTGTCCAGGCCCGACCCGCCATAAAATTGGTAGGCCCGAGCCCGACCCGAGCCCGGCCCGTCTAATATAAAATTTTTTTACTTATTTTATTAAAAAATAAAATATAATAAATTAAATACATTTTAAAAAATAAAAATAAATATTAAAACAAAAAACAAATAAAAATATAATAAATCAAATATAATACTAAAGTTAACATTTTAACAATAAAAAATATTATTATTAAAATATTTCGGGCCGGGCCGGGCCGGGCCCGGGCCAAAAAAATCATACCCGAGGCCCGGCCCATTTTCTAAACGGGCCTCTTTTTTTGCCCAAGCCCATTTTTCGGGCCTATATTTTTGCCCAAACCCTCCCACATTTCGGGCGGGCCTTCGGGCCGGGTCGGGCCGCCCGGCCCATGCACACCTCTAATAAGAAGGTATCCCTGAAATGTAAAGATTATGGTATATTTGCAATTTCTTGTAAAATAATTACTATAGGAATTAAAAGGGCTATGTGCGATTTAGGCACATCCATAAATTTTATGTCATTATCATTTTACTCGACTTTGAATGTTGGTCCTTTAAAGAAACAAGTGTTATTATCTAGTTGGTAGTGTCGAAACCCCCCCCAGCTCTTGAGAAGGGCGTGAATCGGACTTGGGTTTTGAAAATATAAAAAACGGGAGTCACCACCGATCTTTTATTAAGTGTGATCGGATCACCTTTGTTTTAATAAAACATTTTGATTTACTAAAACAATGCTTTTGGTCTACGGAAATTTGAGAAGATGGGTTCGGGAGTCGGTTACGTGCGAGGAAGGGTTAACACCCTCGTCACGCCCAAAATTGGTACCAAATTGATTAATTAATGTCCTAATGTCGAAAGTTTGAAAATTTTGAAGGAATTTAAAAATCTGACCCTTTTTGGAAATATTTGTGTTTTTCTTGAACTAAATCGAGATTTTCTCGTTTCGAAGAAATAAAGTGTCACATCCAATACTTTAGGACATAATAGTTTTAAATCTTCGATCCTAAGATCATCTCGTAGTTTTCCGGAATTGCAAACCAAGACTTTCTCGTTTCCAAAGGATTAAAATATCACATCCAATACTTTAGGACACGATAATTCAAATCTTCGGATCAGAGATCATCCCATAGTTTTTTTCAAATTAAAAATCAAGATCTTCTTGTTCCAAAAGAATAAAGTATCACATCTAATACTTTAGGACACGATATTTCAAATCCTTGAACCCAAGACCATCTCAAAATTGTCGATTTACATAAACGACGCAAACGAAAACAATCATGAAAATATCGGAACAAAAACAAAGTAATAAAATACAAAGGTTAAAAATAAAGCGAGAGATAAAAAAAAACGATGTCGAAAATGATAGAATTAGTAACAGTGAGGATAATAAATATCATAATATAAGTACTATTAATAATAATAATGCTAATAATAATAATAATAATAATAGGAATAATAGAAAATATATACAATGTAATGTAAATATAGTAGCGATAATAATAATCTAATGATACAATGATAAAGGTGATAACATAGTAATAATAGCAAGAATAATAAAAATATATACAGTATGCTAATATAATAATAATATAACAATGGTAATAAGAAATATAATAATAAAGATGATAATGATAAGTAATAATAATAATAATACTATGTATGTACAATATAATAACATAAATATAATAAAAATAATAATACTATGTATGTGCAATAATATAATAATAGTAATAGTAGGTATAATAATATAATAGTAATAATAATGCTAATACTAATGATAATATTAATATACAAGTAACGATAATAATAAATATGTACAAAGTAATATTATTAATAATAGTATATAATAATAATAGAAAAATAATGACCATAAAAGTAATACTAATAATGATAATAATATAATAATAATACATGAAATGAGTATAATAATAATATAGTATTAAATGATTAATAGCGATTAAAATAAAAATGGTAAAAATAAACGATATAAATTAAAAATGGACTAAATTGCATGAAAGATAGAAGTTTCGGGTTAAATCATACAAAACAGATAACAGGAGGACTGAATTGCAACATGCGCTAAAGGAGAAGGGACTAAAACGGATAATAACCCCTTTCTCCAAAACGCATAGCACCTAAGGGACGAGATTGTGAAGGAATGAAGTTCATGGGCAAGATTGGGAAATAAAAAGAACTTGATTGTAAAACACAGAGGAAGCGGAAGGACCGCGCGCGTAAATAACCCAAAAAGCAAAAACACGCGGATCCCCTGGAGCGGGTCGGGTTGAATTCGGGTCGGCCCCCAAAACGACGGCGTTTTGGGCGTCTGGGGGCCGAATGAAACGGCGCCGTTTAGCTTAGGCTTTAAAAGCCCGATTTTTTGCCAAAATCTCATTTTTCCTTTAGCTATCAAAAAAAAAAAACTTCACTCTCTCTCACTCTCTCTGCAGATACGAAAAGGAGGGGGGCACACCGGCGGTCTTCCGTCGCTGTCAGTCGCCAGCGACCGCCGTATACGGCGGCGCCGATGTAAGATTCTTCTCCCTTTTTTTATTTTATTTTATATATGTGTATTTGCAAAAAAAGAAGAGAATAAAAAAAATACCTTTGAATGCCTTGTATTACTTTTGTGCTTGTTTTTTTGAATCTGTTTCTTTTTCTTTTTCGTTTCTTTTTGATTGATTGAAAAAAAAAAGCCCCTCTTTTAGTACAAAAATCGGCCTTTTATAGCCGAGAAATGAAAATATACATCTTTTCTGTTGTGGTTTTCCTTGCTGTTCTCTTGTCCTCTTTTGAAGGTCGTGGGGCGCGAGTGGAGGCCATGGTGGCGTTGTGGCCGACAGTGGCTAGTGGAGCGGCGCACCAAGGGAGGTCTTGCGGCGCACCAAAGGGGAACCCTAGGGTTCCCTAATTCTTTTTAATTTTTGGGCCATATTGGGCCTTGTTATTTTCCTTTGGTTTGGGCCTGGATAATTTTGGGCTTGTACAGGTAGATAGATCCATAGTTTATTTAGAAAGTATTATGAAGATGTTTTGGTTAAAGTTAGAAAATTGATCTAGGAATAAATATCAAAATTATATATGAACTTTGGTCTAATATACACCTTTATACATGAATTTTGATTTTGTACAATTAAATACATAAAATTTTAATTTGATCCAATTCTCTTAAATCATTAAGACAATTATTGATATAATATTATTTTATATTTATATATTACATACAAAAATAATTATATTTATCCAATGTAGAAGTAAAATGATATATTTATTTCTTTAAATATATATTATTGAATTAAAGTTAAAATTTTATGTGTATATTTAAATCACAATAAAAAATTTATGTATATAATTACATAAAATCAAAATCCATGAATAAATTTGACACTTATCTCGTTAATTTTTCTTCCATATTTTTATGTAATAGATATGAAAAGTGATAATTCCTTCATTTCTTAGCACTGTAAGAACCAAAATTGATTTGTGCAGTGGCACAATCACCGTGGAGTTTGTTGTTGAATAGTCAATTTTGAATGTTTATGATGCGATGAATCATCTGAGTCAGGCGTCAAAAGTTTGTAGTGTAGACATAATTGGTTCTTTGACTCATGAAATTTTTTATGATGATGATGAGTCAAAAACAATGCTTTGCAAGAGTGTTGACAAGCAAAACTTGAACCAACTAGAAAAATTGATTCCAGTAAATGAAACACTTGAGGATTTACACCATGTTTGGTTTACCTGAATGGCTAAGTCATTTCGGGTGTATTCACCCCGCCACAATGAAGCAGATGTTTGGTTGGCTGAATGACCATTCAACCGAATGGCCATTCCGGGACTAAGCCGCAAAGTCCCGTAATCAACATTACGCATGCCCACCTCTGAATGGGTTATTCGGCAATTCCAGAAATAGATTTCTTTTTTTTTTTTACCCAATTTACCCATGCAGAAAATAATTTAAAACTCCAAATTAAACAAAGAAAATTGATAAAAAAAAAAACAGCAACACTTTAATCTGAACATTGCAGTAAGTAAACCATGGCAGAAAAAAAAAAAACAAAATTTTATAACAGAAGAGACTCAATCATCTTAATGCCTGCAAGACGGAGTTCCTGATTTTGCCAGAGAAGGGCATATGTTTACTGCTTTGAACATATGTTTTCTGATTCAAGGGAGGGGAGTCTTGGGTGGATGTAGGATCTAGAAAGGGCATTTTTGCAGGAAATGAAAGGTTGAAGAAGGTTGAGAAGGGGACCATTTAGGTAACCGAAGGAAATTAATTACTGATTGGTACTTTTCAAGAGAGTTTACTGCTTTTGTTTCATTGTTTGAAGCAACGGTGGCTTCTAGAGCTTTCTTTTGGATTGAGTTGCTGGGCTTTAGTTTATTTTTGTTGATGGAAAATTTGGGTGAAAGGGAAAAAATAATGGGGAAAAATGTGATGATGGCGGGTGCAGTTAAAATTTTGGTGAGTGGGCTTTGGGTTTTTGGTGGGATTTTATGGGTAAATTGCACTCAAGTAATTAAATTATTAGTAAATTTATATTTTGGTCATTTAATTTTAAAAAATTACAAAATGATCACTAAATTTAATTAAAGGATATATTTTGGTTTTTAAATATTTTACAAAAATAAAAACATAATTATGTTGAAAATGTTATTCAATTATATATTATTAAATTATATTTGATAATAATATTAAGATATGATTAAATTATTTATTGTTTATTTAATAAAATTTAATAACAATATTAAGATATGATTAAATCATCTATTTAAAAAAAAAATCTGTTAAAGATGTTCTGGTTATTTCAGCATTTTTTTCTATGCTATTACAACCTCTATTCCATTCAACCAAATACAATAATACTATTACAATTATATTCAATTCCATTTAACCAAACAATTAAATTACTGATTATAGCTCTATTCTACTACAGCTTTATTCTATTACAGTTCTATTTCATTACAACCCTATTCCATTCTAGTGAACCAAACATGATGTTAGTGTGCGGAATGAAGCACTGAAGCCTCTTAAAAATGGTAACAAAATTGATCATTACCCATACTGAACTTATGCCATCTGTTTTGCAGGCGCCTATCTTGGAACTGAAACATATAAATATGAATAATGATTTACAAAGGGGACGTTGCTCTGATTGCCTGAAAAATCATTAAGTTGTGACTGAGTAAACAATGTATGCAATTCTAAAGTTCAGACAATTCTCAGTGCAAGGCACGACAAAGAAACAACAGACAAACTCAAATGTGAAGCTGTTTATAATGAACCAACCATACATGTATATGCTCAAGTTCAACTTGCTTTTTGCAAAATCTATGCTGCTCCGACTCTTCATTTTTCTATAAGCTTTCATGTCCAGAATAATTTGGACGTGAATATGAAAACATGACACTCTAAATACATGGAAAGAATTAGAAAAAAATAGAAAATACCCGTATTGGACATTTGACAATCACACCCAAATCCAAGTAATATAGAAGTCTATTACATGCTCCAACAATAGGTCCAATTCTTGCATTGCAAATATGTTCAGGACGGCTTTTATCAATCAAAGCATCTAATCCTCAGAATCATCCCCTTTCAAATTCATGCTTGGCGCTCCGCAAGATTTCTCTTGACTGAACTCAGGATCTGAGTTACCCAACAAAGAACACTCCTCAATCTGATATTCTTGATCATCAACTAAGGACTTAATAAATAAGCATGGTCGTTCCTCAACTTCAATATTAGGCACATTCTCTTGGCCTGATCCAAAAGGCAATTCAAATGGTGATGGACCAGAAGGTTGTGTTCTCATCTGTACAGACCGCAAGAGTGCTGCCCTCCTTAAGTCAGCAGAGTGGCAAATATCACTTGGTGAAGATGGGAACCGACCCTCTGTATCTGAGCCTCTTTGCCGGGGCTGTGAACAAGAAACAGTACTAACATTCCCATGCAAAGGGTATGAACTAGTTGAAGAAGTTGAGCAGAAACCATTTAGTGGTCTTTGATATCTATATGGGGAAACAGGACTTGTAGGCATGCTCTCAGAATGGGATAAGCATGTGTTCATAGGTGCCTCACCAAATCTTGAATCATCTGAATCTTCTGACATTGGTGAATATTGCCATGACATTTCATCCCTTGAAATATAAAGACGGATGAGTTTTCGAAGATGCAAAAACTTCATCTAATTGATTTGAAAATGTAGAGAACTGCGATAAGTTATATGTAGATAAACAAAATAGAGTAAACTGATGTTGACAATTAGCATTCCCAACTTGCAAATGTCATGCTGCTTCTACAATTGCTGTTGGATAATTCGTTTCACTCAACATACTGTTAGGCCAGTGAAAAGAAGTAAAGACAATTTGAAACATAATCCCACTTGTCCTCTTATAATGCAGTCATCCTTATCAAATAACAACTGAAAACAAGACCTTCAGTTGATGCAACCCAGTTGCCTAGTTCATGACAAGGAAAACACATTCAGCCCATTCAAGATAGATACAATATAGAACCCAGAGCTTATATCAATTCGTACATGCAGCCACCCTTAGAAGGTAATATTTAGCAGCAAGCTAGGGTTCGAATACCAGCATTTGCAACCTTTTCCTTTTATCCTATGTTAAGATCTTCTTTATACCAAAAGAAAAGGGGAGAGAGAGAGAGACTGACATGACATCAACACCATAGCTAGGAAGGAAACACTTGATAAATAACCACAAAGAGAAAGGTAATATTGTACATTGTATTTCTAGCACCCGAAAACAGCTATGGCAATATAAAGCAATTATAAACGATTTACTTCATTGTTACACAATCAGCAACCAATAACAGCTATTGGAATAAGAAGCAATCATACTCGATTAAATTGATCAAGATGTCCAACAGTAGCCAAGAATAGCTATATTCAAGTCCTTTCACTATGCCAGTATTAATAAGTCTCTATAAGAAGCCAATGTAGTTTCCATTTATTATATAGCTTAACTCCAAAGGTGAAATCATGACATGAAAAAACCCATCAAAAAGCTTAAATTAGTAAAAATACTTAGTTGATTAAGCTTTAAGGCAACAACTAACCTGGTATAGAACATGCCTTCAGACCTAGCCGGAGATTCCATTAGATTTTCAGGAAGTGAGTCGCCAACAGTTAACCCATTTAGACTAGACGCCATTATCTGCGACCAAATATTTTAATTTTTCAATAATTGAAGCCCTTTAATGCAAATATCTAAATTCTAAAATAATAACAGTATAGTGACCCGTGAAAACAACAACCCAGATAAATTAACCTTGAAAAATAATATGAAATTTAAACTTTCAACACTTGGTAAATCTGATATACAATTAAACAAAGTTGAAAAATGAATAATTTAACATTTAAAAGAAAAGAAGAAACCTCGCTGAGAAAACGCTTGTGAGAGCGGAGATTGTCAAGGTAAACCTCATCTTCAGGATCTCTGCTTCGTTTCCCAGTTGGGGAATGCGTGGATGTTGATGTTGATGATGTTGCTAAGCTGGATTCGGGACCCATTGTCCGTTTAGCTCTGGATTTTCGATTTCCTTTGTACTAATATTGAAGAAAAATTATAAGATAACAAAGTATCTTTGATTTAAGACAAGATTAAGACAGATTCAGGATGGGGAGTTAAGGACATTGAAGGAGAATTTTGGCTCGAGATGGAGATCGAAGGAGATGTGGTAACCTGTTCGCGGGTGTAGATAAAGATTATGTCATGTGCTTCCGTTCTTTGACACGAGTTGATGATGGAGAATTTTTATTTTTTTTTCTTTAATTAATGATGAAGAATTTCGAATTTCGATCCAAGACATTTAGAATTAGAATTAGACTAGTGGTTTTACTGATTTTTTATTTAATCAATTTCATCAAATTTAATCAATATTTTTAGTCTAATTTAATTAATATGTATCGATTTATAGGATAACCAATTTAACCTCTTTTTCTAAATCAATATTCAAATCAATGATTTATAAATTTAATTATATTTATAAATGATTTCTATGAACTTATTTAAGTAGACTAATTTATTTTTTTAAGTTTTAAAAATATTTTAATTTTATTTAATGTTTAGTAATTTTATTGTAATTCTTTTACCATCATATATATATATATATATATATATATATATATATATTTAAACTAATGTCAAACGAGTGTTTGACAAGAGTTTTAACCATCGCTCCATTTAAGTGAATGTATTAATTTCATTAATACAATTAAGCAAAATCAAAGTTCACATGTACATATGAACTATAATCAAAGTTTTATACCTGTAATTGAATCAAACAAAATTCATGTATCAAATTACATATTAAATAAAAATTTATGTATAAATTTGATAATTATCCTTATTATTTAATATTTATATAACAATATATTTAATTAATATAAATTACATAATACATAAAATGAAATAAAAATAATATACTATAAACTTGAGAACAAACTAAACTAAGTTCAACTCAAACTTTAAATATTTAAATTTAAAACATCGATTTAACAACTCAATCACTTAAAAAAAACTTTTGAATGGTTCAATACTCAAATTGTAATTGTTTTAGATGAAAATTTAAAATAAAAACTTATTCATAATTTAATGAATAATGATACTTATATTTCTAACTGTATTTTACATTTATTCTTCACACTCATGACATCATGCCAAATGTTTAAAATATTTTTTAGTTATTATAAATTAAGAATCAAATTTTAATTTTAATGTTTATGCTTACATTTGATATTTAATTTTTATAATTTCTTTAAATAATTTAATTTTTCTATTTGAATTTCACATAATTTAGTCTTTTAGTTTTACATTGAAATTAATTAGTTCAAATAATTATCATCTTTAATTATTTCAATTACAATGCTAATGTATTTTTTTAAGCACACTTTTGAAAAAAAAGAATCTATTTCAACATGATAAGTTGAATAGATATTTTTAAAAACAAATCAACCTCCGTATTTTAACAGAAGTTATTAAACGTGTTAACTAATTTAACTGATTAATGGTATTATAAAAATAAAAAAATTAATTTATAATTAAAGTATAGATATTAAATTATAAATTTAAACATAATAGAGTAGTCATAATCAAAATATAACCTAAAATATTCTATACATAACACATTTGTTTCACTAATAAGTTTGAATGTTTTAGAAAATTTGTTTTTAATGAGTAAAAATTAAATTCAGTCATTAAAATTATTTCATAAATAAATATAATAAAATTTTGATAAACATCTGATAATATTATAATATATCGACAAATGGTATAAATTAAAACAAGGTTTTGAATAAAAACTTTTATAGCAACATGAACATCACAAATATAAAGTCACATAATTAGTGGTTCAAACATCGAAATAAATTAATGAACTTATATATCGAATCAACATTGATAATTTTATTTTTCTTGAATAATCTATAAATTCTCATAAAATGTTAAATCTTTCAAATTTAGAATTCGAGCAACTAAGGTAAGAAGCGAAAGGTGAAAGTAAAAGAGTTGACTACTGCTATATCTTCCATTAAAGTTGAAATAAATGGAAGTCACTAACAAAAAACCACTAGAGGTTGGCAGAAGAAACCTTACATGTTGTGACTTTTTTATGGTACATTAACAGCAACACGACTAATGTGATAAAGGTTATGAAAAAAGTTCGGATATTATTATTATTTATATAATGTTTGATGTCAAGATAAATTCGTATTTTTGGCTAATTATCAAATAAAATGTTATTAAATTTAGATTTTTTTTTCTTATCAGGAATGAAGTTAGTGTGCTGAATTTAAACTCTTACAAAAAAGGGTTAAATTGGAACAAAAAGCAAAGAGGAGGGCTTGATTGAAGGATTGAAAATTCAAAGATGACGGGATAAAGATTGAAGGGTTGAAGATTTTTTTTTAAAAGTGACTGGATAAAGATTGAAGTATTTTTAATATTGTTACAATTCTATAACTAGTTTAAATTCTAGTTTAAATTTAATTTTTAAATTTGTGATAATATTTAGAATTATTTAATGATAATATTTAGAAAAAATCTAGCTAAATTTTAGAACCAAAATTGTGTATAAATAATTAGTAGCTACAACTAATTGAACACACACATTTATCTTTAGCATTTAATAAAATTCTTTTTTTTCTTCATTCCTGCGTCTCAATCTCTGTTTCATTCTCTCTTTTTTCCTTTGTTTTCAACCTTTTGGTTTAATTGCTTCCAATGACTTTTCCCTTCCTACTTTCTAAAATTCCATTTAAACTATTTATTTTCAAGCATGATTCTTTCCATAATTAACAAAACTTTTTTTAGCCTTAGCCCGGTTATCATTTCGAAAAAATAATCATGAGATATGAACCCACACTAAATACTTTGTAATTCGATATTCGCTATCTCTCCGATATATGGGATAGTACAAATCCATCCCTCAAAGTTGATTCGATTTCAATTCAAAAAGTGTGCATTGGGTTGGAATCATTTGGCGTACAGTTGGGAAGTTGAGTCAGCAGTGTTGTATTCAAAATCCCACAAACAAATTGATATGTTCAATTGGAAAAAGCTAGTTGGATTCTGTCAAGGGAGATAGTGATCGTGTAACATCCATTACCTGTATCTGTCCCCGAAATAAGGTAAGAGGCATTACCGGAACTTACGAAACGAATTTCCATTTATCTGAACCAAATACATTTATTTATCAAATATTATTATCATGCCCCTTAAATGGGCTTCCGAAGCCCAAATTATGCATCAGAACCAGACCGTAACCAAATCAGAATCACAGGGAATTTTTTTTTCGCAAAATCCCAAAATTGTACTTACTCTAGCCATGCCAATGGCTGGGTTACAAACATCAATTTCCATATAAACATTGGTATTTAGTCTATACATGTCATTCTTTCAAAATAAGTCATTTCATATATCAAAAGATATGGGTTGATAGAGTGATAAGGCTTCGACTAATCTCCGACCTTCGAGCTCTCGAACACTACAAAACGGGGAAAAAGAGAACGGGGTAAACACATGGTGCTCAGTAAGCTCATGCAACAAGAATTACACTGTAACAGCCCGATTTTGACCCTAATCGGAACAGTGGTTTTGGGACCACGAATCCGAGTCAAAAAATATATTTTAATATTATTTTTCGTGTTAATTATATATGATTGAGCATGTGTTAAAATTTCGTGAATTAATTTGTCCGTTTGTGTTTTTAATTTAAGAAAAAGAATTAAATCGCATAAGTGGTAAAAGTAACCTTTTATTAAATTGAGTGTTTAATTGATTTGTCTTCTTTTGCATGTGGACTTAAGTTGTAAATTAGCCATTTACCATGTTAGTGGTCGGCACTTGGCTTTAATTTTATATTAATATGTTTTTATATACATAAAATATATGTTAAAGTTTACATTTTATAATATAAGTTAATAATAAAATAAAACATCAAAAAGCCATTATCACTCATCTTGATGCTGAAAAACACATGAAAAAGAAAGAAGAAAAACTCTTAGGTTTCGGCCAGCAAAAATTAAGGTATGATTCAGTTTTAGTTTTTGATAATTTTTACGTTTTTAAGATCGTTGCTTTGAGCTTTAGCTAGCCCATGTGTAAATTTTTGAATTGGTTGTGTTTTTCGTGAGATGTCATTGAAGGAGGCTTGATATTCTTGTTGTTTGATGATGAAATAT
This sequence comes from Gossypium australe, assembly GCA_005393395.2. Taxonomy (NCBI): domain Eukaryota; kingdom Viridiplantae; phylum Streptophyta; class Magnoliopsida; order Malvales; family Malvaceae; genus Gossypium; species Gossypium australe. The sequence goes on from CM016621.1 coordinate 137,490,066, forward strand.
TAATTATATGTGATAGATTAACAAGTATTGTTCTTGAATTTTTGATGAAATTGAGTGATTTGGATTAAATTGCAAAAATAAATATTTGAGGGACTAAAATGCAAAATAAACGGATTGTATGGATTTGTATGGGCATGGGTAACATTCGGCCTTAAAGGAGTATTTTCAAATTTGGTGTATTTTGTGTTTTGTGCAATAGGGACTAAATAGCTAAAAATGTAAAATGTATGGGGTAAAAGTGCAAATTACTTATTCATGTGTTTTTGAGTGAATTTAATTGAATATTGATTAAATAAGTTTAATTTATATAAAATTAGATCACGAAAAGAGAAAGTCAGATTTGAATCGGGGAAAGACAAAAATAGCCGAATAGTTGATTTTACGTTCGCCGATATCCGAGGTAAGTCTATAAGCAAATGGTTGTTCTTAATTTTAATTAAGTGTAAATTATTCATGCTGAATTGAAATGTTTATAATTATATTTGCTATTGCCGAATGTGAGGGATGGTATTTGATATGTTCAAGGAACTACTTGAGTAAGTTTAGATATATGAAAGATAGTATAAATATTTTATGAAAGCTTATGACTTACTATATGTGATTTATGTCCTTAAATCGATTATGTATTTGTGATGTTTCGGGCCTTGGGCCTAGCAAGCTTTGAGCTGGTGAACTTAAATCGGGCTTCGTGCCTAGCAGGCTTATTGCCGGTGAATAAATTTCAGACCTTGGGTCTAGCAGACTTAGTGCCGATGTGTGATTCAGGCATACGCCTAGCAGGTTTAATACCAGTGATTTATTTTCAAGTCTATGTCTATAAGACTTCATATGGATGTGGAAATTGAACAAGTAAGTTGATTTAATTAACCTTATATGTTCTGCCACCAAGGTAAGTGTATATGCGATGATGAATTGAATTTGTATATAAGTGGTTATCTGTAATATTATATTAAATTCGAATATATGAGTACATGTGATAATTTGATTAACTTTGGATGTTCAATTATATATAAGATAATGCATTAAACTAGTATATTCGGCTATATGTGATGGAATAATGAATCATGTGTATTTGATCTAATAAGTAAGTTTTTAAGCAATTGAGTTGAATTGGATTTTTCTTATAGTGGTATATGTGAATTTAATGGAAGTATGTATAAATATTATTGATATAGCTGATTGTGATAACTATATATATGTGCATAGTATAGCCGAATGTGAGATATGTATATGTGCCGTTGGTACACCCGAATGGGATGTTGATTATTGAGATTGATTTAAGCTAATTCGTATATTTATAGTGGAGGTTTACTTTTTATGAGATTAGATATATAAATGTGTAACGGGATTGAGAAAGGCACTAAGTGTGTGAAATCAGTCATTATGCACTAAGTGTGCGAATTTAAAATACCGAGCACTAAGTGTGCGAAATCGGTCATTATGCACTAAGTGTGCGAATTTAAAATACCGAGCACTAAGTGTGAGAAATTGGTCACTATGCACTAAGTGCGCGAATTGAATTACCGAGCACTAAGTGTGCGAAATTGATCAACGAGTATTAAGGACACGAGTAAATTTTCAATTCAAAAACCTAATTTTGGTAAGTATTGAAGCTACGAATGGTGATATAAATTATGAGTAAGTGAATTAGATATAAATTATGAGATGGAATATATGCATGATTATGATATTTCCATGAATGAATTGGTGACTGACTGTGTATTCGAGTTAAATGATTCAGGTACGTATGAGGTTTATTTGTTAAATGAAAAATAAGGTAAGTGAAGTTACTTAACGAGGAACATGGATTATATGAGAAAAGTGATTGTATATGTGTATGTGATTAACTAAATTTTGGCCTATTTGAATTGTATTATATATGTTTCTATAGTGAATTATTTGCTTATGGCTTACTAAGCTTTCAAAGCTTACTTTGTGTAATTTTCCTATGTTTATAGAGTTTCGAAGACTTGCTCGGGTTGGAAGTCGAAGGAGATCTCATCACACTATCCAATTTTTGCTTCGGTAAATAAATGCTTGGAGATTTGGTTATGTGGCATGTATAGACTAGTTTTGATATTGTTAGTTTTGAAGTTATATATATTTGTATAAGCCATGCGAAAATGGCTTGTCCATCTTGTTAATCTTGGAATTTGTATTTTGGCTTGATGATTATGTTTGGTTGTGGTTTTGGTTGATTTAGTTTTGGTATATATAAGTATGGTTAATGTATAGAGTTTAAATGAAAGGGAGTAAAGATGTTATAAACTAGTTAACCATATTTTGCAATGAAACAGTTTTTGGTTAGCAGCAGTGACGTGATTTTGAAAAATCACCAAAAATAGTAGAAATGGAATTAGAAAATGAATAAGATATAGAATTAAATCTTATTGTGTCTATTTTTATATGAAAGAAACAGAGTAGGCAAAGGAATTTTATATTCTGTGATATTTAAATTTTAGTGAGACTGGTTCTGAATAACTTCGTGATCCCCTGTTCTATCTTGGAAAAATTATTAAAAATTGTACAAAATGAATTATGAATTATATTTTATATGTCTAGATTCTTTAGTGAGTCTATTTTCAATAGAAACAAGTGGGAACATCATATAAAAACTTTATAATGAGACATTTGAGTTTAGGTTAAGAGAGATCAGAATCGTTAGTCAGTGAAACAGGGGAAACTTTAATGTATTAACTGTACTAAATGGCCAAATTAAAAATTCTGGAAAAATTATAGTAAGAAGATATATGAGTCTAGTTTCAAGAAAAATTTACGGATCTAAATTTTGACTTTTGTAACTCGAGTTATAGTCAATTTAGACATCATGACACAGATGGACAGTTTCAATTTTTATGCCCCGAATTAATAGTTAAGTCTAGTAACGCCTCATGCTCGACTCCGGCAACGGTCTCGGGTAAGGGGTGTTACATACACTCACCATACTTATACATCCATCATTTAGCAACACAAGAACACATCCAATTCACATAAGCATTTACCTATCACATACAAACTCAACTTTTACATTAGTTAAGCAACATCATATAAATTCAATACAAAGATAAATGATTGATGAGCTCATCAATTCCATAATTTTCATGTTCTTCCATTTCTCATATTTATCCCTTTGAATTTTTTAGAATTTCGATGGATATTCAGTAGTACACTTTTGTGTACAATTTTGGGTTCGTCAATTCGTACACATATGGGTATACCCTTTTTCCAGATAGCACACTCCCGTGAACCTCATTTCTTACAGCAGGATTACGAGTCTAGGCTAAATCCCCTGTATCATATGCTCAAAGAGTATTGTCGGGATTACCAGTCCAGGCTAAATCCCCTTCAATGACAATTACTCTAATGAACTTAATTTAGATTACCCGTCCGGGCTAAATCCATTTAACACATATTCTTCGAGAGGGCTAATATTTGAATCACCCATCCGGGCTAGACCATTTTTACCGTCAATTCGCTTTTCAGTGATCTATCGAAGTCCATTTCATTCAACCGAGATTTATTTCCCTTTTTTATCGAGAATTATCAATTTTTCATTAAATATCATACAATGAACATCCAAACCATATTCACATCAATAAACATACATTCCAAGCATTTAAGAATATAATTCAAGTTACACAAGAGATTTTAGAGACTATTCGGCAATTTTTTCCTTCCCTCGTTTATCTTCAATTTCTTGATCTATAATATAAAAATTTTCCATTTATCAGCATCTAATTTTAATCTACTTTATTTCACAATTTATACCTCTCAATTTTTGAAATTGCATATTTACCCCAAATTTTACAATTTTTACAATTTGGTCCCTACTCAAATAACCCCCCAATTGAGCTAATTTTTCCTTAATTAACACTTTATTCTATCATCTTAAACTACTTCACAACCTTTTGAAATCAGAATTTCAGCATCAAACCTTAGTTCCAAACTTTTTCACAATTAAGTCCTAAAAATCAATTTCTACTAAAAACATTTAGTAAATCCATCTTTTAATAAAATTAAACTTCAAATCCATGTTTATTCATCATAAACTTTGAATACTCAACCATGGTAACTTCAATTTCATCCATAAAATAAAAAACTAATGAATTTAATAGTAGGACTTAGTTGTAAAAGTCTTAAAAACATAAAAATTACAAGAAAAAGGCAAGAATTAACTCACTTTATGCAAAAATTATGAAATACCAGCTTAAATAACCCCTCCTATGGCGTTTTGGCTGATGAGAATGAAGAAAAATCAAAAGAAATCTAGATATTTTCACTTTAGTCTTAACTTTATTTAATTAATTATGCAATATTCCAATTTTGCCCTTAAATCATAAATTTTCTTGCTGATTTCATGCCCTTGCCGTCCAGCCCAAATAATTTTTGGTCTAATTTCCTTTATATCCTTTCTCATTAAACACTTAAGCTATTTAATCATTCTAGCAACTTTTACACCTTTTTCAATTTAGTCATTTCTATTTAATTGATTACCCAAACATTAAAATTTTCTAACGAAATGTTAATACCACAATACCAACATTTCATAAATATTTATAAAAATATTTTCGACTCATCGAGGTCTCGATACCTCGTTTTTACCCAATTTTTTAATATTTTTTTCTAATTAACCACTAAATCGGTAAAATTTTTCTATCAATATTTTCAGACAACTTTCTTTTCATATTAATATTCATGCTATAATTTTTAAAATAAATATTATTTTTAAATCGGATTTGTGGTTTCGAAACCACTTTCCAATAACCCTGAATTTAGGTCATTACAACTCTCCCCTTATAAGGTTTTTCGTCCTCGAAAATCTTATCAGTAAATAGATTCAGGTATTGTTTCCTCATTGCCTCCTCCGGTTCCCATGTTGCTTCTTCAATCCTGTGCTTTTTTCATAGTGTTTTTACCAAGTTTATCTTTTTGTTTTTGAGCTCATTTGTCTCTCGTGTCAAAATTTTGACTGATTCTTCATTATAAGTCATATCAGACTGAATTTCAACCTCTGTCAGGGAAATAACATGTGATGGATTTGAGCGATACCTTCGTAGCATAGATACATGAAATACATTATGAATTCTGTCAAGCTTTGGTGGTAAAGCTAACCAATAGGCAATCGGTCCAATCTGTTCCGTAATCTCATATGGCCCGATGAACCGTGGGCTCAATTTACCTTTTCGACCAAATTGGAGTACTTTCTTCCATGGTGATACTTTTATGAATACCCTATCACCGACTTGAAATTCAATCTTTTTTCGTTTCAGGTCGGCATAGGATTTTTGATGATCAGAGGCTGCTTTCAAGCTATTTCGAATCATATTTACTTTTTCTTCGGTTTCTCGAATTAAATCAACCCCATATAACTTTTTCTCGTTAAGCTCTGTCCAATACAATGGAGTTCTACATTTTCTACCATACAAAGCTTCATACGGAGCCATTTTAATACTGGACTGATAACTGTTATTATAGGCAAATTCAATCAAAGGCAAATACTTTTCCCAATTACCTTCAAATTCTAGTACACAACATTGAAGCATGTCTTCCAATACCTGAATTACTCATTCAAATTGACCATCTGTCTGAGGATGAAAAGCAGTGCTGAAATACAATTGGGTACCCGGAACTTCTTGTAACTTGTCCCAGAAACGAGACGTAAATTGGGAATCTCTATCAGATATAATGGAGATTGGCACTCCATGTAGCCTGACAATCTCAGATATATACAGTTCAGCCAATTTATCTAGAGAATAATCCATACGTACTGGGATAAAATGTGTTGATTTTGTTAATCGATCAACGATCACCCAAATGGCATCTTTCTTCTTCGGTGACAATGGTAACCCCGATACAAAATCCATAGTAATTATTTCCTATTTCCATTCTAGTATAGTAATTGGCTGGAGTAATCTCGAGGGTACCTGATGTTCTGCTTTGACCTGTTGACATATCAGATATCTTGATACAAACTCAGAAATATCACGTTTCATACCTGGCCACCAATACATCTTCTTCAAATCATTATACATTTTATTAATTCCCTAATATACAAATATAATACCATTTTGTGCCTCGTGTAAAATATTCTGTACAAGCTCTGAATTCTTCTGTACATATACTCTGGCTCTGAATAATAAATAACCATCAGTCCCAATCTAAAATTCGAAATCATTACCTGACTCACATTATACCTGTTTAGCCTGTAACTTTTCATCATTTTTCTGAGCTTCACATATTTGCTGTAGAAATGTCTGTTTAACTCTCAACTCAGCTATGAATGAACCATCATTAACCAAAGACAATCAAGCATTCATAACTCGTAAAGCAAACAAAGATTTTCGACTTAAAGCATCAACAACAACATTAGCCTTACCCAGGTGGTAATCAATAATCAAATCATAGTCCTTTATCAACTTAAGTCACCTGCGCTGTCTCAAATTTAGATCTTTCTGTGTCATCAGATATTTCAGACTTTTATGACCAGTATAGATATGACATTTCTTACCATACAAGTAATGCCGCCAAATTTTTAGTGCAAATACAATAGCAGCTAATTCAAGATCATACACCGGGTAATTTCTTTCATGTAGCTTAAATTGTCTCGAAGCATAGGCTATAACTTTACCTTCTTACATCAAGACACAACCTAAACCATTTAACGAAGCATCGCTATAAATTATAAATTTCTTACCCGGCTCAAGTTGCACTAGTACAGGTGTTTTCGTCAGTAGATCTTTCAGTTTATCGAAGCTCTGCTGGTATTCATCAATCCACTCGAATTTAACATCTTTCTGCAATAGTCGAGTCATCGGAGAAGCTATCATAGAGAACCCCTGTACAAATCTCCTATAATACCCAGCTAGACCTAGAAAACTCCTGACTTCAGATACATTCTTCGGTGGACTCCAATTAACAATGGCTAAAATTTTACTCGGGTCTACTCTGATGCCTTCAACAGATACAATATGCCCAAGGAAACTCACCTTTCGGAGCCAAAATTCACATTTGCTAAATTTAGCATACAACTTCTTTTCACGCAGGATTTGCAATACAATTCTCAAATGATCTGCATACTCATTTTCATCTCAGGAATAGACCAGGATATCATCAATATAATCTACCATGAACCTGTCTAAGTACGATTTGAATATCTGATTCATCAGGTCCATAAATATTGCTGGTGCATTAGTCAGCCCAAACAGCATAACAAGACACTCATAATGCCCGTACTTGGTTCGGAAAGATATATTCGGTACATGTGACTCCTTTACCCGTAACTGATGGTAGCCCGATCGGAGATCAATATTTGAAAATACAATGGCACCATTCAATTGGTCAAACAGATCATCGATTAGAGGCAATGGGTACTTATTCTTTATAGTGACTTTGTTGAGCTGCCGGTAATCAATACATAATTTTAAGGACCCGCCCTTTTTTTTCACAAACAGAACCGGAGCACCCCAAGGTGAATGATTCGATCGGACAAAACCCCTGTCAACAAGTTCTTGCAACTGTGTCTTTAACTCCTTTAATTCCGTAGGAGCCATACGATACGGAGCTATGGAGATCGGAGTAGTTTCCGGAATCAGATCTATAGAAAATTCCACTTCTCTTTCTAGTGGCAACCCCTGTAATTCATCTGAAAACATATCGAAAAATTCACATACAACTGGCACTACCTGTATCTTTGACTTAGATACTTTAGTGTCTAACACATATGCCAAATAAGTATCATACCCTTTTCTGACACACCTCTGAGCTGTCATAACTGAAATCACATCAGATAATCCCTATGTCTGATCAGATTTAACCCGGAGTAATTCGCCATTCTAACATTTCAACACAATATATTTCTGTTTACAGTTTACTACTGCATCATGCTGAGTTAACCAATCCATGCCTAATATCATATCAAACTCATCAAAAGGCAATAACATCAAGTCAATCGGGAAACAAATACCTTTTACCATGAGTGGACAATTTTTACAAATTTTATCCACCATCACAGACTGACCCAGGGGGTTTGAGATTTAACCACAAATTAAATAGGTTCAACAAATAAATTTTTAACAAATACTAATTTTGTACATATGTATGAATGTGTGGGGCCAGGATCAATTAATGCAATAATATCAGTATCAAGTAAAGAAAATGTACCAGTAATTACATCTGGTGTAGAGGCATTTTCTTTGGCACGAATAACATATGTCCTGGCTGGTGCTCGTGCCTCAAATCTACCTGCAATATCTTTTGTAACTCCTCAGCTACCACTAACATTACCGGTAGGTCGAGGTGGTCTTCCCCTCGAAGCGGGATTACTAGGTTTCAATGTCTGTTTTGCCTCTTTTTCTATTCTTTCGGGACAATCTCTGAGGAAATGATCGAAAGAGCCACATCTATAATAGGCTCCACTCTTCAGTCGGTATTCTCCAAAATAAACTTTATTACAGTACTGGCATCTCGACTTAGGGGTACTAACACTGCCAACACTGGTCACTGATGGAGTGAAAGGCATTGGATTATTGCGTTGAGAACCTCGCTCTCTACCCGAATACCCAGTGGCTGAGGTAGGACGATCCTGATATTTCTTCAATTTCTTTGAAGCAGAAAATTTGGATTTTCCCATCGGTCTTTTACTAAGAATTTGAGCTTCCCCCTCAGCCTATTTCTTCTCTTTACTCAATTCTTCTGCTTTATAAGCTCGCTCTGCCAATGTAGCAAGCTCTCAAATTTCAAGAATTCTGACCAGTAGCTTAATATCTTCATTCAACCCTTCTTCGAATCGTTTGCACATTTCGGTTTCTGACTGTACCCATTCCCGAGCATATTTACTCAATCGGACAAATTCTCTTTCATACTCAGATACTGATCTTTACCCTGTTTCAGCTCAAGAAATTCTTTTCTCTTCTGATCGAGGAACCTCTAACTAATATATTTCTTTCTGAACTCAGTCTAAAGAATTCCCATGTAATTTCTTCTTTCGGAACAACTGAAGCTTTAGTATTCCACCAATGGTAAGCTGTATCTTTTAGCAATGATACTGCACATTTCAGACACTCTTCTGGTGTGCAAGATAATTCCTCCAAAACCCAAGTAGTATTCTCTAACCAGAATTCAGCCTGTTCGAGATCATCATCAACTGCTGCTCAGAATTCTTCAGCCCCATATTTTCGAATTTTATCAATTGAAGCTTTCCCTTTTCTGACAGATTCAGTACCTGTACCTTGTGGGATCTCGGGAACCGGTGGAGGAGTAGGAGGAGGAGCTTGAGCTTGTTGCACTACAGGGTTAGTTCTTAAGTATTGACTAAATCATTCATTCATTATTTGAAAGAAGGCCAATTTAGCCTCTTCACCTTGATCCTCTGTCTTGGACCTTCTACTACTAGTAACTTCGACTTCCCTCTATGCCCGTTCTGAAGCCGGAGCATGACTTTCGGCTTCCTCGGGTTGATCTCGATCGGCAGGCATTTACTATAAGAAAAACACATTTTAAATGGCCAGGAGAAACCACACTATCAAATATAAAATAATGGCATGTATAGCTAATCTCATGTTTGCTACGTCGGCCCGAGAACCAGCTAAACCGTAGCTCTGATACCAAAAAATGTAACACCCCTTACCTGTATCCGTCGCCAGAATAGGGTACAAGGTATTACCGGAACTTACGGAACTAATTTTCATTTATTCGAACCAAGTATCATTTATTTATCAAAAATTATTATTACGTCCCTTAGATGGCCTTTCGAAGCCCAAATTATGCATCAGAACCAGACCGTAACTAAATCAAAATCACAAGGAATTTTTTTTCGCAAAATCCCAAAATTATACTTACTCTAGTCATGCCAATAGCTAGGTTACAAACATCAATTTCCATGTAAACATTGGTATTTAGTCTATACATGCCATTATTTCAAAATAAGTCATTTCATATACCAAAAGATATGGGTTGATAGTGTGATAAGGCTCCGACTAATCTCCGACCTTCGAGCTCTCGAGCACTACAAAACAGGGAAAAGGAGAACGGGGTAAGCACATGGTGCTTAGTAAGTTCATGCAACAAGAATTATACTCACCATACTTATACATCCATCATTTAACAACACAAGCACACATCCAATTCACATAAACATTTACCTATCACATACAAACTCAACTTTTGCATTAGTTAAGCAACATCATATAAATTCAATACAAAGATAAATGATTGATTAGCTCATCAATTCCATAATTTTCATGTTCTTCCATTTCTCATATTTATCCCGTTGAATTTCTTGGAATCTTGATGGATATTCAGTAGTACACTTTTGTGTACAATTCTGAGTCGGTCAATTCGTACACATATGGGTATACTCTTTTTCCAGATAGCACACTCCCGCGGACTTCATTTCTTAGAGTGGGATTACCAGTCCAGGCTAAATCCCCTTCAATTACAATTATTCTAATGAACTTAATTTAGATTACTTGTCCGGGCTAAATCCATTTAACACATATTCTTAGGGAGGGTTAATATTTGGATCACCCGTCCAGACTAGACCCTTTTTACCGTTAATTCCCTTTTCAGTGATCCATCGAAGTCCATTTCATTCAGCCGAGATTTATTTCCCCTTTTTATCGAGAATTATCAATTTTTCATTAAATATCATACAATAAACATCCAAAGTATATTCACATCAAGAAACATACATTCCAAGCATTTAAGAATATAATTCAAGTTACACAAGGGATTTTAGAGACTATTCGGCAACTTTTTCCTTCCCTCGTTTATCTTCAATTTCTTGATCTATAATATAAAATTTTACACTTATCAACATCTAATTTTAATCTAATTTATTTCACAATTTATACCTCTCAATTTTTGAAATTGCATATTTATCCCAAATTTTACAGTTTTTACAATTTGGTCCCTACTCAATTAACCCCCCAGTTGAGTTAATTTTTCCTTCATTAACACTTTATTCTATCATCTTAAACTACTTCACAACCTTTTGAAATCAGAATTTCAGCATCAAACCTTAATTCCAAACTTTTTCACAATTAAGACCTAAAAATCAATTTCTACTAAAAACATTTAGTAAATCCATCTTTTAATAAAATTAAAACTTCAAATCCATGTTTATTCATCATAAAATTCCAATACTCAACCATGGTAACTTTCAATTTCATCCATAAAATCAAAAACTAATGAATTTAATAGTAGGACTTAGTTGTAAAAGTCTTAAAAATATAAAAATTACAAGAAAAAGGCAAGAATTAACTCACTTGATGCAAAAATTATGAAATACCAGCTTAAATAACCTCTCCTATGGCATTTTGGCTGATGAGAATGAAGAAAAATCAAAAGAAATCTAGATATTTTCACTTTAGTCTTAACTTTATTTAATTAATTATGCAATATTCCAATTTTGCCCTTAAATCATAAATTTTCTTGCTGATTTCATGCACTTGCCGACCAGCCCAAATAAATTTTGGTCTAATTTCCTTTTAAATCCTTTCTCATTAAACACTTAAGCTATTTAATCATTCTAGCAACTTTTACACCTTTTTCAATTTCGTCATTTCTATTTAATTGATTACCCAAACGTTAAAATTTTCTAACGAAATTTTAATGCCACAATACCAACATTTCATAAATATTTATTAAAATATTTTTGACTCAATTTATGAGATCGAGGTCTCGATACCTCGTTTTTACCCAATTTTTCATTTTTTTTTCTAATTAACCACTAAATTGGTAAAATTTTTCTATCGATATTTTCATACGAATTTCCTATCATATTAATATTCATGCTATAATTTTTAAAATAAATATTCTTTTTAAATCAGATTTGTCGTTACGAAACCACTGTTTCGATAACCTTAAATTTAGGCCATTACAGATCGGATTTAAACGACTCACATGGTTAAGGCCATTAATTCGAGTTGGGCTTTTCAGATCACAAGGCTGTCGAAGTCCTAAATTACGAGTACTGCCACATGGTTAGAAATTTGACAAGGTCAATTTGCAGGTGATACCGGGATCGACTAGGAAAGGAAGAGTTGGCGGTTTAAGGGATCCTCGATTGCTATAACCAGCTTATCACTTGGAAAGGAAAATTTGTTTCAAGGATCGATTCAAGATTGGAGTACATTGAAGCTATTTTCCAACATTGCAACCCATTGGTTGTGGGCACGACTATTACTGCGACAGCGGTTCTGATCACGAGAAAAGGCGAAATTAGACAACCAGTCCCTGTGGATTCGACCCTATTACTCTATATTTCAATTTACTGTTATTTTGTCGTAGGAATTTATATTTGATGATTTCGACGCCCATCAATGTCTAAATTTATTTATAATTTTTCTGTAATTTTTAAATAGGGGATAAATGATGTATTTTAACGCGTTTAAATTCACGTCTTCCTACATTAATAATAATGTTAATACCAACTAAGCTAAAACTCAATCGATTAAATTCATACTTTTATATATATTATAGATTATAATTAGATTGTATCCTCTTTCATATTGCTTTTTTTTTTTAAATTTAAACCTTTGCAGAAAACTTTATCATTTTATTGCTTAATAATTTAATATATTATAACCAATGTGCAATCTCTTAAATTACTTTTTAATTATGCCAATTTAAAGGTTTTTAACAATTTATTTTATTTATAATTAGATTATGGCACATTGATATAGATGAAAAAAATAAAAATTATATTCATCAAAAGTTTATGTAATAACTAAATGAAGTTTTAATTGAAATAAAAAAAGTTAAATGTATAAATATTATGAGATGTTTGTTAAGTTGAAATTTCATTATATGTTGAGTTTTAATTAATTTTATATAAAAATATGATATAACAATATTTTCGTAATAATAATTTTATTTTGTAAAAAATATGGACTTTTAATCATTTTCCAGTTGAAATAAAATTCAATTGATGGTCATAATAACTCAGTTAATCGTTTAAAAAAGTAAAAATAAGATAATATATATTAATTAAAATATTTAGTCTTTCAAAAAAAGTATTTAAAAAGATATATTAAATAATGTGTCATCTACTTCCAATTTGATTAAAAAATATAAAAATATTCTTCTATGTATAAATAAATTATATTATTGCGAGAGTATTTTTATTTTTTTATATGTTTAATAAAACCAATAAAAAAATTGTACATGATGAAACTTGAAATCCATCCACATTATTTGTATATTTATATTCACCCTTGACCGAGTTAGTGTCACAGGTCAATTAATCTCCAACTCGATTAAGGAAATTATGGAAATACCGTTACAAATATAAACAATTTATATTAGAACGATGGCACTTTTGTCTTTTTATATTTTTAATAAAATTAATTTTAAAAAATTACATATGATGAATTTGGAGTTCATATCATCTGTATCAATGAAATCTTATATTTGTATGTTATTTTAAAATACACAACTAAATTACATTTGTATATTATTTTTATGTACACATATGAATTCTAAATATCACGTATCACAAATATATTTATATTGTTAATAAAAATGTCATTTATCTATACCATTAATAAAATTCCTTATTGAGTTGGTGTAACAAGTTAATCAAGTATCAATTCAATTAAAAAATTACAAAAATTTCTTTTTATAATTAAAATAAATCGAAAATATTTTAAGGATTTGATGTTTTTTAATACATTTTTAATATACGTGGACGCGTTTTGTGGGGATGCAGCAGGAAAGCGCGCCCCTGGGGACGCGCTTTAGCCCTGCAACGGTAAAAAAAAAACGGCCAAAATTTTTTTGACCGTTGGGGTCCCAATGGTAAAAAAAAACTATAAAAACCCCCAACTCTTTTTTTTTTCACTCTTTAATCATTACTCATTCTTCTCTCAAATTCCTCTCAAATTCCTCTCAAAATTCTCTTTAAGTCCTTCAAACTTTCTCTGAAATTTTGAAATAGTCCTTTAATATTTACAAAAAAGCCAATTTTTAATTTTTTTTAAATATATTTTTTTTGAAACTTTTAAAATTTTCGATCGTATTACAAATGGCCGGGGAATTACTTCGACTAGACAACAAGCGCATCTCCGTCGATCAAATGCAAATGGTAAGTTTTAATTTTAATTTTTCAATATTGTTTAATATTTTTTAGGTTTATGCAATTTTAATTAATTTTTATTGTATAATTTTTTAAACAGTCTGTAGATCGGGTGTTGCAATATTATATTCGCAATATGCATGGTCCCCCATTGCCGTTGATCGAGAATTACCTGCAGGAAGCGGGTTTTTGGCACGTGGCCACGATAGGCCGGGGGTTCAAGTTGGAGCTGACTTTGATCAGTGCGATAGAGAGGTGGAGACCCGAGACGCACACTTTCCATCTTCCATGCGGAGAGTGTACCATCAATCTGGAAGATGTGCAGTTGCAGTTGGGATTGCCGGTGGACGGGTCGATAGTCACCGGGTCCGTAACTTCTACCGATTGGATGGCTGTATGCTACGAGCTTCTGGGTGCCATTCCGGATAACATTCAGGGAGGTCGGATCGAGATGGCCTGGTTACGAGACACATTCCCGGAGCCGAATGAGGGTTCGACCGAAATAGAAAGAATACGGTATGCTCGGACATACATTCTGGAGATAATTGGAGGTTATCTGATGCCGAGCCTATCTAAAAACCTCGTACACTTGAGATGGCTGCTGAAACTTGTTGATTTTAGAGCAGCCGGTGAATTGAGTTGGGGGTCTGCCGTGCTATCGAGGTTGTATCGGGAGATGTACGGGGCGACGTGGCCGAGTAAAGCGAAAATCGGAGGTTGCCTATCACTACTGCAGTCATGGGCACGGTTTTGATTTCCATTTTTACGTCCTCGACTCAACCACCCATATTCATTCCCACTAATAACGAGGTAAATTTAATGTTATATTTTACAATTACTACGTAGATTTATAGTATAATTGTATGCTAAAAATTTATTTAATTAGGTGAAACCATTAGGCGAGTTATGCTGGAATACCTACCTCGCTTGAAGATATACGGCTTCTATTGGACCAACGGTCGGAATCACAAGTAAGTTTCAAATTTCGTATTTATAATTTAGCATTTCGTATTTAGTGTTTAGTATTATGTATATAACTAATATTTTGGTATTGTTAATATAGTTTCAATGGACACCGTACGAGGATCCGGCAATTCGGGCAGTAATTCTGGAGGAGTTCTTGCAAAATCCAAACAGTTGGCACGTGAAGGTCCCATTAATCAACTATGCAACTGTGGAGATGCACCAGTCAGATCGGGTTCTGTGACAATTTGGATTCCGGCAACCGATTCCCGTGCCACCTGAGGTGCTCGATGATGAGCACAAAGTGGACTTACGGCAATTGCACACGGATTGGCCAAGATTTTGGTCAGCATATATCGAGATGTGGGAGAACCGGTATGACTATTTACCTATCCGGGAATCGATCGTCGTTCCTGAGTTAGCGTACGTGCCGGAATGCATGCCATGGTTTAGGATCCATAGTAAGCCGTATCTGTTGTCGGAAGAAGAGAGGCGACGACAACTTCGTCAACAAAGAGAATGTCGGGACCCTTTAAATCCAAGGAGAAGGGGTGATGAGACGGGGCCATCAACAGCGCCGACATAGTCACCAGGCTCATCAACAGCGCCCATACAGTCACTGGGCCCATCAGTTCAGCCGACGATACCGACATCACAGCCTTTACCCTTTATGCCAGGTGCGTACCCTAGCCCTTATATGTATCCTCCTAACCCATATATGTTTCCTTTTCCCAGTCACACCCCAGGTTGGAATGCATGGCCGGGTTCGAGTCCGTTCCTGACTACTCCGACTGGCCAGCCGATCTTGAGGCCGTCGTCGCGTGAGGGATCACAGGAGGCACCGTCGGGGAGCACTTTTTTTTACCAGTCTCCTTCGCCATACAGGATTCAGACACCCCCGCCGTGGTTTATGCAAACACCTCCGGGGTCGTTATTTTATCAAGGTGGGTCATCCTCGCAACACCCACAACCAGACCCACTGCCGGAGGAACCGGAATCCCCGCCCGAGGTTCCACGACCCCCGCCGGAAGCTAGAAGAAGGAGGAATCCAGCGCGTAACCGTCGACCACCACCGTGTGGCACTGATTCTGACCGGCATCAACATTGATTCGGACCGACTTTTTTATTTTTTAATTGTAATATAATCTTTTTATTTTTAATAAATAAAAGTTATTTTTTATTTGTGTTTGTAATTTAATTTTAATATCTTCAATAAAATAGAAGTTTTTTTTTTATATGTAATTTAATTTTAATTTTTTTAATAAAATAAAAGTTAGTTTTTATTTTTTATTTTTTGTAATTTAGTTTTAATATATTTAATAAAATAAAAGTTGTTTATTTTTTATTTTAATTTAATTTTAATATCTTTAATAAAATAGAAATGGTTTAATTTTTTTATTGTAATTTAATTTTAATATCTTTAATAAAATAGAAATTATTTAATTTCTTATTGTAATTTAATTTTAATATATGTAATATAATAAAATAAAATTTAGTTTTTATTTGTTTATTTTATTGTAATTTAATTTTAATATATGTAATATAATAAAATAAGAATTTTTTTTATTTTTTATTTTTTGTAATTTAGTTTTAATATATTAATAAATTAAAAAGTTTTTTTTTTTATTTTTGTAATTTAGTTTTAATATATTTAATAAATTAAAAAGTTTTTTATTTTTTATTTTTTATAATTTAGTTTTAATATATTTAATAAATTAAAAAGTTGTTTTTATTTTTTATTTTTTGTAATTTAGTTTTAATATATTTAATAAATTAAAAAGTTTTTTTATTTTTTATTTTTGTAATTTAGTTTTAATATATTTAATAAATTAAAAAGTTGTTTTTATTTTTTATTTTTGTAATTTAGTTTTAATATATTTAATAAATTAAAAAGTTGTTTTTTATTTTTTTAATTTAATTTTAATATCTTTAATAAAATAGAATTTGTTTAAATTTTTTATTTAAATTTAATTTTAAAAATAAAAGTCCAATATTTGAAATTTTATTGTAACTTAAAGGTTTTTTTTTCCAAATTAGTCCTTCTACAAAAGTTCACCGTTTTAATCAACAAATAAATAGAATTTACATAGACACCAAGAGACAAAAAAAGTTAAGAAGACTGTCAACTATTCCGATTTGGACACGAGCGAGATGTATGGCCTGGGTTCCTACACCATCCGCACAACCTACATTGGTTGCTCGTTTCTCGGATATCCATATTGTTGTGTATTCTACTCGAGCAAGGTGGACCTTTTGATTTGCACCTCAGTTGTCTATTCGATAACAGCTTATACGGTGCAAGCGATACCGACGGCCACTTACGTGCATCTAGGACTGGTGGGAATACGTGTCTCCACACGTTGTACATGTTTTCTAATTTATACACTTCGTCGACATAGCTCATGGGATCAAGACGGAGATTCTGGCAAGCCGCAAGTACATGAGCGCATGGGTAACGAAGTGCATCAAATATCCCACAGTCGCAGGTCCTATTTCTCAAGTGTAGACGATACTGCCCGCCAACAATACCTTGGTTCGGTCTGTCAAACTCCGTCACACGAAACCATAGGTTGTCGCGATCATGACACACTGTGTGCATGGTGTTGGCCCGTGCCTTCCCCCTGTTAATTTCTTGCAAGACCTCCGGGCTCCATACATGGCCTCCTTGCATTTGGCCTTTATAACTCGCTGCTCGCTTCAGAAATAGTGCCGCTAAACAAAAATATGTCTCTCGCACATTCCTTTTAGAACAAAATTTATGCATTCGGCCAGGTTTGAGGTCATATGACCATAATGTAAGCCGCCATCGTATGCTTGTGTCCACTGTTCTAAAGGAATATTACACAGGTAGTTTGTGCCTTCTTCGTTATCTGATCGCAAACTCGCCAACATCTCCTGAAAATGGTCCTTATTGATCTCGTACCCTACCAATATACGTTGATAGCGAATATTACATACCACTCTTCAATTGAGAATAAATTGAATATTACAAACGAAATTATATTAATAGATATTACATACCCATATTGGTCACTTGTCATCACTGACTTTTAGATCGATGTTACCCGTAGTAGTTGGATGCAACATGCCTTAGGCAATATCGATGGTGTGTGCAATGCCACAGGCTTCCTTGGTGCTCTATTGCTGCTAGTCTTCCAGGGCCCCGATCTGATATAGCACATATATCAGGTTGGGGGCAAACATGCCTCCTTAACCTAGATAGGAAGAAATCCCAATCATCAGCTGACTTCCCTGGTGTTATTGCGAACGCAATCGGAAGGATTTTCCCATTGCCGTCCTGTGCCACAGCTAGCAATAGTCGATGCATATATCTACCATACATAAAGGTACCGTCAATTTGTACCAATGGCTTGCAGTATATAAATGCATCTCGGTATTGTTTAAATGTCCAGAAAAGATGCTTGAACACTGTGCATCCACGGAGTAAACGATCGTTGTAGTTCGCCGGTTTCGTTTCAAGGTCTGTTATGCTGCCTGGGACATATCTCTCCAGCACCTGACACCACTGCCACACTTCATTATATGAAGCGTCCCACCGACCATACAACTTTTCCAACGCCTTCTGCTTGGCTATCCAAGCCTCCCTGTAAGAGGGAGTGTACCCCAATTGGCTACGAATATTGCCAATTAAGGCTGGCACTGTAGTCTTGGGATCGGCCTTCACCGTCGGTATTATTAAGTCAGCCAACATGTCTGAATCCATCTTCGGATGATATTGTGTAACACCTGTCAACGAAGTACGTTAAATAATACAACATTACGTAATATTAGTATTATTCAAAAACATTGAACACATAGTGATACTGTACCGGCAAGACATGTATGTAGACCTTTATACTTTTTGGTCTCCCACAAGCCTGTCCTTTTCCTCAACGAGGCCATGATTTTCCATGAACATGTACTGTCTTGCACTACACACTTCGCCTCGTACTTATCGAGCTTGGATTTAACCACGTTGTAGTTAACCCTGTTCTTGATGCTGTATTGTTTCAATGCAGCAAGAAAAGCATTCTTATTGGAAAACTCGTTACCAACTTCTAATTCGTCCGAATCTAACGACGAAGTTGTACGGTTATGCGTCCGGTGTGGTAGTTCAGGAAACTCCAATGCATCGTCTTGAGATAGATTGACATTATGCATGTGGGCTGGAGGCAAGTACGCCCTAAATAACAGATCTTCTTCTTCTTCATCTAAACCGCCCTCAACATCTTCAGGTACTATTGGAATAGGCTCCGATTCAGAAAATAATCCAACTTTTGCACCATCGAGCCCGGGCTCTCGAGGTGGATCCACATCCGACTCATCATCCGATCCACCATAATCTGCAACGAACGAGGGCCCATCGCTGGTGGATGTCGTGGGGAGTACATTATCCCTCCTTAAACATCTTTCGTAACGTTCCCAATCATATGTGGATTACCAACCACTAGAAGTTGATGACGTTCCCCAATACGTTTTTCTATCATCGAACGTCAAAGGAAGGATATGCATGTCCCATCCACCAACCGAGTGTCGTGCGGGGGTTATGTTTTCTATACTACCCCCAAACACGGGCACTTTCGTATTCTGCCTCCCATTAACAGAGTGTCGGCTTGGGATCGTGTATTGCCCTCGAACAGAAGTAGATGTTGAGGTCGAATGAAGATCACTTGGCGATGAAAATTGTACATATTCCTCAAGATAGGGTGATCCACTGGCAAGATGAGTCTCCACCATTACCTCAAAGCTCCGAGGACCTTTGATGTCGAATGATTCATATCTCACCGGATCAACCGAAGTGCAAAATCTATACTTAATAGACTGAACTTTCATTGGCGTTGTTCCGAAGATTTTACGCCTAATTCTTTTGCGAAGTTCTAACAAATCTATGTTCCGATTAAAACCCAATCGCGCTGTGCTCTCCGATAAAAAAATAACACCATTTTCGATGTCACAAACCTTACCATCGTAGTAAATAACAACATTAATACGTTCACTCATTTTCAGTTTCTATTTTTCTTTTGCCTCAATTTCTGTTATGCAACCTGATAATAAAATTTGGCTGATTTATAGTCTAATTTTACTTGGTCACTGTAGCAAAAGAGCATCCACGTGGGAGCTCTTTTCAGTACTCCTGCTGACAGTGCATCCTGCTGGAAGCATTTTGGCCACTGTTTGTTCAGAAATGTCTTCTCAAAATTATTTTACCGGAGATTACTGTAGCAAAAGAGCGTCCACGTGGGAGCTCTTTTCAGTACTCCTGCTGACAGTGCATATTGCTGGAAGTGTTTTGGCCACTGTTTGTTCAGAAACGTCTTCTCAAAATTATTTTACCTGAGACTACTGTAGCAAAAGAGCGTCCACGTGGGAGCTCTTTTCAATACTCCTGCTGACAGTGCATCCTGCTGGAAGCATTTTGGCCAAACAGGCGTTTTGGCCACTGTTTGTTCAGAAACGTCTTCTCAAAATTATTTTATCGGAGACTACTGTAGCAAAAGAACGTCCACGTGGGAGCTCTTTTCAGTACTCCTGCTGATAGTGCATCCTGCTGGAAGCGTTTTAGCCACTGTTTGTTCAGAAACGTCTTCTCAAAATTATTTTACCGGAGACTACTATAGCAAAAGAGCGTCTACGTGGGAGCTCTTTTCAGTATTCTTACTGACCGTGCATCCTGCTTAAAGCGTTTTTAGCCACTGTTTATTCAGAAACGTCTTCTCAAAATTATTTTGCCAAATACAACTGTCAAAAAAATTCAATTAATTTTTTTGGCTAATATATTTTGCCCAAAACCCTAAATATATTTTTACCCTAGCCCAGAAACCTTAAAATTTCATACCCTAATTGGACGGGAAGGGAGGGCAAAAACGCGTTCACGTTAGCGCGTTTTTGTAGGGATGCAGCAGGAAAACATGCCCCTGGGGGAGCGCTTTCACCACATCAGCACAAAGCGCGCTTACGGGGACGCGCTTTGCTGATGTGGCAAAAGCGCTCCCCCAGGGGCGTGCTTTCCTGCTGCATCCCTACAAAACGCGCTGACGTGGACGCGTTTTGTGGGGAAATAGCCCTTTTCCGTAAATTTTTCAGAAACCGGCCCAATTTTGTAAATTTTATATTTTTTTGGAATATTTGGGTATTTTACCCTAAAATTTCATTATGTTAATTTTAAGTAGATAGCTATGTTGGATAAATGTAGATTGTATAGACATACCCTGTAATAGAATTTTAATGAGAAAATTTCAATGTCAGCTGGTGAAATTCACTGTATATCCAAAACCAACCTTGTAATAGACTTTGTACTAAAAGCAGTGCGGTACCCTAAAAAGGTTTCGGTTATTCATGCTTTCAAAGACCCATTTGTTTATTTAAAAGGCTGAAAAAACTGGAAAGCGACTTCCAGTAAAGGTCGTTTACGCTTCTTCTTCTTCATCTTCAAACAATCAAATACTTTGCCTGCAATACAATTCACCATCACCTTAATCCACTGTTTCTTCAAAGAAAACTGAAATGAAGTACGTTTTGATTACTGGAGGAGTCGTAAGTGGACTTGGCAAGGGCGTTACCGCCAGTAGCATAGGCGTTGTTCTTCAAGCCTGTGGCCTTCGTGTTACTTCCATTAAAATTGGTTTCTGTCCTCCTTACAACCCTTTTTTTCCATAATTTTTTTTCTCTTATTTTCGGTTATTTATTTAATTTTTTGTATGGGTTCAGGCTTCTGGGCTTGTTTCTGGGTTTTGTTCTTCTCGACCAACAGTTCACATTTTTAGTGCATTTGTTTGGGAAGCTTTATATATTCTGCACTCTTTTTCACTGTTTATTATTGCTATTGCTTGCTCTGTGGTTCCTTAACTTTTTCTTTCTGGGTTTATTTTGTATTTTTAATTTGAGAACCCTCCTGACTATGCTTGCTTTAATCTGTTCGTTAACCTTCATCTTTGTATCTTGCAGATCCTTATCTCAACACGGATGCTGGAACCATGTCGCCTTTTGAACATGGGGAGGTTTTTGTTCTTGATGATGGTGGAGAGGTTTTACTATCCCCTTTCTTTTGTCTCTAGCACGAAGTATTTTGTACTTATAGTATTTGCCAAAAAAAGAGAAAAAAAGTGACCTCACTGCAGTATAATATTGACTAATTTGGTTTATGTTAATGTTTTCAAAGGTCGATTTGGATTTGGGTAATTATGAGCGTTTCCTAGATGTCACCCTTACTAAAGACAACAACGTTACTACTGGAAAGATTTATCAGGTATTTCTGTTTATTCAGGGTAGATGCTAATATATTTGTTCAGTCTTCACTGGAGTTATATTAGTGGGTGAAAATTAATAATCTGTTGCATTTCGTACCAGTCTGTCCTTGATAAAGAACGAAAAGGTGATTATCTCGGAAAGACCGTTCAGGTGACTTTTGTTATTACCGATCATCTATCTACTTTTGTATGCATGAAGAAAGTAACAAATAACAACAAGTTCATGTCCTTTTCACTTTTGTGTGGATCCCAGGTTGTTCCACACATCACAGATGCTATTAAGGATAGGATCGAGGCAGTTGCTCTCATTCCTGTGGATGGAAAAGAGGGTCCTGCTGATGTTTGTGTGATAGAGTTGGGAGGCACTGTTGGTATGAATTATGCTAGAAAAAGACCTTGACGTGTCAAGAATTCCCCCTTTTTTTATTCTTTCTTTCTTGCTTTTCTTTTTGTGGGGTGAGAAATGCTTTATTCTTTTTTATTTGTATGGGGGTGTTTCTTCAGGTGACATTGAATCAATGCCATTCATTGAGGCTTTGCGACAGTTGTCCTTTTCAGTTGGTAAGTCTGCAGTGTTTTCTGATTATTTAGGAATGTAATAATACTCTGTTGCTTTGTTTGTTTATCAATCATTTTGTTCCAACTTGATTATTAGCCTTGTCATGTGGTGTCCAGTGCTTATTTAGATTGACACATATATGGTGACCTTTCAGATCCACATGTAGTCACAGACCAGAAAGTTGTGCTATAGGAACCTGGATTCATAAGGAATGTGTCGGCCTTTTATTTGTTGGGCCGGGGGGGGGGGGTTTAATATAATTTGATTATGTAGTGCTGCAAATTTGCAACTTCTGCATTATTCAAATGTACCAGGCTATGCTGGTCAATAGGTTAAATACTTTGGACATGCATTTGCGGTGGTGTATGTACGCACACATTCAAGTTGATAAATGAGAAGTTACAGTTATTCAGGTTTCTGAATGTCTGGTAGCCGTTCCCATTCTGTTAAACCTCAATCTAGAACAGTTGATTCTGCATCTATGCAGTGGTTCAAAGAGACTATATCAATCTATTTGGTACCTTTGGATATTAATCTTCATGTGTCGTAATAATTTTCATTTTCTTCCTCAGGGAAAGATAACTTCTGCCTCATTCATGTCAGCTTAATACCTGTGCTGGGTGTAGTTGGAGAGCAAGTAATACACCATAATTTTCCTTAAACATAATACATAAATTGCAAAGTACTTTTAGGTCATTGTTTGGATTTTATTTTTAAACTGATATCAGTTAAGTTCCTTATTAACCGTCGCCGCCAATTGTGGTGTCAATAATTCTCCATCTCACACTCTCTCTCTGATGTAGAAAACTAAGCCTACACAACATAGTGTCCGAGAACTTAGAGCATTAGGCTTGACTCCTCATCTGCTTGCATGTCGCTCAGCTCAGGTACACTGCCTCGCATGTACTTTTTGCAGTAGATGATTTTTACATTAGAATCGTTTGGAGAATTGCATCATTGCATTTTATCTTTCTGGAGTATTATTGCGTTGGCTCATTGTAGCACTTTTAGGCATTTTTATTAGTTTTTAAATGTGTTGGCATGAACCTATGTAATCATTATATCTTTGTGGGGTGCGGCATTATGTTGGCGCTTTACTTACATAAGTTTTGCTGCAAACTGTTGTTGAACTTGTCATATATAACTTGGCATCTTATCTGTAGCATTCATATCATATAAATATTTTGTGAACAATTGCATTTTCTTAGCTTTAGCCCTTGGGTTTACTTGTGGTTTCTCCTTTTATCTTGCTGGATATCCTTTTGATTTCTTTGTTTTCTTGATCTGAGCTTTGTCCCAAACTGATGGTAAATACACCCTTTTGGTTGGTGACTTACAGCCATTATTGGATAATACAAAGATAAAACTTTCACAATTTTGTCACGTTGAGGTAAATTTGATTGCAAAATTTGGTTTGTATTCTTTTGAGTTAGTTTGGTCATCTTTACTAAGGATTGTGTTTATCCTTCTGGTTCTTCACAGGCTGCGAACATCCTAAATATTCATGATGTTCCCAACATTTGGCATATTCCTCTCTTACTTAGAGTATGTTCTATAGCAGTTCTTCCATTTGTCTGGAACTTAAAGATTCCTAGTCTCATTCTTTTATATTCTTTTTGATGATGTTACATATTGTATATTGCTTCAGAACCAAAATGCTCATCATTCAATTCTGAAACAGCTCAATTTGCTCAGGTTAGTTTTGGTTCAACATTTCATCATCCCTCTCTCTCTAAATATCATCAGATAACTAAGTTTGTTATAAATTTTACTTTGTTATGGCTTAACTCTTTGCTGCAAAATGCGGCTGGCCTAGGCAATCAATATTTTTTATGGAGCATCACTAGTTGATTGTCAATCTTTTTCTCTTCTATCTCTGTGATTTTAGCACTTGGCAAAAGGTTATATTTATTACTGGTTAGCATGTCAGACTGTTTGGATTGTCTGTTAACTACCAAAATTCACCATTAAATTTGGATGAGGTACTAATTGCAGGAAGTTTTGATCAGTTTTACTAAGAGCTATAAAGTTCTGTTTCAGCATTGCCACACCTCCAGATTTAGAAGCTTGGACCAGGAGGGCAGAAACATTTGATAATCTCACTGATTCTGTTAGTATTCTTAATTTAGTTCTAATTGTCCAGTTTGAAATAGAAGAAATCTTTCTCATGTAATACAAAAACATAACCTTGTCCGCAGGTGCGGATTGCAATGGTGGGAAAGTATGTTGGTCTGACAGACTCATATCTATCCGTTGTGAAGGTGGAACGCTGGTTTAATTTTTTGACTTTTAGACTTCCTTTATTTTACCCCTAGTATATGTTATGGGAAATTTCATCCTTCAATGGACACTTAGTGTTATACAAGGCCTTCTGGTATATTATTATTGCTGTTAAATTATCCGTCTTCCCATCCTTTTTGACTAAGGTGGGTGGTAAGGTTTTCATAAATAATTATTTAAATGTTTCATTTGTTGGAAAGATTAGCACTTGGATCACTTCAGAACTTTGTATTACTCCATTTCCTACATGTTGTTGTTGTATCAGCTAGATCAATTTGGTAAAAGCCATATTGTATTGTGATTGATTGAAAACTAGGTATTCTTTATTAGTGGTGCCTGGTTAAATCATGTCTCCTAATTGGTTGCATGTTTTCTGGATATCGGAGTTTAGTGACTTCGCTTTGCTGGTTTAGGTTTGGTGGTAATCATTGTTATTTTCTACTACCCATTTCTGTAAATGTTTTCCTTCTCTTGTAGGCACTTTTACATGCTTGCATTGCATGCTCTTTGAAGCCTTCTATTGACTGGATTGCAGCTTCAGACCTTGAGGATGATACTGCCCAATCGGTATTGAATCAGTAACACTTTTGCTATTGCAATTTTTGTTTGAAAATGATACTATCTAAACATTCTTCTGTCTCATCCAGGCACCAGAAGCTTATGCTGCTGCGTGGAAGAGTTTAAGAGTAAGCCTTTCATAGTTGTACCTATTGTTTTAATGGCTTAACTTCCTTCAGTGCCAGATTCATTATCTAACAACCTATCTTGGTCTAATTTTCTGCAAGTATAGGCTAGAACTAAATTATTTATGTAATTGTTAAGACTTGAGTTTCTGTCTTAAATTGGATCATAGATTACCATTTGAATATTTATTCTTTTTAAAAGGGGTGGTGGTGGTGGTTCTTATCTGAGTTTGTACTTATCCTTTCTATTTAGGTTGCGCTACTGTTTTTATGCAGCATAGCATACTCTAAAGGGAATTGGGGATGAGAGGTGTTGTGGAAATTGATTTATATTTTTTCTCGGAACTGCTATTTTGTAGAATGCTGAGTGTGTTCTAGTTCCTGGTGGATTTGGAGATCGTGGTGTGAGTGGAATGATATTGGCTGCAAAATATGCTAGAGAGAACAATGTTCCCTATCTTGGCATTTGCTTGGGCATGCAGATCTCTGTCATCGAGTATGCCAGATCTGTAAGTGACTTTTCTTTCAAATGCACGTTTTCTATTTTCCAAAGTTACACATTAAAAGCGTTTTGAGTTATTTGGTCCAGGTTCTTGGTTTAGAAAAGGCAAACAGTAATGAGTTCGATGATGAGACACCTGATCCTGTTGTCATTTTTATGCCTGAAGTATACATTTCCTCTTTCTCATTTTACTTTTTCATACTTCTTCCGCATGCTTGCAGCACTAGATTATGTTATATTTTGTGTCAGGGCTCCAGAACACATATGGGAAGCACAATGAGACTGGGATCTCGAAGAACACTATTTCAGACCCCTGATTGTGTTACTTCTAAATTGTATGTTATTATCTGTTGGTTTGTTTAATTTAGAAGCTTCTTCAAACTCTACTTTGCAAAAAAGAAAAGAGAACTCTTAATCCATTTGTCTCCCATTTGTGCAATGGGCTCTCATGCCTTGTGACCTCTGGATGACAAGGTTCATGTAACACAAGTAATTTACAAGGGTATGATGTTATGTCTTTTAGATGGCATTGCTTCCCATGAAGTGTTACCTTATCTGAATTATTTATCAAGATGTTGGTAGGTAAAATAAGCCCTTATTATGTACCAAAAACAGATATTGTGCAGTGAGTGCTGCTGCTTCTAATAGTGTATGAATTAGAGCTCACCTGGTCTTTACATGCAACTAGAAATTCCCATAAAAGTTTTTGATGTATGTTTCGATTGCCATGCATGATAATTCTTTTTTATTTCACTTGCTAGGTACTGCAATCCACATTATGTAGATGAACGACACCGGCACAGATATGAGGTTAGTCGAGCTGATTCAACTGGAAAGAGGAGAAAAATTGGATCTATCAGCATAACTCAATATTTTATGATATGATTTATTGCCCTTTGCTTGACACTGATGCAGGTAAACCCAGATGTCATTGGGGTTCTTGAAGAAGCTGGGCTAAAATTTGTTGGGAAGGATGAAACTGGGAAAAGGATGGAGGTGGGTTTACATGTCTTTTTTCCCCTTCTTGTTGAAGTTGTTCTTTTTTTTTTTTTTTTGGGGGGGGGGGGGGGGGCGGGGGGTTGTCCATCTGTTTAATTCAAGGGGATTTGGATTTTTTTCCTTGTAGCTTTTCAGTCAAGAAAAGGACAAGTTCATTTGTTTTTTGCGTTTTGCAGGTTCTGGAGCTTCCAAGTCATCCATTTTATATTGGTGTGCAGTTTCATCCAGAATTTAAATCACGGCCAGGGAAGCCTTCAGCTCTATTTTTAGGTACTAATCGGCATGCTTGGTCATTCAGTTTCCATGTTTTCTATAAGCAAATATTTCATGAAATTGACATGTGAGACAGTAATGACATTTATGCCTTGGTTATTATAGGTCTTATATTAGCTGCAAGGGGAAAATTAGAAGCATATCTTACAAGGCATCAAAATGGAAGTTGATTTACTAGTTATATCGATACATCCAAATCAGTTTTACAAGGTAAACATCCCTCTGAAAATGAAATGTGTTGGGACTTTCCTTAGGCAGGCTTAGTAACCTGCTTGGTTTAGAACATGATTTGACCCTGATGGTATTTACTCTAGAGACTAGTGTCTACACTGGCATCCTGACAGGTTTAGTCAACGGGATTTTCTAGTATTGTTTGCTCATGACTTTCACGTAATTACATTATTTCAAAACTCAAATTGCATAGGGAAGGGATTTAGAGAGTTGTCCAAATGGTCTAGTGACCCAACCGGTACTAGGGACAGGTATTTTCCTATACGTGTGCAATTTGCTGTGGTCTAGAACAGTGCATCCTTGTATCTGTTGACTTGGCAGTGTTTGTTCCCCGGCTTGCAGCCTCTGTTTGTCCTTTGATTGGTGTTGTATAGCACAATAACATATAACTTTCACTTATTTAGCTTCATTTTAACTGATACCGAGCACCTTCAATGTAGGAGGAAATTGGTAGATTGGAGGTCTTGTGGTATAGGGAGAGAACCTATACCACAATTTATTCT
Organism: Gossypium australe; assembly: GCA_005393395.2. Classification (NCBI taxonomy): domain Eukaryota; kingdom Viridiplantae; phylum Streptophyta; class Magnoliopsida; order Malvales; family Malvaceae; genus Gossypium; species Gossypium australe. The sequence goes on from CM016621.1 coordinate 137,518,380, forward strand.
ATATGATTATCTACATGTAGCATATCAAATTTTTAGGAAATTAAAATGTATAGTTATTTATTTTAATAAAAAGCTTTCAACCTATAAATATATATTAGAAAAGTTAGTTTTTTTTATTATCAATATGATAAAGATATTAGATTATTAAAAAATTTACATGCATGATAAATATAATTATATTGATAAATTTAACAATTAAATTATTAAAAATATGATACAAAATAAAAAATACATATTACAAGTTATCAAATAAATATTGCAACTATTGTATTCATTTAAGGATACTACCATTTTTGAACAATTTTGTTCAAATAATTAAAATATGTGATACAAAACATATATGTCAAAATATAAATACCATACTCATTAATGTTGCAAAATGTGGGTTGTGTATAGGTTTCTTCATTTCTTTCGGGTGTTTTTATATTTTGCTGTTCTTTTTAATAATTGTAATACCGCTTTCGCAAATGATTACATATGAAGCAACGGCTACTGCAGGGGAGGCTGAATTGCCTACTCCCACTGTTCCTTCGAGCAATGATGAAGACGGGAGGGTGATTGATCATCTGACATTCTCTATTGAGTCTTATAATTGTGTGATTGTCAGGATAAATGCTGAATTGCCTACTCCTACTGTTCCTTCGAGCAATGATGAAGACGGAAGGGTGATTGATCATCTGACATTCTCTATTGAGTCTTATAATTGTGTTTTTTGTCAGGATAAATGTTGTATTTGGAAAATCCGATTTAGAAAAAGATTTACAGTTATATCGAAAATTTAAAATTTTTAAAACCGAGCCGATTTGTAATGTTTATAACAACAAATTTTTAGTAAAAAGTATGTGTTTTGTGCAAGAAGAATTCAAGTCGATCTTAGCTTTCAATCGAAATGACCTTCGCTCGAGCAACACGGACCAAACATAGAATAAGAACAATATTATTACTTTCAATTGGAGGGTAACTCTTTCAATAAAAACCGGTAAAGGTCGTATTTCTTAGAAAATATAATTTATTCTAAGTAAATAAATTATTACTATTTTGTGGTAGAATAATGATTTCTCAATAACCAAGTAGTGTGTATTAGGTCAATTGATGCCATCTATTTATAGGAAAAAATAGAAAAATTCTTATTCATATTTATAGGAAAAAATAGAAAAATTCTAGTTGAATAAGGCTTAAATAAAAAATATTATTTTAATAGAAAACACACTTCTACTCTAAGAAGAGTAGGGGTGGGTGACACACCCTAGTTAATGATACTAGGGTTGCTGCCGCTATCATCTATTATGAGGGGTTTTGGGCCTTTCATGTATTGAGTTTAATTATATCTGTTTCTTAGACTTTTAACTTAATACTTTATAATTTAATCCAACTATATATTATTTTTTTATTTCCCAAACTAAATATTATTTATTCAAGTAAATTAATAAATTAATTTTTTAATTAAATAAATTTTTTAACCCAATTCTAATTCCGTTAGAGCCATGACAATTTTATCGTAAAAGAATCTGAGGAAATATATTTAATTTTCTTTATTCATTGAATTCATAATTACTAATTAATTTGATTCCATTTTGGAACTTCAATTATTTATTTATAATTAATTAAATAATAATTCAAAAAACTTTTAATTTTTAAGTCATTTCTATACTTAGTAAGAGAACGTATTCATTTGTGAATGCAACTTATTTCTCTAGCTTCATTATTTTTATTCATTTCTAGACTCAATAAGTTAACGGGGAGATCGATTAGATATATATAATTAGGACTCATATAATTTATAATTAAGTTCCAGCTTTTCCCTTATTAGTTATAAACTTATTTAGTCACAAAGTCATTTCACTATAGTATCATGACTGTGCTCTCCTAAATTACATACTATTATGAAAGCTACTTAATAAGTGCTTGTCTAATGGCCTTGTCTTAAGTGTGTTGTCCTCATAGGATATCCTTAATCTCTTTGGGATAAATTTGGTCTTCTAATATGATCCTATTTTTATCTCATAGTAACCATTACATATTCCTTCATGAAAAGTCAATTACTATCAAATAGTAACCAAGTCATTCATCATAAAGACAAATGACCCGCATTCACGTTTATTTTTCATCTAACTTGTAATGCTGATGAGAGAATATCATTTACCAATTAGTTAGGCTATGAATCCTACTATTGTAAATGATGTTACATACTGCAGAAGTTGTATACCCAACGCACTAGTTTTTGGTTATTTATATATTTGAACTCAGGCTTTTACTTACATCAAAGTATAGAGTCATGCATACATAATTTATCATCCACTCAGGATTAAGATATGCCACACTATGAATGTCACAAGTGAATATATCCATAAATGGATCTATGGTCTATTCTACTTAGGTCATGTCTAATGTATTGTCAGTCTAGTCAGTCACATCTATGTCTCTATTTTCTGGGAGTCATCCGTTGCGATACTTAAGATAAAGCATCTCCCCAATTGGACTTGATAGACGAAATATTAGTCTTTCAATAAGTTTGCTCATTTTCGATTAGATCAAGGACATGTTTAGATTTATCTACTAATATAAGCTGAATTTCCATATTACAATCTGATCACATAATACCGCTTAGTATTAGTTAAACGTTAGATGACCAGTGAACCAATATTTACTTCCATTTTACTTTACGTGCAAAAACATTGAGGACAATATACAAAAGGGTATTAATGTAATTAATGAATATTTTATTAAACCAATTTATTCAAAAAATACAAGTATACAAATCAAATATACTACATTTAGGACACTAGATCCAACATGCTGAAATTGAGATCATAAACAGATTAGGGACAAAGAGGTTGCGCTAAGGAATGACCTGTAGAGTAAGTGATCCTTGCACAGTTGTTCACTCAATCCAGTAATTTTATACTCTTGATTAGATTATATTGTTTTAATCCTCATATTCTTCAACATTTGTTTTGCCTTGGTCCAGTTAAGAGAGTAAGGATATTTAGCATTCTGATTGGCAAATTTGTTGAACAAAAAGGGGAAATAATTATATAAGGAAGCTACTGGTGTTGAGTGTGTTTTGGTTGTTATGCTATGATTGATTGCTACTATACTATATGAGAAGTATATATATATGTCCTGTTGATAATGAATCTACTTATGTCTCCAAAAGATGTTGATGATATTGAAGATGAATCAGACCTTATTGTGGTGAGGACTACTTTTACTTTTGAACTCTTATTCGATTTGGTATGTATAATTGAGATGATGATACTTATATGTTGATACTAATATTGTTGATATAGAGGAATTGTTGAATTGATTTGGATCTATGATATTGTAATGACCCAAAATTCACCGGCATAGAAAAAGTGTGTTATCGGGCCTCTGTTTTAGTAAAACGGGTTCGTAAATATTTTTAAATATTTACGAAGCTAGTTACGCGTTTAATTGTAACACCCCTTACCTGTATTCGACGCCGTAACAGGGTACGAGGTATTACTAGACTCACATCATGAGCAGACATACAATTCCAAGTCATAAATTTGTGTCCAAATTAAAACCATTCATATTCAATCATAAAGTCCCTAATACGAGCCTACGAGGCCCAAAACATGTATTGGAAGTGGTTCGGGACTAAATCGAGAGCTTAGGGAATTTTTATAAAACTTAGAAAATTTTTGCTAGAACCAGGGCTCACATGCCCGTGTGGTCCAAAGGACACTGCCTATGCTTCAGACCGTGTTCGATTTAGAGGTGCTCTCTGACTTGTGCCACATGGCTGTGCCACACGACCGTGTGCTAGGCCGTGTAGCACACACGGTTGAGACACACGTCCGTGTCTCTGCCCGTGTGCTCAATTCTGGACATTCTGTTTTGCAACAATTAAGGTGCAGGGAACACACGGCCGAACACATGCCCGTGGGGCAGGTCGTGTGTCACACATGGCCTAGACACACGCCCGTGTGTCTACCCGTGTGGACAAATTAAAGGCTATTTACCAAGCCATTTGCCACCATTGTACACACATACACTTACACCAATTCAAGGCACATATATAACATACTTAGGTAATCACATCATCCACAATTAGGATCAACACAATATCCACATATATCATACTCACAACATTACTAAGTCACACTTGACTACTTTCAAGATACCTAATTGTACACCACTTTATCATTTCATCAATAGACCACATTTCCAAATATCTCACATTCATGTCATAAAACATATTTCTATCATTCACCTAGTATATCATGACCATATCACCAAAGATATTCGCACATAAATAAATATACTTAGGCTTACAATCATGTTAGCCAATATGAGCCAACTTACATGGCCAAATAGAAAAACAAACCTTTAACAATCACAAGCCAACACATTGGCTACAATCACAATGACACATTAACAAAATGACTAAGTCCCTATAAATGCCATAGACTTAAAATACTTGAATTCATCAATACCCAAAATGATAGCTTGATAGTGTGATAGGATCTCCGGCGAACTCCAACCCGAGCTAGCTCAATAACCCTATAAGACATTAAAAAGGAATGGGGGTAAGCTATATACATAGTTTAGTAAGTCCGTATGAAAGTAATAAACAACTTTTACCAATTATTTATCAAGTCCGATAATATAAACACAAGATAATATAAATTGCTATACAACTCACAGTTATAATTTATTCAGTCACATTGTTTGCTCAATCAATTTGCAAGCATATTTTAACATATCTTGGCTTTAGCCTAACAACCATAATTTCTCCTTTGTATGAGATTATAGTAAATAACGAATTATTTCAAACTTTATAGTAACCATGCACATTAATTGTGAGTATTTGCATTTCAAGCATATACTATAACATCTTTCAATTGCCTAAACTCTTATCCTCCCATACTTCCATAACCATTTCAACAAGCAATTATGCCAATCTTCCCTTTTTCTCATATCCAATAAATCACAAATTGTGTGGATAAAACATACCACATCATAACTCAATTTGGCCCGAAAGCCAATCACAAATCATCAATTGAATTTACCATGTATTTCATACATCACAAGTATAGACCAAAAATCACAAGGTTTTCACAAAAACATTCTCATGGAAATCATGGACTCACAATTTCATGAAGTCAATGCTTATAAACTTAAGTACATACCTGTACCAACTTATAACATAATCACATACTTTCTCGTCTTTGACATACCCGTTGAATTTCTCATTGAACCATTTGGAATACTAAAGGATACTCGGGGATCTTGTACACATAGTATCGTACCAATGCCATATCCCAGATATGGTCTTACATGTAATCTCGTATCGATGCCAATAGTCCAGCTATGGTTTTACACGAAGTCTCATATCAATGCCATATCGCAGATATGGTCTTACACGAAGTCTCATATTGATGCCATATCCTAGATATGGTCTTACATGTAATCTCAGTAATCCTAATGTCATGACATTTGTATCCTATCTATTCCTAATGTTCAATTGGGACTATCGCTGTATCGAATCTCTATCGAACATTTCCGTAGTATCGTACTCAATAACATTCACAATTCATTTCAATAATATAACATTTACCACAATTATATCAATCAAACATTTATACACATATAATTTAATGCTTATTAAACATACGAACTTACCTCGACATAAAAATGGTGAAAAGGACTAAATCGTTAAAAACTCGTTTTCCCCCGTTCTAGGTCTGAATCTTGATCTATAATATCAAATTTAACTTATTTAATCTTATTCATTTTAGTCAAAAATCACATTATGACAAAAATTACATTTTTGCCCCTAAAGTTTGACATTTTTACAATTTAGTCCCTAGGCTCGTAAAATGAAATGTACTTAATTTCTTGAATACTCATGCCTAGCCGAACCTTATACATGCTTATAAAAGCCCAAAATTTTCATTTATTCACATTTTTACACCAAATTTTATAACTTTTACAAATAAGTCCTTTTAGGCATTTTCACCGAAAATCACTTAGCAAAAGTCGTTTATCATACACCAAACATGCATTTAATACCATTAGAAACCAAAATAAACAAACATCCATCATTGGTAAAATTTTAGACTTTGACATCTCTTCAAATTGATGGTAGAAATAGAAAGATCGAGTTACGACTTCAAAAATGTAAAGAGCATTAAAAACGGGGCTAGAATAGACTTACAATCGAGTTTGGAAGCTTGAAAAACCCTAGCCATGTCTTCCCATGTAAAATTCAGCCAAGGAAGAAGAAGATGGACAAATTTGGCTTTATTTTGGCTTTTAATTAATTTTAATTACCAAATTATCAAAATGCCCTTAATGAAAAACTTTGAAAACATACCAAACCATATCCATTTTTGTCCATTAACTTATCCAATGGTCTAATTACCAACTAAGGACCTCTAATTTAAAATTTTTAACAAGTAGAACTCAACTTTCTACTTTTTACAATTTAGTTCTTTTGACTAAATTGAGTGCCCAAATGTAAAAATTTTCGAACGAAATTTTCACAAAATCATTCCATAAAATTGTAGACCATAAAAATATAATAAAAATGAATTTTACTGGATCAGATTTGTGGTCCCAAAACCACTGTTCTGACTAGACCCAAAATCGGGCTGTTACATTAATTAGGTTTTGGTTAGGTAAATTTGTCTTAATTAGGAATAATTAGGAAAAAAGGACTAAATTGCAATTGGGGTGAAAGTTGAATTATAGATTAAAGAAAAGCTAAAGGGACTGAAAAGGCAAATAAGCCAATTGCAAAGATTGAGGCGGTTTAAGTGTAAAATATCAAAAATATTTTTAGTTAAAATATGTATATTATATATATTCTTATAAATAAGTATGTAATAAATTAATTATATTATATTACTATATAAAATAAATAAAAAATTGACAATTGTATAGTGATGATAATATACATGTGTAATAAGTACATGTATACACTTGTAATATATATAATTACTTATTGTTTAAGAAATCATTATTATATTATATTATTATAATATTATATTAATTAAATAATAAAAAAACACATAAAATGGAAAAGAAAGAACAAAGAAACAGAGAAGTAAACGAAATAGGGAGAAAGAAAGAAGAAAAGAAAAGAAAAAGGAAAAACTAGGGTTTTAAGGCTTCAAGTTTAAATTGGTAAGTCAATTTAGTCTATTTTCTTATAATTTTGATGTTTTTGGAATCTTAGAACAAAGTATCATTGGATTTATGTTGAAATTTTGTTAGTTGATAGATTTTTAGACATGGTTCATGATAGGAAAATTGATGAATTAGGGATTTATTTGATAGAATATCTAGTTAGAATTGGTTAAAGGATTAAATTGTAAAATAAGTAATAAGTTTTGTGCTAGAGGGATTAAATTGCAAGAATTTTGAAATTAAGAATTTATGATGAAAATTAGTTGGTTAAGTTTAAGTATAGTAGGAAATTGAATGGAAATAAAGCATGAATTGTGATAGCAATATAAATGAATTTAGTTAGGACTAAATTGGAATTATAGTAAATGTTGAGTAGAAAATTCAAGTATTAGATATAAATTGGTGTTGTATTAATAATTGTAAATTATTTTAATTTTCGTAGCTAACGTCGTGCTGGAGACATCGGCCAAAAAGGGGAAAGAGAAAGCAGACGGGGAGTAACTCGGGAAAATTTTGGTTTGTATTACTATAATTTGAATTTATTTATTATCAATTGTTAAATTTTAATTAAAGTACCTGGTAAGTGAAATTGAGGTGAGTATGAATATTGCATTGAATAAAACTGAATGAAATTATGAATATGTGTGAATGTATGAATTGTAATTGATTGGAAAAGTGAATCGAATTGAATTGAATCGAAGTGAAATTATCTAAAATGTGTATTGATTAGATATCGGAAAGTGATATAAATACCCTATTAACTAGCAGGTCTAAGTTAGATATAGTTGGCATGCCATAGGATTGGAAGTGTTCAAGGATACTTCGACCTCGAGTCGATGAGACACTGGGTGTCACTATATTACTTCAGATAGATTCGATGAGGTACTGGGTACCAACTTACTTTGGCTTGGCTGATGAGACACTGAGTGTCAACTATTGTTTCGAACTATCCGATTCTGTAAAGTTTGGTTGGATCCGTGTATCTGCCAAAGTCCGAGTCTTGTTAATAGGGACAAATAAATGAAATAGCAAAAATTGAATGAAAATGATTGACTTTGTTCATGAAATGGAAAGTGAATTGAAATTGAGAAATGAGAATGAAAAGAATGAATCAAAGGTTCATGAAGAGATTTATGTTCAAATGAGATGTTATATGATATTAAATTGATGAATAGCCAAATTGAGTTGCTATTGTTGAGAAATGAAAGTTAAGAATAAATTAGTTTATTTATGAATTAATTGTTATATAATTTGATATGTTTATTTGTTATTTTACTTAAATAATTTAAATTATAGTAATACCACTGAGTATATCCATACTCAGCGTACAGTTGCTTTCCATGCGCAGGTTAGTAGAAGTCAAACGATCCAGTCCAGCATCCAGAACCGATCCCGACCTCAGAAACTTGGTGATGTATATTGATAAACCGTAATTATAACATATTTTAGACCCACATTTAATATGTTTTTGGATGATTTATCGATCAATTTATGTAAAAAGGTGCTCTTAATCCTTTCTTTTCATGTCTTATACCCAAGAAAGCACCCGAGGATGAAAAGAACGTAAAACGGGCCCAAAACAGAGTAAATGGGCCATATCACGAAATCCACACGGCCTGGCCCAAAGAGCACACGGCTGTGCCTTGACGAGCATCTAGAACACGACCTCACCCCGATTTACACAGCCGTGCCTCAACTTAGAAATCCGAACAGGGCCTAAAGACGAGTCACACGGGCGTGTGACATGGCCGTGCCCCTGTCGTGGGCTTAGACAATTTCAGTTGGAAAAGGATACTTAGGGAGAAAGAATCGCATTCCAAGAGCCTATAAATACCCTCTAAGTACCACCGTTGAAGGGGCGTCGAGCTAGGCCTAGAAGCCAAGCCGGAAATGTTAGAATTGAGGGAATTACTCGAAGTTAGCCAGTTGATCCATCCCAAGAAGCCGAAATTCTACCCAAGACGGCGGATTTCTCCTTCAATTCCTTCAGGGAGTTTTAGGGATTTCTTATGTTTTGTTTTATCTTTTCTCTTGAGATTTTTTATTTATTTGTTATGAACTAAACCCCTCAAATACCTGAAGGGGATGAAACCTTGATGAATCTTGTTATTGTTTCATGAATTATATGATAAATACTTAGTTTTTTCTTAATTATGCATGCTTAATCCAAATCTGATGTGCTTAGGTGGAGGAGGAATAGACCCTACTTAAGAGTAGATCTAGCATAATTAAGCGGAGTTGGTCGAACGCCTAGAGATAGGGTTATGAGATTTTGCCAGATTAGGGTGAAACCTAATATGGGAATCCATTGATCGATTTACTGCTATTCTAGGGGGTTATTATAAAAGAACGAGAGTTCCACTAATTAACCTAGGGTTAGACGTTATTCGCCTCGAGAGAGTGTTTAATATATGTTAGGGAGTCCTACGGATCAAACTAAGTGAATAAATCATATGGTTCAGTGTTAAATAACAAGTGAAGTCTAGGTGGATTCTTCCTGAGGGTATCATCGTGATCAACTGAGTTTTTCTTCAAGTCATTTCCCAATTCGTTCTTTTTGTCTTTGCGTCTTTAGCTTAGTAGTCGTTAAATTAGCTTAAAGCAACTTCATTATTATTTTAGGCTAAATAATAAAAAGAAAGTTAGTATTAGTACTTTTAGTTCCTTTGGGTTCGACAATCCGGTCTTGCCTAAGCTATACTCCTGTTCGATAGGTGCACTTGCCTTTAATCATTGTCAGAGGTAGTTTCCAGGTTTGATCATTCATTTTATAAATTTTAAAGCTCTGATTTTAGCGATCAAGTTTTTGGCGCCGTTGCCGGGGAACTAAAATATTAAGAACGCTCTATTTTTATTACTTTAGCCATTATTTATTTTTTTTCACAATTTTATTTTTTTTAGGTTAAATTTTGATTTTTGCTAAATCTTCTTTCTTTTCCTAGCAGGTACCTCTAGTTTATGACTAGAAGGAACCCGAGAGGACCTTTGATATTCGATAGTGAAATTGAAGCTACCGCTCGCAGGAATCGCAGAGAAATCAGGTGAGCCCTAAATTACACAGAAGAAGAGCGAGAATCCAATCCTACTGAAGGGATGGACTAGAACAACCCACCACCACGAGATGTGGGGGAACATAATGCTCCACGTACAATGTTTGATTATGCTAAACCGCATTTAACAGGAGCATAATCGAGTATTGTTAGGCCTGCTATAGCTGCTAACAATTTTGAATTAAAGCCTAACACAATACAAATGATTCAACAATTTGTTCAATTTGATGGTTTGCAGGACGAAGATCCAAACACGCATATAGCTAATTTTTTAGAGTGCTGTGATACCTTCAAAATAAATGGCGTTTCTGATGATGTCATACGTCTTCGATTATTCCCTTTTTCATTAAGGAATAAAGCCAAGCAGTGGTTAAACTCGTTACCACGAGGGTCAATCACTACATGGGAACAAATGATCGAAAAGTTTTTGTTGAAATATTTCTCACCGGCCAAAACGGCTAAACTACGGAATGATATCTCTTCTTTTGTGCAGATGGATTTAGAGAAATTGTACGACGCATGGGAGAGATACAAAGATCTCTTGAGAAGGTGTCCACACCATGGTCTACCATTGTGGCTACAAGTCCAAACTTTCTACAATTGTGTAAACCCTTCCACGAGGTAACTAATTGATTCAGCCGCCGGTGGAACTCTGAATAACAAGACTCCTGAAGCAGCCTACGAGTTCATTGAGGAGATGTCACTGAATAATTATCAGTGGCAAGTTACAAGGACGAAACCGACAAAATCAGTCGGAGTTTATAATCTCGAGGCGATAACCATGCTATCAACACCGGTAGAGATAAGGGTGTGCAAAATTCGGGTAAAATCGAAAAAATTCGGTTAACCGACCGAATTTAGTTAATCGGTCGGTTAACCGAATTTTTTCGGTCGAGGGTCGGTTAATTATTTTATGATTTTTCGGTTAACGGTTAATTCGGTTCGAGACCGGTCGTTAACCGAATTTTTTCGGTTTAACCGAAAAAATTAATAAATAAAATTATAATATATAAATAGGCCCACTATTCACCTAAACCCAATTCAAACCCAAATATCCAACCCAACCCAATTACCCAATCCAACCCAATCATAAAAATTATAAATAATTTAATAAATAAAAATAAAATTCTAAAACTAAAACTAAAAATTATGTAATCTTTTTAATTATGTAGTGATTCATTTTGGGTAATTCGGGTAATTCGGTTAATTCGATTAATTCGGTTAATTTTTAACCAAAAATAAAAAACATATAATTTTCGGTTAATTCGGTTAACCGACCGAATTAATCGAAAAAATTTCAGTTCGGTTAATTTTTTTGAAAAAATTTCGGTTCGGTTAATGGTTAAAAATCTTGAAAGGCCGGTTAATTCGGTTAATGTTATTTCGGGTCGGTTAACCGATTGAACACCCCTAGGTAGAGATGATGAATAAAAAGATTGATAGTTTGTGTTCTTTGCAAGCACAACCAGTCATGCAGTGCAACGAAAGTGGAACTGTGGCGAATCCTGAGTACCCACCTTACCAACCGGATGTAGAGAGCGAACAGATGAACTATATAGATAATAATTTTAGGTCCAATAATAATCCTTATAGTAATACTTACAATCCAGGTTGGAGGAACCACCCAAATTTTTCGTGGGGAGGTCAAGGAAATCAAGGAAATCAAAGGCAACAACCTTTTCAAAACTTCCAAAATCAGCCCTATCCACAAGGGAAGAAACCAACCCTCGAGGAGATGCTGACAAAATTCTCGGCAGACACCGAAAAACATTTCCAGGAAACTGAGAGAACAATAAAAAGCAACGAGAGCAGAATCGGGGAAATTACTAAGTCCGTCAAGGAAGTCACTAATGCAGTCGAACAACTCGCAAAGCTGATGCCAGAACAACTGCAAGGACGTCTACCAAGTAACACCGAGATTAACCCTAAGGAGCAAATTCAAGCCATCATAGCTCAGGATAGTAAAGGGTTACATGAACCTGATCCAATACCAGAAAACAAGGTAGACGAAGATAAAACAGAGGTAACACAAGAAAAACTAAAACCGGTAATCAAAGAGTTCCAACCTCGCATACCTTATCCCGAAGCAATAAAAAGAGACGATTCAGAGGAACAGTTCGGTAAGTTTCTTAAACTTTTAAAGAAATTATATATTAACTTACCTCTTCTCGAATCTTTTTTAGATGCCAGACTCGAGGAAATTTTCAAGGTAGCTCTTGACAAACAAGTGTAAAATAGATGAAGAGCACCATGTGGAATTGAACGCAGCATGCTCAGCGATGCTACAGAATAAACTACCACGAAAGCTACAAGATCCAAGGAGTTTTACAATTCCATGCTTAATTGGTAGTTTAACTATTGATAATGCGTTAGCTGATTTAGGGGCAAGTATAAATGTCATGCCTTATACATTGTTTAAACGATTAGGTCTAGGGAAGCCCAAGCAAACTAGGATGAGCATTCAATTAGATGATAAAACTGTCAGAATTCCTAGGGGCATTATTGAAGGTGTTCTTGTAAAAATCGATAAATTTGTTTTCCCAGTAGACTTTGTTGTCTTAGACATGGATGAGGATAATTCAATCCCCCTAATTTTAGAAAGACCTTTTCTAGCATCAGCCAAGACTAAAATTGATGTTACCACAGGCGAACTCATACTTTGTGTAGGTGACGAATCAATCAGTCTTCAAGCTCTTGACTCGGCCAGGACAACAATCGATGAAGGTAAGAAAGTCACTTCAAACGATAATCAAATTGTTCAACTTTCATTGCAGGAAACATCACAAGGACACAAACCTGAGCCGACTCATAGACCCCAAATCAACAAAGAGGAATTACACGAGGAACAAAGCCTTAGGGTCGACAAATTAGAAGAGCAGAAGACACATGTCAAGGAAGAACTGGAACCATACAAAGTAAAACCGGAGGAACCACCAGAAGAACTCGTAGGAACATCAAATCACTTCAAAATAGGAGACTAGTTACTGTCAGACAAAGCCGACCCGCATATCACCACAATAGACCTGAAGGCAAAGGGAGAAATTCCTCTTAAGGTACACGATATCTTCCCCCACGGAACAGCCGAGGTAAGCAATCCCACATTCAATACTTTAAAGGTAAACGCTTCTCGACTTAAACTTTGTCAAGAAAATAGAACCGTAAGCATGAGGGAAGATATTCAAACCTTTAAACCTCCCTGATTTCTTTCAATTTCAAGGAAAGTCTAGCCTAGGACTATAAACGAGCGCTTCTCGGGAGGCAACCCGGGCACTAACACTATTTCCATTCAAATTTATTTTCAGTTTCCTTATTTCCCTTATTTCTTTTCTCTAAAAAAAAAAGAGTGCAGAATTTCAAGGACACACGGTCTAATACACGGCCGTGTCCATGACCGTGTGGACCACCAGAATCTCCGCACTAACTTATCAGAGGCCGTGCAAATCAGTCCCAACCACTTTTCAATGTCACAGATCCAACTACTACCCCACGGGCTCCGTAAAAGTGGCACGCCCATGCCTCTCGACCGTGTGAAGCTACTGACTTACACACTACGGGCAGAACACGGCCGCGCCTCTCAACCGTGCGAGGTTACTAACTTGTCGACCACGGGCAGAACACGCCCCTGCCGTCTAACCGTGCTAACATACTGACTTCACATACACGGGCGTGGTTAGCAGAAGAACGGCCAAGAAGATTCAACACGTACAGACACACAGCCGTGCGAGACGGCCGTGTAAATCAACACGCCCCAGGTCCACGAGCGTGGGGACGTGCCAGATTTGAAATCCTATTTAAACCTCACAGCTCTTCCTGCTCTTCCCATCTGATTTCTTCTTTCTTTTCTTTCCTCCCTTCTCAGACTTTTTCCACTTTATAATAAATCTCCAAATCCTTGAACCATCCAACATCATGTCGAAGAAGCGAAAAAGGCCAACAATAGTCTTTCAAAGGAGAACAATCAACATGAGTTCATGCCGGCAGCTTCGTCTACTCATCAAGCCAAGGGTCTTTGAGACCAATTAGTTTTTATTTTTCTTTCCTCTTTTGCTTCAATTTACTTCTCTTTGACAATCTTATGCTTAGTTTAGTTTAACTTATTTTAGTTTCTTAGTGTCAGGTTCGTCTGGCTGCTAGGGAATCACGCCGACCACCACGATAACCACACCACTTCCACCACCGCCACCACCTCCGCAGCCCTAGAAGTCACACCCACCTCACGAACCATCCATCAATAAGGACTCTCCTGTCCATCCACATTTTCTTTTATCTTTATTTTCCTTCTTAGTCTCCTTTTCTTTTTCTTTCTTGTTTTAAATTATATATTTAGTTTATTTTAAAAGTTTCTTAATAATCCCTGGCTAATCCTCTACGAGCTCCCCAATTTCTTCATCTAGCACAGGTTCGTCATCCAAACCGACCTCTTCAAGGACACCATCCAAAATTTAGGGAGTATTCTTTCCCCTTCTCTTTTGATTTATCCCATAAATGTTATATCTATCTTTGTACATTGAGGGCAATGTACATCTTAAGTGTGGGGAGGATGAATATTTATCTAAAGAAAGGCCTAATTCCTAAATCCGGCCAATTTTGTTTCATTATTCTCAAATCCCTGAATTTAGTCTTGTTTTTAAGTAAATTTCTCATATTACTAATTAGGATGAAATTTCTAAGATTTATGATTTTTATTGACATGTTTTTGAGTAAGTCATTGATAATTGTGCATTGATGATTAAATTTTAAGATACTAGAGAATCAAGCATGATAAGTCTATTTTTCAGAATAAAAATTTTTGCTAGGTTGTTAACCTAAATTTGAATATTGCTTTGAAATTTGAAATTTATGAGATTGATGTCAAAACACCCATAATTTTTGTGAGATTTTGAGCCGTATAGAGCATATATTCATTTTCGTGCTCACTTTTTATTATGAGTGTGTCAACATTGATATGTTATTCTAGAACTTGCCTTGATTTTACATGTCGAGACCACATCTTTGATTTGATATACAGAGATGATAAAGGCACTTAGGATTTAACCCACTCACTCCACTAAAAAGCCTACCTTCATAAATTAACCCCTAGTGAACCCCATTGATCCTAACAACCCTTTTTACTGACTCACCCATTAATAACCTAAAAACCCCTTGTATTTGTTATCACCATTCCTTTTTAATTACCCTTTAATCGAGATATGATTTGATTAGTTATCGAATTAAATCAGAGCATGAGTTGAATTCATCCAGCATTATTATTAGTTTGTTCTTAAAAAAAAATCGAAGTACATCCAGTATTAGTGGTGAGATTATAGAGTTAAAGCTTATTTTCTAAAAGAAAAGCTCGTATTATTAGGATTATTATTTTCAGTTGATGTAAATATTATTTCTGTATCCATTAGGTAAGGTACTTGTCAATTCAATTTCGGTTCTAACCTTCTAATTTCAGCCTTTATCCACACCTTAACCCTAGCCCCGTTACAACCCTAACAAAGACCTTTTGATCTGTTTATCATCTCATTTTACAGTGGTGGAGATTTGATTTTCAGGCAAGCCTATGGGATTAACTTTTCAGGTTTGACGTATGAGTGCTTCTTTTCCTAACCCTTAAACACTTGGAGTGATTTGAGTGAATCTTTAGTGAGGATGTCAACTCTTGTCGATTTCAAATCAAAGGTAATATTTCAGATAAGGGGAAACACCTACGTTTTCGAATTACAAATAAATGACTTATCTTTGTTTGAATATTTAGGACTCTTTGAATTGAATTATCCATGTATAAATTATCTATGAATTATGATGAGGCATTGTTGATAGGAATCGTGAATTATGAAAGACCGTTTTATTTGTATGTTGAGAATTTTGCTTGAGGACAAGCAAAAGCTTAAGTGTGGGAGTATTTGATAAACCGTAATTATAACATATTTTAGACCCACATTTAATATTTTTTTGGATGATTTATCGATTAATTTATGTAAAAAGGTGCTCTTAATCGATTCTTTTCATGTCTTATACCCAGGAAAGCACCCGAGGATGAAAAGAACGTAAAACGGGCCCAAAACGGAGTAAATGGGCCATATCACGAAATTCACACGGCCTGGCCCAAAGAGCACACGGTCGTGCCTTGACGAGCATCTAGAACACGGCCTCACCCCGATTTACACAGCCGTTCCTCAACTTAGAAATCCGAACATGGCCTGAAGAAGAGTCACACGGGCGTGTGACATGGTCGTGCCCCTATCGTGGACTTAGATAATTTCAGTCGGAAAAGGGTACTTAAGGAGAAAGAATTGCATTCCAAGAGCCTATAAATACCCCCTAAGTACCGCCGTTGAAGGGGCGTCGAGCTAGGCCTAGAAGCCAAGTCGGAAATGTCAGAATTGAGGGAATTACTCGAAGTTAGCCAGTTGATCCATCCCAAGAAGCCGAAATTCTACTCAAGACGGCGGATTTCTCCTTCAATTCCTTCAGGGAGTTTTAGGGATTTCTTATGTTTTGTTTTATCTTTTCTCTTGAGATTTTTTATTTATTTGTTATGAACTAAACCCCTCAGATACCTGAAGGGGATGAAACCTAGATGAATCTTGTTATTGTTTCATGAATTATATGATAAATACTTAGTTTTTTCTTAATTATGCATGCTTAATCCAAATCTGATGTGCTTAGGTGGAGGAGGAATAAACCCTGCTTAAGAGTAGATCTAGCATAATTAAGCGGAGTTGATCGAACGCCTAGAGATAGGGTTACGAGATTTTGCCGGATTAGGGTGAAACCTAATATGGGAATCCATTGATCGATTTATTGCTATTCTAGGGGGTTATTATAAGAGAACGAGAGTTCCACTAATTAACCTAGGGTTAGACGTTATTCGCCTCGAGAGAGGGTTTAATATACGTTAGGGAGTCCTACGGATCAAACTAAGTGAATAAATCATATGGTTCAGTGTTAAATAACAAGTGAAGTTTAGGTGGATTCTTCCTGAGGGTATCATCGTGATCAACTGAGTTTTTCTTCAAGTCATTTCCCAATTCGTTCTTTTTGTCTTTGCGTCTTTAGCTTAGTAGTCGTTAAATTAGATTAAAGCAACTTCACTATTATTTTAGGTTAAATAATAAAAAGAAAGTTAGTATTAGTACTTTTAGTTACTTTGGGTTCGACAATCCAGTCTTGCCTAAGCTATACTCCTGTTCGATAGGTACACTTGCCTTTAATCGTTGTCGGAGTTAGTTTCCAGGTTTGATCATTCGTTTTATAAATTTCAAAGCTCTGATTTTAGCGATCATATATTTCTTTTGGTAAAGGTGGCATGTACCTATGTTAAGTATATGGGTCAATGTAGTTTTGATTGTGTATATTAATATATATAATGTTTTGAAATTGGTTATGAGGAGTGATAAGTCATTAAGATAGCACATTTGGTACTAAATTCGGATTGAATTTCGAATGAAGTTTTCTAAGTTTACTTTGATAGATACATATGAATGATTATTTAGTAAGTTTTAGAGATTAAAATTTTTGATATAATTTAGGTGTATTTGTAAATAAATTGTATTGGTTGTGATATTGGTTTCAGATTGATTGCGGTTTAAATTTGCAGGGTTGGTTAGGTTGTTATAAAGGGGTTATATTGAGTTCATACGGCCCCATTACACGGGCGTGTGATCCCTGTACTTAGGAAGAATTTTGGAATTTCACGAAAAAGTTTTCGAGCACTCAAATTGGTCCTGAAACACTTCTAACACGTATTTTGGGCCTTGAGGGTCCATTAAAGGGACACTATTAATATTTTATAATATGTATGCTATTTATTTGTATGATGTTCGTAATTTGTCTGGAAGGTCCGGTAATGCTCTGTAACCCTGTTCCGGCGACGGTTTAGGGTTAGGGGGTGTTACAGATATGGCGCATGTTTATGTTGTTACACTTTACCTTATCTGCTGTTTATTTAGTTATAAATTAGTATTTTGATTGTTGATGTGAATTTTAGACATAACATTGATAGTTAAAATTACTATATTATGTACTAAGTTGAGCTAATTAGAGTGAGGTTTGTGTTGAGGAGGAGTTATTGTTGATTGTGGTAGTTAGCTTTCTATATTCACTACACCAAAACAGACTTTTAGCAGCGTTTTTAGTGGCGTTTTAACAAAAAACGCCGCAAATATTATCATTTAGCGGTGTTTCAGACAAAACGCCGCAAAAAGTTGAGAAATAGCGGCGCTTTTTTTAAAAACGCCGCTAAAAAGGATATATAGCGGCGTTTTTTTCCAAAACACCGCTAAAGGCCGGAGCAGTAGCGGCGCTTTTGGAAAAACGCCGCTAAAGGCCGGAGCATTAGCGGCGCTTTTGGAAAAACGCCGCTAAAGGCCGGAGCATTAGCGGCGCTTTTGGAAAAACGCCGCTAAAGGCCGGAGCAGTAGCGGCGCTTTTGGAAAAACGCCGCTACAGGCCGGAGCATTAGCGGCGCTTTTGGAAAAATGCCGCTACAGTTCGGAGCATTAGCGGCGCTTTTGGAAAAACGCCGCTAAAACTTTTCTACATTTTTCTCCTATTCTTGCTTTGAATTATATTTTATTTTGATACATTCACTTATAAGCAATGAGAAAGCTTCAATTTAGTTACTTAGTTATGAAAAATTACATTTTCATTTAAGTTATAAATTAAGCTATTAAAATTGAGTTAGGGTTTAATGTTTAGTATGTTAATTTCATAGTTTAGGGTTTGTTTTTTGGGGTATGGGTTTATTGTATAGTATTCAATATCTTAGTGTTTACCGGTATTAAGGTTTAAGTGTTAGTGGTTAGGGGTTTAAGGGGAAATGGTTAATGGGTTAGGGTTTAGGGTTTATGATTTATAAGTTTAGGGTTAAAGGTTTGGAAGGAAATTGTTAATGTGTTAGGTTTTTTAGTTTAGGGTTTATGGTTTAAATTTATGATTTTTAGGGTTTAATTAGGGTTTAGGGTGTTAGCTATATGACCCAAAATCTCGAAAACCGAAATCACTCATGAGGGATTTATGGTTAATGTGTTAGCTATTAAAATATATGTTTTGTACTATACTAACATTGGCCACATGAATTCCCAAAAAGTTGGTCACGGATTATGGTTTAAGGTTTGCAGCTTAGAGTTTAGGGTTCGAGTTTTATGGTGATCTAGTATTTAAGGTTTAGGGTTTTGAGTTTGGTGTTTAGGGCTTGTTGTTTGTGGGTTAGTGTTTAAGGTTTAGGGTCTAAGGTTTATGATTTAGGGATTAATCTTGGATTTTTTAGAATATAAATCAAAATAAGATAAATGTAAATTATTATTTTAAAAAAATATATATATCAAAATGGGTTAAATCCCAAAAGCATACATGAACAATGTTTTAGTGTGCAATTGTATACACGAACTTTAATTTGATCCAGATCTTGTAAAATATTAACACAATTATTGATATAATTAACATCATTTTTTATTTATATATTGCATACATATAAAAAGTTATATTTATTCAATATAAAAATATATTGATGTATTTATATTTTAAAATAATGTGTATGATTAAATGAAAATTAAAGTTTGAACTATACATTTAAACCGAAATTAGAAATTCACATATAGAATTAAGCATTAAACCAAAATTCATGTATATATATATAATTCTGAGATGTATCTATATCAAAATTTAGGTGTATACATATAATTGAATGCTATTATATAAAATTCTACACAACTAACGTTGGTGTAAAAAAAAAAAAAAGGAAATTCGAGTTGATAATGGTAATTAAAATTTTAAATTTTAATAATAAAAATTAAAAACTTAAAAATTAGATATTATTTAATAAAAATAAAAATTGAAAAAAAAATATGATAATGTCAGCACAAAATTTTGAAAGAAAAAACTTAGAAAAATATAGGTTAAAATTTTGATAATTTAAGGTTAAAAATATAGGTTAAAATATAGGTTAACCTTAGAAAAATGATAATTTAAGCACAAAAATTTTGAAAGAAAAAAATAAGTAAAAAAATTTAAAATTGATACTAGTGGCGTTTTCATAAAAAAACGCCGCGAATATGTTCTCCGAGACAAAAAACGCAGCCATGTTATCAGGGTTTTAGTGGCGTTTAGAAAACAAACGCCGCAAATAGTATGTTATAGTGGCGTTTGTTAAGAAACGCCGCAGATTAGTCATTTATATTTTAGTGGCGTTTTATCAAAAAACGCCGCAAAAGGTGGGATATAGCGGCGCTAACCCAAAACGCCGCAAACAATGTTACTGTTCTTTAATTTAAAAGGCGTAGTTTTGTAGTTTTTTAGTGGCGTTTTTTAGTTAAACGCCGCAATAGGTATGTTTTTAGCGGCGCGATTTGATAAAACGCCGCAATGCTTGACTGTTAGGAAAAAAATCGCGTTTTGCTCTCCTGAATTTCATTTCCCCCTTCTTCTGAAATCCCTAAAGATTGAGTTGCTGGTGGATAAAACTGAGAACCTTCCCTTCCTTTTTCGCTAGTTTCCCTCATCTCCTTCTGCTTTCATTTTACTTTTTTGTTTCTTCCTTATCTGCAAGAGTGCAAGCCGTACTGCATAGCTGATTTTTTCTGAGTCTGGCTTTTTAGTCCTCTCCTTCATGCAGATTTTCATCCTGATTTTGCATCGCAAGCGAGATTAAACGTTGTCCGAAATCCAAGCCTTTACCAATTCAAAGGTAATCTTAATAAATAATTCGATTTCTTTATTTATTTGTTGTTTGGGTTTTGGTTTACATGTGGTTAGGTATTTTTAGATTTGTTTAGTTTTTGTGTGGGGTTTTCTGATTCTCTACCTCGACATGATTTTAAGCGAAAAAATCTTTCATCCCGACTTTCTATTGATTTTTTTTCATTAATTTATAATTATTGCACGATTGTAATGAAGCGAGCTAGGTTTGATTTCACAAACGCCCAAAAAATAAAAGGAAAATCCATTATGTATGTTAAACTAATGCAGAAATATGTATTATTTTAGGCAAGTCGGTTTCATGGACTCCAATTTACAGACTTCGCCTAACAGTTCTGATGCAAAAACACCATTTCGCAAGCCTTCTACTGACTCATCTAACCGACAATATAGGCGTCGTTCTCCAGCCAGCGGGTTATCTTCATCTGAAGGTTTGATTGTTAATTTTTGTTCTATGCTCTTGTTGGTTCTTGTTGAACGTTCTTCTTTGTTGAATTTGTACCTTTGCACTCGTTTAAATCTGTGTTCTTCCTTAAGTGGAAGGACATCACAGTTAACTAAAAACAATTAAGGCTTTTTATTGGTTTAGAAAGGAAAACTCAGTTTTCAGGGCAATATAAGATTAAGAAAAAGATAGAAAAGAAAATGGATTGAATCTATCTTTTGGTCTGGGATATGAACAGTAGTATGGATAGTGATTCAAGTTTAGGTTGAAGCTTGAAGGATTCTTTATTTTGGATTAGATTGGCTTGAAACGCGAAGGATGCTTTCTTGTGGATTTTGGTTTAGGTTTGATGTCTATTCTAGGGTCTAAAGGTAATGAACGATTAAAATATGAATGCCTAAGAAGAATAATTACTCTCCTCACACAAGTGTGAACTGAGACTTGTTTAGAAAAACTTTGTTACACTGACTCTTCATTTTTCTGGAACTGTGTCTGACATCTGTATCTGAGATGAGGACGGGGTTATGACCTTCCAAGGATCCTTCGAATGCATGGAAAGACAGAAAAAATTGAATATACCTATGCCTGACACAGATCCATATCCGACACACCCGAGTCCAAGTAACATAGGGGAAACAAATTCCCAATAACTCCTTAATGCTATAATACACCTAACCCAAGCATAAAGTGGTACTTAACAGTAAACCTTGTGACCACAAGAATGACCTAATTTAGTTGAACATAAAATGAAAACCTCACTTCCTAGTTTGCTTGGAGATTTATCTTGATTTTCTTGACTGCTTAGTTTTCTGCCACATATCCTTTTTTGCCTAAAGGTTCTCTTCCTTTCCATCATGTGTCACATGGGTCATAAATACGTGGTGAGTCTGGCCCTTCTGTTGTCAATTTATCACTCTGATGCTCAGTTATGTTTGCATGAAGCAGTTTATTTGTCATGATTCCTTATTGTTAAATTGAGAATAGTCATTTTTCTTCTAAATTTCATTATCAAGAAAGCAAATAGATTTGTTCACAGCTTGACTATCTGATCGATTCAATTAGACACGACTCAATTATGATTTTTACATTTTGGAATCACCTTGAACTTAGGCAAACAAAATTGAAATTTCAGTTTGAACCCAATTCAACATGACCTTTAGATACTTGTAGAACTAAGCCTAGACGAAAAGAAATTTGGGATTGGTGTGTTCTATCTTTTCAAGTTAAATTTAGGGCCCAATGCATATTGTTTCAAGTAATTTTTAATCATAGTCTATCTATTTGGCTTTCAGTTCCCTTCTATTACCAGCTCAAGACCATCATAATTTACCAAATCAAGACCATCATAATTCTGAGCTGTGTAGGTGAATTTTGATTCCCTTTTCTTGTTATCAATCACCCTTTTATATTTCTTTATTGACGACTAAGTTTATCATTAACACATTGAATACGCTTAAATTCTACTCTTGTTATTTGACTTAGATTTTAAACTTAATTTACAGGCCAGTATCTGTGCAACAACAAGGGTTTCTGAATCAAACTACAAAACCAACTGCTACATATCCTAGCTCTGGGACTTCCATGTCTAGCTTACTCCTAAACTCGTCTCTTCTGCATGTAAAATACCTTTCTCACTAACAAGATTTCCTGGAAATAATTATATAATTTCCTAACCAAATTCAACAATGAATAGGAAACTGTTGCGTCATCAGCTCCTAATCTTATGCAAACGCCACTGAGCAACCACACTGAGGTATCATCTTATCAGCATTCCTGCATTAGGATCTAAATTAATTTGTTTCCTCTACCTTCGAGGTTATTTTGTTTTTAATTTGGTTTAGCAAGGAACTTGCGAACCGCGAGGCAATACAAGGAGCAGACTCGAAGTGGGAGAATCATCACCTTTCAAGCGCCTCAGGGTATATTATTATTAATTTCTACTCAAATTTTGAATCAATATTTTCTATGTACTGTTTTATGTTCAAAACTTATAGACTATTTGCATGTGTTAACTTGGATTGAAAACAAGAAAATTGGGTCTTCAAATAATTGTAAATTGCAGTATAATCATATATGAATATAGTAGTAACCATCATTTCATGATCTATATAGGCCTGAGGGACATGGATTGTGTCGTCAATACATAATTTGGAATTGTTCTTTATGTGCATCATGTATAGATTTTTCTAGATCTATTTTAGTTAACTTTGAATATATTTTAAATATTAATTTGATTGTACTCAGTAATGGTAAATTCTAATTATAGTTGATATCTATATATATATATTGCTGGAATCAACAACTTCAAATGTATATCATTGTTTTTCATGTGCAGAACTGTAAAGTAAACTGAAACTTGAAATGTAGAAATAATCAATATGCTCTAAGTTTTTATAATTTTTTTTTACATTTAGTCCTTTTATTTTTTGAATTTAAAAATACAAGTTCAATTGTCAATATTATCAAATTTATTATATTAAATTCAAGCATATTATAATGACTTTTTTATTACATAGCTATTAATTAAAAAAATTAATTTCAAAATGTGACTTTAAAAAATTAAATTAAAAAATTTTAATGATGTAAATAAGTGAAATTAAATTTTCGTGCTGTATATATTTGCTGATCTGAAAGCTCTAAATTTGGCTTCACAGGTAATTTTGAAAGTGAGTAGAATTGAAGAGGACTTCCGAGCCGAGGACTTGCTGCATTACCGTCTCCTCTGCTGCGTCACTGTCACTGTCGCTCTCCGCCGCCACAGACAATCGATAAACTTCAGTACTTGTATTTGCAGTTGATTTTGAACTTCAAAATTAACTGTTGATGCTTGTGTAAAAGAAATGTCCTCTGACTATTTGTTGTTTTAATTTCTAATCCTGAATACTTTGTTTATTCAGATTATATATATGTTTACATGTAAGTTACTTAAATGTGAAAAAGTATAGAGTTTAAGAACGACCAAATTGAAGACCATAGACTAATTACAAGACTACAAGCAAAATTGATCCAAATTGATTTAATTGCTACCAATTGGATTAGAGCTGAAAAAGTACAAGAACTAAAATTGATTAAATTAAAAGTATTAAATTTAGAATTTAAAAATAATATAGGGAGTAATAGTAAATTTTAACTTTGTTGTCCAATATAAAGCAAATTCTCATTGTTTATGATATAGTTTTTGAGGGGATACACTACTTTGGGAGTTTGGACCCAAATTAAACATGCAGACAAATAACTTAACTATCTTAGCGAATAATAATATTTAAGCCTTTTAAGCTCATACAAATATATTAGAAGAAACAATAATTACATTATGGTTAGAACAAAATGTATACTTTTTACAAGTTCAAGCATTCACATGGTAAGACAATAATGAACACTCGAGTGCATGCCCCATGCATTAACCTTATTAACCATATTGATCAATCTAAATGCTTAAGTTATCAATTTAAATGCTTAAGTTACTTAAATTGATCCCTTTTTTTCTATGTATGTATTATATATATGTTTACATGTAAGTTATTCTTTCTAATTGTTTATGCTTAAGTTATTCTTTTAATATACGTTTTTAATATATATTTGTATGAAGGTATAAGATCAAGTTTATTTATTTGTTTATTCAATATTTTATAAAATCTTGTGTATCATCTATTCTACCTTTTTAATCCAATATTTAAATTGTTAAATAATTCAATTTTGAAACTAAATATAGGTTCCTTCAAAGCAAATACTTCCAATTCCAAGACCTGACCCGGAAGTTGTTGCTTTGCTTACTTCAGGATTAACAGCATCAATAGCTTTGGAAGAGGTACCTTTTTATTGCACTTTTCCCTTATTAGATGTAGACTTTTGCATTCTGTTATTTGTTTATAGGGAAATGATGTTTGTGCAACAGTTTCTATTTTCTGCTTTGTTCCGATTCTCTTTGTATTTTATATAAAATGGGGATTGGTTAAAACATAAATACTGGTTTTTATCAAAAAAACATAAATATTGGTTTTTACCACATAATGATTAGTAAAAGAGGGATTGTGAGATGAAGCATGCTAGTTGTTTAAGATAATGGGAGATAATGCTGTTATAATGGGAGAAAAGATATTTCTCTTGTAAATATAAAATAAAAATTAAAGTAAAGAACTTGATTGGATAAAAATGAAGCATAATGACATATTTGCAGCGTGCATTTTTTGAATTTAAGCGCCATCCTGTAGATGTATCATTAGTTTATCTGTTTGTTATGATGCTAATCTACATGACTTTTTTTTTCCTTCGCATTCACTTTATCTTGCCTATTCTCTTATGTCAGCATGCATTTTATGAAATTGCCTATTCTCTGGTGGATTTCTGATTTCTAAACTATAAAATTGGCTGCAGGAGGTCAATGGAATCAAGGTTCTTCTACTGGAAACTGCAGCTGGTGCAGCAGTTAGGGTATAAAATTGTATCAATTATGGTTATGATGTATTAAATTATATATTTTTAAATTGGATTTGTGGCGTTTTTATAAGTTTTTATTTTTTTATTTTTTAAGACTTTTAGCGGCGTTTTTGGTAAAAACGTCGCTAAAAGTATAATATTTTATTTTTTTTATTTTTAAGACTTTTAGCGGCGTTTTTGGTAAAAGCGCCGCTAAAAGTATAATATTTTAATTTTTTTTATTTTTTAGGACTTTTAGCGGCATTTTTGGTCAAAGCGCCGCTAAAAGTATAATATTTTAATTTTTCTTATTTTCGTGATTTTTAGCGGCGTTTTTGCAAAAGCGCCGCTAAAAGACCCGACCTTTAGCGGCGTTTGTTTGGAAAGCGCCGCTAAAAGACCCAACCTTTAGCGGCGTTTGTTTGAAAAGCGCCGCTAAAGGTAGGGGCCTTTAGCGGCGTTTGTAATAAAAGCGCCGCTAAAGGTAGGGGCCTTTAGCGGCGTTTGTCTGGAAAGCGCCGCTAAAGACCCCTACCTTTAGCGGCGTTTTTTTGAAAAGCGTCGCTAAAAGCCCCTACCTGTAGCGGCATTTTTTCACAACAAACGCCACTAACTTTTGCGGCGCTTTCTTTAGCGGTGTTTTTTGCGGCGTTTGCGAAAGCGCCGCAAATACTATTAGTGGCGCTTAAAAACGCCGCTAAAAGCCCAAAAAAACGCCGCTAAAACTCTGTTTTGGTGTAGTGATTGTTTGGTTTTATTCAATAAACTGTTAAAGGGGGAATTGTTGAGACAAGAAGAGCTAATTTTTGCTGAGTGACATTTGGTAGTGCCAGTTGCAGACTGCCACTAAAATGGTTTAAATACTTGTCTTATTTGGTTTGACAATTTAATGAAGAAAATCTTTGGACCTATTAATGTGCAATATTATTGAAGATACTTTAGTCTAGCTATGGAAACCAATAATTGACTTTTGAATATTGGATTGGATACGAGTGAATTAATTCAATCATTGGAATATGGAGATTCGATTGAGATTGCATTGCTGAATGTGGAGAGTACATCTTCAATTGATTGTGCTTTGAATGTTGTAATTGTAATAGCTATTTCAAGAAGTTTCTTTGTTTTCACTTAGATTATATGTTAGCAAGCCGAAATTAATAATTCCTTTTTAAGCATCTCTAGGTTTTGATGAGAGTTTATTGAGTGTGTTCTAATATGTTCATTGTGGAATTATTTTTGTGAGAGAGTGCAAATTGAATTGTAAACATTGTTGAGTGTTTATTGCTCAAATTCTTAAGGGGAAGATCTGGATGTGAGTGTTTTAGTTTTTAGGTACAAGTGTGAGATCTCTATACTTGGAGAGCGATAAAGTGGGGATCACTTGTTGTATTTGTGAACAAAGATAGTGAAATTACTCGTTAAGCTAGGTTTTGCAAATATAGAGAAACCGAATTGCATAAACAAGTCTTTGGTGTTATCTGTCGAAACCATTTTTAAAATCGGGTTTTTTTTAAAAAAAAATGGGGATCGACTTTTTAAAACAAAAATGGGAGTCGCCACCAATCCTTTTTTACTTAGGTGAGATTGGATCACCTTGTAAAACGTTTTATTTTTAAACATTTGATTTTGGTCCACAAAAAATAAGAAAATGGGTTCGGGAGTCGGTTACGTATGAGGAAGGGTTAGCACCCTCATTACACCCAAAAATTGGTACCTAATCGATAGAATCATGTCCAAATGTTTGAAATTTAAAAGTATTTAAAAATATGATTTATTTAAAAAAAAAAACTTCGAGCACTTTAAGTTGAAATTTGAGATTTGCTTGTTCCAAAGAAATATAAACATCACATCCAACACGTTAGACATGATATTTTAAAACCTTTGTAATCAAAATTGTCTCACGATTTTACAAAACCTGTTAAAAGGATATTTAGTTATTTAGCCAAACGGAAAATCGCACCCAACACGTTAGGGCACTATTTCCCAAATTTCTAAATACCAAAACATTGCCTTATTTTCAAAAACCTTACCTCGAGATAACATAATGTCACATCTAGCACGTTAGGACACGACATTTTGAATTCCCGAGAATAAGTTTTTATTTGAAATGAGAAGGGATATTTAATATTTGAAGTTCCACGAGAAAAATCGAGACCCAGTAAGTTAGGGCAAAATTCTTCTCGAAGTCTCCAAATATCACATATCACCTTATTTTTAAAAATGCATCAAAAATGTATTTTTATAAGAAACGGTTTGAATATACAAATAATGATTTTACAAAATTACAAATTATACTAACAATAAATAATAAAAAGATAATATAACATGAGTATATAATAGAATATGCTAAACAATAATAAACTATCTAAAGAAATATATAAACATATAATATAGCAATAATTGAAATTTTCACGAAATAATAAAATTAAATGAAAAATGGAATAACATGTTTAAACATCGAGGAAAAAGAATATGATGATTTTTTAAAATGATTTAATATATATACATAATAACAAAAAAAATTAAAAGTAAAAACCTACATAAATATATATATAATATAATAAATTATTAAACAAGTAAAATAATATATAAATAATAATTAAATATATAAAATAATACATATATATATATATATATATATATATGAATTTCACAATATTAATAAATTAATAAATATAGGAAACTAATATAGAATATTTAATATGATAAATAATTAAAATATAATATAAAATAATAAAATAAATAAAAAGGATAAAAATAAAATTAAAACAAAGAAAACCGGGGTTAAACAACAATTAAAACAAATATAAAATGATTAAATTCGAACGCGCGTTAAATACCAGGGACTAATGTGGCAATTAAGCCTTTTTTTAAAAAAACATGTCGTTTTGATTTTAGCCTTTAGAGAGCTCGAGGACTTAATTGAAATAAAAACAAACTTTTAGGGTCAAATTAAAATAAAAATAATTTAAATTAAACGGAATTAAAAAATAATAAAAATCAGGAGGGCTGAAATGGCAATTAGGCCATCCAAAGAAAAACACGCGAATCTTTACCCCGGGTCGGGTCAACACGCGGACCCTGCATATGCTAAACGGCGTCGTTTTCTGTTTGCTATATAAGCAAAGAATCTGTCAAAAAACCATTTTAAACACTTATTTTAAAAAAAAAACAGAGAGCCCTTTAGAATTTTTCTCTGGCCTTCGGCCAGAATTCAAAGCTCCGGTCTTGAACCCGTCCACGCGCCATTTGTAATAGCCCAAATTTCAGTGGTGTCAGAAATAGTGATTTGAGACCACCAAATCTGACAAATGAACTCGTAGACCATATTATTTAATATTTACAAGTCAAATGTAGCTTTTAAAATATTTTTAAAATAGTAAATTATGTTTTATAAAGATTTATTTGGTCAAGAAATCGAGAAAAAGAGGTATCGAGATCTCGGTGTTATAAACTGAGTCATAAGTATTTTTATGAATATTTATAGAATGTCAATAAGTTAGCATTAAAATTTCGTTAGAAAATTTTGACGTTTGGGTGGTTAATTAAATAAAAAGGACTAAATTGAAAAATGTGTAAAAGTTGCTACAAGGATTAAATAGATTAATTGTCAAATGAGGAAGGACCTAAAGTGAAAATAAGCCAAAGGAGATATTTTGGGCGGCAATAGCTGAGAAAAATCAGGAAATGGGTGAAATAAGGGCAAAATTGGAAATTTACCAAAATTAGTTAAATAAAAATGGGACCAAATTGGAATATCTAGAATTCTCTTCATTTCTCTTTATTTTCTTGAGCTGAAAAACAGCCATGGGAAAGAGTTTCAAGCTGGTTTTCATACTCAAGCTTCATGTAAGTTTAATTCTTGCTTTCTCCTTGAAATTTCTATGTTTTTAGACTTTTACAATTGGGTCCAACTTACTATGTCATTAGTTTTTGATTCTATGGCTAATTTTCAAAGTTGATGTGGATTAGTGCTGGAAGAATATGATGAATAAATATTGAATTGAAGCTTTAATTTTGTTATATGATGATTTTATCAAGTAAAATTGATGGAAATTAGTTTTAGGACCTAATTGTGAAAGAGTTGAAATTAAGGTCTAGTGTTAAAATTCTGATTTTCAAAGGTTATGAAGTAGTTAAAATGATAGAGAAAAGTATTAAATGAGAAAATTAGCTCAATTGAGGGGTTAATTGAGCAAGGATTGAATTGTATGAAATGTGGAATTTGAGACAAAATAGAAATTAACATGTTATACTAAAGCAGTTTTGGACAGCAGCAGTTGTCTAACTTTTAAAAATCATCAAAAATGGTATAAATTGAATTAGAAGTTGAGTGAGATATAGAATTAAAGCTTGTTGAGTCTATTTTCATATAAAAGAAATAGAGCAAGCAAAGGAAGTCTACATTTTGAGATATTTAAATTTTGGTAAGACTAATTTAGAAGAACTTCGTGAGCCCCTATTCTTACTTTATAAATTCACTAAAAATTGTACAAAAAGAATTATGAGTTATAATTTATATTTCTGTATTCCTTAGTGAGTCTATTTTCATTAAAAATAATCGGAAACACTATATGAAAATTGTACTATGAGATAATTGATTTTTAGTGAAGAGAGGTCAGAGCAATAGACTGTGTAACATGGGAGAACTTAACTAATAAAATGTACTAATTGGACACACCAAAAATTCTGAAAAAATTATGGTAAGAAGATATGTGAGTATAGTTTCAAATAAAATTTACGGATCTCAATTTGGAGTTCTGTAGCTCAAGATAAAAATAATTTAGTGACTATGACACGAATGGACAGCTTGAATATTCACATAAGTAAATAGCAAAAATTATAGATAATGTTACTTACAAGTGTGTTGTTTATACTAAGGATGTGGATGGAGAGGAGGAGGAGGAAAAATAATAAATGAATGACTTGTGTATAAATTGATCACATGCTCGATTATAATTGATAAACGTTGAGGTAGAAATGATATAATGTTTTATTTCAAATATTTATTATGAAACTAAGATTATCGTTATGGTATAAAAATCGAATTGTAAGTTCATGTAACTTGAATTATATTCTAAATGCTTGAAATGTATGTTATTGATATGAATATAATTTGAATGTTCATTGTATGAAAGTTGACGAAACATTGATATATTTGATAAAAAGGGGAAGAAATCCCGGTTGAATGAAAGGAAAATTCGATGGATCTCTGAAAAGGAATTGACGGTAAAAAAGGGTCTAGCCCGGATGGGTGATCCTATCCCGATATAGCTCTCCCGAAGAATTTGTGTGAAAAGGGATCTAGCCCGGACGGGTGATCCTGATATAGCCCTCCCGAAGAATATGTGGAAAATGGATTTAGCCCGGACGGGTAATCCGAATTAGGGTCTGAATTTAGCCTGGACTGGTAATTCAGATCCAAGCTCATTAGAGTAATTGTCGTTGCAGGGGATTTAGCCTGGACTGGTAATCCCGACAATACTCTATGAGTTTATATTACAGGGGATTTAGCCTGGACTGGTAATCCCGCTGTAAGGATGAGGTTCGCGAGAGTGTGCTCTCTTACAGGGGATTTAGCCTGGACTGGTAATCCCGCTGTAAGGATGAGGTTCGCGGGAGTGTGCTCTCTGAAATGGAAATGTGCGCACATGAACATGAATTGACAGACCTGGATTTGTACACTAAAGTGTACCTCTGAAAATCCATCGAAAATTCCAAGAAATTCAACAGGATAAATATGGAAAAATATCAAGGGAATGGAAATCATGGTATATATTATGTGATATAAGGAAATACGAGTTGATGAGACATGAACGTAGAACTTGGTTGACGAATGAGTTCATTTGTGATTATGTATTTGTACATCCTTGAGTCTATTATCTGTATGAATTGGTATTCCAAATGAGTTAATGAGAAGAGTTCTAATATGAAATAATCTTAATTCTAAATGAAATATTATGAAAACGTATTTGAAATACATTGGTATGTCTTGTATATGTTATTTGAGTTCATAATGTGCAAAGCAATGTATGTGGAAATATGAGATGTTGATACCTGTACATGGAATTTATTGGTGGATACGTACATCCAAATTTATATGATATATTGTAGTGAACATTGAAATTGGGCTCAATAAGTGATTTGTCACTTTAAATTGTGATTGGCAGGAAGGGTTAGTGAATTGCATGTTTATGAATTGTTACACGTATTTGTCGAAATACGAGGAAATGATGGTAATTGATACATGGAAATATGAGACTATGATAAATATAAAAACATGACATATGTTTGATAAATGTGTTCATTCATAATTATGGAATGGTGCACCTCAAGTGCACTATATGTGTAAAGAAACTTTTATAGTCAATTTCAGTATTTGAGCGATAAATGGCTTAAATTGTCTGTGAATATTCCGTACTCCTCGGTAATGCCTCATACTTTATTCCAGCAATGGATACGGGTAGGGGGCCATCGCCAACGGTGGTGCGAAGGTAAAACTCTCGTCTTTTTTTATTTGAATATTGTTTTATAAATATAAAAACATGCACGAAACAAAAATAATAAGAAAAAAAAGAAAAAAAGGAAAACAGAATATTAATCACCTTCAAAAAAATAATTTATTTCTCTGTGTATTTTCACAACTGCTTGTGTATCTCTCTTTTTCTCTCTGTATTTTTTATTATTATCCACACCATTTTACAAGTTTATCAAAGGGCTTTTTATAGCCTCTCAAAATAAAAATAAAAAAGGAATGCAAATATTTTGGTTGTGGTTGCCATATTTTGCTGTCGTTCTTTCCTTTTGCAGGTCGAAAGACAAAGATCTCGCGACGGAGCCCCTATTTGGTGCGCTGAATGCGGTGTGATCGAGGCCAGGGATGTCGAGGCTACCGTGCGAGGGAGCAGATCGTTGGGGCGCTTGCGTGACCTGCGGCGCGACTGATGGTGGGTGTGAGGCTCTTGCGGCGCCTAGGGTTTTAGAAACCTGAGGCTAAAACTGTTTAGGTGTTGGACCTTTTGGGCCGTGCGAATTTGGGTCTGGGTAGTTAAAATCTGTTTTGGGTTAAGTGTTTGGGCCAAGGTGTATTCGGGTAGAATTTGGGAGTTGGGTTTAGTCTGTTTTGGGCTGGGTAGGTTTAGGTTTAGGCCTTAAGCCCGTTTTATTGTAAATGGACAGCAAACAATGATTTATTTATTATTATTATTTTGGTTTTATTTTTTGGTCTGTGTGGGCCCGGGCAAAAATAGGCCATTACAGCTGCCCCTCTTTGCTCATTGTCGTGTAACGGAAATAGAGCAAAGACAATAAAATGACCAATTTTGCCCGGTCTTGGCCGAGCCTCGACTTCTTGATCATCGTCTTCTTCAAATGACTCCAACTCCACTACAATTTGAACGGCATTGGTTTCAGTAAGTTTGATAGCTTCAACTTCATGAAGGCAGTATCCACTATCTTTTGATCTGCTCCACTGCAAACTCAAGGAGACCAGATCCGATATTTTCAATCCGATCCCTACAAACTCAGGGATCACCAGACTGATGTCTTCAATCTGCTTCCTGCAAAGTTCAGGAATGCCAGATTTGCTATCTTCAATCTGCTTCCTGTAAAGCTTAGGAATGCCAGATTGGCTATCTTCAATCTGCTTCCTGCAAAGCTCAGGAATGCCAGATCTGCTATCTCCAATCTGCTTCCTACAATGCTCAGGAATGTCAGATCTGTTGTCTTCAATCTGCTTCCTGCAAAGCTCAAGAATGCCAGATTTGCTGTCTTCAATCTGCTTCCTACAAAGCTCAGGAATGCTAGATCTTCTGTCTTCAATCTGCTTCCTGCAAAGCTCAAGAATGCCAGATCTTCTGTCTTCAATCTGCTTCTTGCAAAGCTTAGGAATGCCAGATTTGCTATCTTCAATATGCTTCCTGCAAAGCTCAGGAATGCCAGATCTTCTGTCTTCAATCTGCTTCCTGCAAAGCTCAGGAATGCCAGATTTGCTGTCTTCAATCTGCTTCCTGCAAAGCTTAGGAATGCCAGATCTTCTATCTTCAATCTGCTTCCTGCAAAGCTTAGGAATGCCAGATTTGCTGTCTTCAATCTGCTGCCTGCAAAGCTCAGAAATGCCAGATCTTCTGTCTTCAATCTGCTTCCTGCAAAGCTCAGGAATGCCAGATTTGCTGTCTTCAATATGCTTCCTGCAAAGCTCAGGAATGCCAGTTCTTCTGTCTTCAATCTGGTTCCTACAAAGCTCAGAAATGCTAGATTTGCTGTCTTCAATCTGCTTCCTGCAAAGCTCAGGAATGCCAGATTTGCCATATTTAATCTGCTTCCTGCAAAGCTCAAGAATGCCAGATTGGTATCTTCGACCCTACTACACTGTCTTTTAAAGGACATAACCTGTAGAATGGGTATATGATTGTGTCTAATAATTAGGATGCCTTGATTGAAATGCTCAAATGCTCCTAATTAGACATGTTATGATATATGAATGTGAAAATGTTATGAAAATGATTCCTATTTCAAGGATTAGGATGCAATGACCGGAATGAATCAAATGCTCCTAATGAAATTTGCTATGATACAAAAATGTTATGAGTATGATTCCTATTCTAGGTATTATCACTTATTTGTTTTCATTCTTGTTCATCAATCATGTTCTGCTCAACCTGCTTGCCCCAATGTAATTTTTGAGTCAGCCCTGCTTGAACCTTGGGACATGAAGTTGGTGTCTCACCCTGCAACTTCAGGGGAATGACATTTGGTTTCTTCCATGTTTCTGTTACCACTCAGAGGTACAGAACTTGTATCATTTTCAATCTGTTACACCATTCTCTGGGTGTAATGACCAGATGTATGTGTCTGAATGGATGCAGGGTATCCCGATAATGATCCCCTCTTACACTTGGATTGACCTTGTTCATCATTTACCAATATGGTGTCACCAACGAAATTGTCTTATCCAATAAGAATCTGAAGAGACAATCATTTTTCAATGTTTCCAGCCCTTAGGCTTGGTAAGTTCTGAACAATAGTCATGTTTCAGATTCCTCACATTATTTAGAAGCTTCTAGAGTAATATGCGAAACTCCTTTTATGAAAGTATTATTAGTCTATAAATCATTATTTCAATATAAAATGTTTGAAAAATATTACGACAATGGACAAAAAAGAAATTAATCAAAAGCATAGCTCGAAAAAATAATTTAATCAAAGATAACCCAGGCAATAAAAGAAAATTGATTTGGGTGTATCTCAAAAAGAATAAAGCAATCAAAGATAAGGAATTCAAAAATGGGTAGGATAGAAGCTAGGTGCCCCAGATATCGCAGCCTGAGCTTCTTTGTTCCAACTTCTTGAGGGCCATTTTAAAGTCAATATGTATTTTAGGGGACCCGGAGTACTTTGTCGATGCCCCAAGGCATAACATACTTCCTCATTGCCAATTCAGACGTAGCAAGATTTCTGTATGCCCCACTTTTTGGTCCAAATTTGAGCCGCCCTTTTCGGGTTTTCAACTCAAATCCCCTTTGGTCTCAAAGCGCCCTTTGCGGGTTTTCGCCTTGGCCTCTCTTTTTTCTTTTCTTCTTTTTTTTTTTTGATTTCGAGGTGCCTTTTGCGAGTTTTCACCTTGGACCTTCCCCTTTCAGGTAAAATACTTCTTGTTTGAACCTGAATTCGCCAGATTAGGCATGTCTTCGCCATTCATCTCGGTCAATATCAATGCTCCTCCAGAATAGGCCTTTTCAACATAAGGTATTTCCCAGTTTGGAATATGCTTTCTTCTAAAATTGTTTTGTAGAGGAAAAATCTTTTTCAACATCAGGTTTCGAATTCCCTAAGATGAACTTCTTTAATATAAGCTCGCATCATCTGACCGTGATGGATAACTTTTAACCTTTTCTTCGATTAGGTTCGAACGCTTCAAATCCATAAACCAATGGGTAAGATGTTGCCCCAGCGAAGGTTCTGGCTGACGTTCAATAAGACAGAAGGTAACGGTAGCTTCTTATGCCAATCCTTACAAGTCTAAGTCACCTTTCATAATTTTTTTTTGTTTTTCCTTTTTTTGTATTTTCTTTTGGCAGCTTTTGCTGTACAGTGATATGCTACCGGATCTTTGGACAAACTGTAAACTTTAACTTTGTACAATTATACATTCTGTGCTGGTGTCTGATCCTTTCCTTTATTCCTCATTTTTTGGTTTTTTTTTGAGGAACTTGATGACTTCGACTTCGTAACATTGGCATACGAAGCTACTTCCACCCTCTTAGTAGAGTAAACGATAACTATGCCGACGAATCGATATTGGCTAAAAGCTTTTGACGTGATTGCCCCTATCACATCCATGCCCCACATATGGAAAATTTGTGAAGAACTGGAGTAGGTATATGAATCTTGTCTTACTGGAGTAGGTATATGAATCTTGTCTTCTGTGATTTCGTATTTGCGGTATGACTGATGCAATCCCCTTCCATGGTGAATCAACAGTGCCCAATCCTCTTTGTTTAGCCTGCTCCTTATTAGCCAAGGCATGTCCTGATATAATTGTGCGAAAACATCTTTGAATTCTTGAAAACAACTCAATGATTCTTGCCTTATTTTTGTGGTAAGCTAGGCTTTAATCTTCGCTCCTTTCCTAAGTTCTCAATGACCCTTTGTAGAGTAAGGTCTATTTTCCATCTTGTTAAACCATTCTTAACAAGTCAGAAGATATATTACAATCTCTGTTATCTTCAAAATCCTTAGATCCCCTAGACCCATATCTCATTCAAAAAGGGAGTCAGTAACAACGTCGCTCATGTCTTTGATATCTGAGTACCTAGGTATGAAGGCAAGAAATCCAAAGAATAAATGATTCTAAGGATGATTATTTGTATGGTAATGAATAAAGAATGCAAGAGTAAAAATGTATAGTAGAAAAAAATAAAAGAATATGTACTCAAAAGATGCATTTTATTGAAATAAAAATTTAGGACACAAGCCTATTTCACAAAAGGGGTCTTATTGCCTCTAGGCTTAAGGCAACAAACATGTTTTGCACATTACTCTAGATTAGCTTTAAAAATTTAGAGATTTCTTCCTCAATTCCATTATTCAAAACACTCCCAAGTACATAAGGGCTTAGAAACTTCGTTCTCTGATTTCCTCTTCATTCTTAAAAGAGTCGCAACTTCCTTGTCTCCTCCTTCAATTATCGCATCTGTATTCACACTTACTCTATTCTTTCCCATCTTTGTTCCACGTTTTCCAGGTTAACTGAAATATTTTTACCTAATTAGGGTCCTTTTATATAAGTCTAATGCAAATGATGCAATGTAATGCAAATGCATGAATGCAAAGAGGTATCGATTCTGATCAACTTTATTTTAGAAAACTTTATTAGAAAACAAATTCTTTTACATAAAACAGACTACTATATGCTTTCGCCCTAAATCCTAAAGTTCTGACTTTCCTACAAAGCCAACTCTTGACCATGATTTGACCATAGCTCATACTTCGTGCTCAATGTATCAGCCTGTGAGGCAAAAATCTGAAGATGATCAACTACCTCTCGAATCTGAGTCGTTGCTTAACCCATGAAGTAATCCCAACTTCTAACTTGGTCATGGAAATGATGAAGCTCTTCCTTCCAACGCTCATTCCTCGAAAAGAAATTTCCACCATTGGCCCTTCTTAACCTTGGTGCTGGTAGAATGCATCCATCCACTTGGGTGAGATTAGAGTTGATATTAACACCTCAAGATTTCAACATTGGTTCAGCATCATAACTTAGACAAAACATTCATCCTTTCTTGAGGCATCTGCTTCAATTTTCCAACCAGAGAAGCTCTTTGGAAAGTTGATCAACTACTGGACCAGGTTGAATTATCATGGTAATTGATACATCGATATTTAGTGAAAGGCCTCCTTGAGTGGCTCTGAAACTCGAATGGAAACCCTTATAGCCAAGGACACCTCCTCTAATGTCTGTGAAGTTGTTCTGATTATCTTGAAAGATTGCCGAACAAGTAAGCATCCCTATTTCACAGCATGCTACCTTAAAATGATATCCAGTACCCTCAGTGTTTCTTGAGAGTTTTCAGATTCCTGCACGCGCCGAGCATTTTGAATTGCTTGCATGGGTATCTTCGTAGTATAGCTAATCTCAACTTTAAAAGTCTTTGAATGATACAGTCTTCTTAATCTCTTTCTTTTTCACGTCCATTTCGGTTATTCTAACTATCAGGGCCTGCATTTCCATTGTTTCTGGTAGGTGCAACATCCTCAAGTACCACAGTAAACTCAAGTTTGTTGTTTGGTAGTAGACCTATAATAAATAAACCTTTTTACCGTCATATGCAAAATTCTTTCCATCCAAGTCATTTTTGTAGGTCTCATGCACTGTATCGGTCATTTTCTTTCCAACACTCCTACCGTCGATAGGGCGACCATCTTCATATGAAAGAGAAATGTTGTGCTGACAGAAGTGTCTATCCATACTCCCCACGCTCACTTTGAAATGATTGGTGAGTATAGTTACTT
The DNA here is from genome assembly GCA_005393395.2 of Gossypium australe. NCBI lineage: Eukaryota > Viridiplantae > Streptophyta > Magnoliopsida > Malvales > Malvaceae > Gossypium > Gossypium australe. Next base: position 137,556,651 of record CM016621.1, read on the forward strand.
TTTGCCATTTAGTTTCGACACCACACCTTGCTATAGGGTATTGTACAATCTTCTTTGCGTCGAATTCTGCTTTGATCAGAACAACATCAGGAAGCACAGGTGACTGAGGAGACAAAGATTCTAGCATTGCCCCTATTCCCTCTTGCTCTAATGAATCTATACCCTTGTTTCTCTAACTGCTTTTGACCATATAGGAACGATTGCATTGTCTTCCACTTTATCAAGGAACCCGTTCTCCATAACCAGCTTTCTAGCTTAGAAACTGACCGTGAATCGATACCTCTTAAAATATGGAATGATATGCACAAAAGAATAAAACACAGCAAGTTAGTACCATGGAATATAGAGCAAGTAAAATAAATAAACACCTATCTGGGTGACCACTAAGGTTTGACATAGTCTTACCTAAGGTGAACTCTTAGGGTTCACTATATGCGGTTTAGTTCTAAAGTTGAGGTACCTGAACCAGCAGATTCCTCGATCCTCACCCATTATAGGCTCATATGGACCGAGTTCGGTTCAGGGGAATACATTTTCCTATGGCCATGTGGTGGTGAAAACCTCACGAAGACATAGGTACGGATGTATCCCGGAAGCAGTCCACTAGCCCATGAGGAGGTGAAAACCTCACGAAAGCATAGCTTCTTGTTCCCACTTAAGGGTGTGACCACGACGGTCATGCAGTGCAATGTAGAAATATATATTGAAACCACATGCAATAAAAGGATCATATTTTTAAAATTAGAATTTTAAATTCGAACAAAAGGACATGAAATTATCGATTTTACGGCTTGACTCTCTTATTTGGTCCCCAGTTGAGTCGCCAAGCTGTCGAAACCATTTTTAAAATCGGGTTTTTTAAAAAAAAAACAGGGATCGGCTTTTTAAAACAAAAATGGGAGTCGCCACCAATCCTTTTTTACTTAGGTGGGATTGGATCACCTTGTAAAATGTTTTATTTTTAAACATTTGATTTTGGTCCACGAAAAACAAGAAAACGGGTTCGAGAGTCGGTTACGTATGAGGAAGGGTTAGCACCCTCATTATGCCCAAAAATTTGTAACACCCCAAACCCGGCCTAGAAGTTAGGCCCGAATCTGATGTGTCACATGGAAGTTTTTTTTTTTTCAAACCATCTTTGAGATTGTTAAAAACTTGCTTGAGAATTACAGCCTTTTTGTTAAAACCCAAAACACTTAAGTAATTATTATTTACTTGAAAACGTAATTATCTTTAAAAACCTTTTTGGTTGTGAAAACATATTTGAAATAAACAATTTACGAAAATGGGACGTTTGGAAATAAAGTTGCAGAAGCATTTTGAGAGAAAATCCGAGGCCTTATTACAATATTTAACCCAAAATAGTAGGGTAATAAAATAAACAAGAAAGAAGTCTGAAGTCCAAATAAACCATTTCTGAAGTATGGCCTCTACCAAGTCATCCATGGCCCAAGTCCACGTCACTGAGCATTACCTGAAAATGTTAAGAGAAAGGGGGGTGAGTTACGAGAACTCAGTGTGTAATCCCCTTACCGTTATCCATTGGGTCGTAATCCAATTAACAATATTTTGGGCCTAGCCCATTTTCAATAATAATAATAATGTATCAATTATAACATGAATATGAAATGCAATTCCCAAACCAAGCCTAGTATTTCCATCCGCTACACACCACCCGTACCAACCAACACACCTGTGGGGAGCTTTAGTCACCCACCCCGCCAACACACCAAACTGGGCATTAAGCCATATATCAAACTGGGCATAAAGCCATATATCAAACTGGGCATAAAGCCATATTTCAAACTGGGCATAAAGCCATATATCAAACTGGGCATAAAGCCATATATCAAACTGGGCATAAAGCCATATCTCAAACTGGGCATAAAGCCATATTTCAAATCGGTGAATGAAAATCAAATTGGTGAGTCCACAGTCATCTCGGGTGACTTGTGCGACCCTAAAAATCAAATCGATGAGTGAAAATCAAATCGGTGAGTCCACAGTCATCTCGGGAGACTCGTGCGACCCTAAAAATCAAATTGATGAGTAAATCAAATCGGTGAGTCCACAGTCATCTCGGGTGACTCGTGCGACCCTAAAAATCAAATCGATGAGTGAAAATCAAATCGGTGAGTCCACAGTCATCTCGGGTGACTCGTGCGACCCTAAAAATCAAATCGATGAGTAAAAATTAAATCGGTGAGTCCACAGTAATCTCGGGTGACTCGTGCGACCCTAAAAATAAAATCGGTGAGTGAAAATCAAATCGGTGAATGAAAATCAAATACGTGAGTCCACAGTCATCTCAAGTGACTCGTGCGACCCTAAAAATCAAATCGATGAGTGAAAATCAAATCGGTGAGTCCACAGTCATCTCGGGTGACTCGTGTGACCCTAAAAATCAAATCGGTGAGTCCACAGTCATCTCGGGTGACTCGTGCGACCCTAAAAATTAAATCGGTGAGTCCACAGTCATCTCGGGTGACTTGTGCGACCCTAAAAATTAAATCAGTGAGTCCACAGTCGTCTCGGGCGACTCGTGCGACCCTAACAAATCAATCACTTCCTCCAATTACATATCCCAACCTATGCAGTATGTCATGTATGCAAAGCACATTTCATAATAATGTATGAAATAGATTACCGTCATAACCAGATAACCAGAATACACACACAGTCGTGCTAATCAACCCATAGGGGTATAGCGGTAATTTTACCCACTAAGGGTAATTCGGTAATTTCGCAACCCAAGGGTATTTTGGTAATTTACCTTCCAAGGGTACTTCGGTAATTTTCACAATCCAGGGGTATTTCGGTAATTTACCCTTCAATGATATTTCAGTAATTTTGCAACCTAGGGGTAATTTAGTAATTTACCCTCCAAGGGTATTTCAGTAATTTTGCAACCCAGGGGTAATTCAGTAATTTACCCTCCAAGGGTATTTCGATAATTTCGCAACCCAATGGTATTTAGGTAATTTACCCTATAAGGGTATTTTGGTAATTTCAAAACCTAGGGGTAATTTACCCTCCAAGGGTATTTCGGTAATTTTGCAACCGAGGGGTATTTCGGTAATTTACCCTCTAAGGGTATTTCGGTAATTTACCCTCTAAGGGTAAATTCGGTAGTTTTACCCACCAAGGGTAATTCAGTAATTTACCTTCCAAGGGTAAATTCGGTAGTTTTACCCACCAAGGGTAATTCGGTAATTTACCTTCCAAGGGTAAATTCGGAAGTTTTATGCACCAAGGGTATTTCGATAATTTACCTTCCAAGGGTAAATTCGGTAGTTTTACGCACCAAGGGTAATTCGGTAATCTTGTAACTAAAACTTAACTAGTAATTTGGGGCATACAAATTTAAACTGTCCATCTGCATCATGATGACTAAATTGACCATAACTTGAGTTAGAAAACTCGAAATCTAGATCCGTAAATTTTCCTTGGAACTAGACTCATATATCTTCTTACTATAATTTTTCCAGAATTTTTGGCCTAGCCATTTAGTACAGTTTATTCATTAAATCGTCCCTTATTTCACTGTCTAATGATTCTGACCTCTCTTAACGTAATTTCAAATATCTTACTGTACGGTTTTATATACTGCTCCAACTTGTTTCTCTTGAAAATAGGCTCACTAAGGAATCCATACATATAAATTATAACCCATAATTAACTTTTTACAATTTTATATGATTTTTCCAAGACAGATCAGAGAACCACGAAGTCATTCAGAACCAATCTCACTAAAATTAACATATCTTAGAATATAATATTCATTTTTCTTCTTCGTTTTTTTCATATTAAAATAGACACAGTAAGATTTAATTTGATATCTCATTCACTTTCTAATTCCATTTCTCTTATTTTTCGTGATTTTTCAAAAACACATCACTGCTTCTAACCGAAACTGTTTTATTACAAAATACGATTACCACTACGATCATATGCACGCCCGAGTGATCACGGATGCCCGTTTTTAGTTTTCTTTGGTATTTCGACCGATTAACAGCATATTTCATACAAACTTTCAGAGAAGTGTGAGATTACACACCATTTCAGATATGTATATGGAAGGGTATGAGATTACACACCTTATTCGGAATCTGTAACGCGATGCTCTCCACGGCACCAAAAATCCGAGTCACTTCTTACGAGGGATAGGTTTTCGATTGACCCTTTGATAAAGTACTCCTAGACCTTGCAACCAGCATAAAATCTCTCATGGCAAGTCCCTGGACTCTCAACCATGTTACAAATTAGTCCCCTCATTAGCTAGTTTCAGCTTTGGGGATTCCAAAAGTAAAATTTTTACCAAAATCACTTACTTGCTAGAGGATTTGTTTGCTGAAATTTTTGAGCTCTCCAACCCTTGTTTGCTGCCAATTTTTTTTTTTTTTTTGTGGTGATGAAGAGAAGAAAAGATGATACTTCTCTTTTCTTTATTTTTCTCTTATTCTATTCATTTCTCACCTAACACACCAAAATATTGACTAATTTAATGATCTAACCCCTATGGCCGGCCATCACTCCACCCATGGCCTATTTGTACTTTAAGGACCTCCAATTAATAATCCTTAGTCAATTTCCACCTCTAGCAATTAAAATTAAACTTTAGCACTTTATGCGATTTAGTCCTTTTTCGAAATTAAGCCCTCAATCGCTAAAATTGAGACACCAAAATTTTCATGCATCTTTATAAAAATGTTATAACAATAGAATAACATGAAAATAATTTTCTCTATCCTCAGTTTAGTGATTCCGAGATCATTGTTCCGACTATCCCCTAAATCGGGTTATTACACCCTCCATGCATTTTTTTTCTATTCCATTACCTTTCAAATCCCATCATTATACTTTGTTTTCACCTACTCCATTATTTTTCAAATCCCATCATTATATTTTTTCTTTTATTTCTTTCCTTTCTTTTTCCTTGTTTTCCTCATTACCTTATCTTTTTAGTCATCATTTCATTTTTCTTTTATTTCATTCCTTTAATAATGTCATGGTTGACACTTAGAAGAGCATACAAAAATAAATCCAAAATTTGCAAAAGATGGGATTTGAACCCCTTCCCTCCATGGTCTCCACTTGATGCCATAACCTCTTTACCAATAGTTCATTTATGTTAACAATTTACTCACTTATTTCCATAAGCTTTGATGCCGCTTACTATCTCTCCTTAATAGGCTTAAACACAAACTTTCACTAAGGCCCAATTTGAACCCGAAACTTCATAGAACCCCGTAACTTTCTAAAATCATCTTCTTAATAAGTCCAACTTGAAATAATGTCATTCTCTTGTTTCTCAAAAATTTTAAACACTCCTACGCCCAAGGCCCAATGGGCCCAATCCTACTAGGCCCAATTTCGGGATGTTACAAAATTGGTACCTAATTGATAGAATCATGTCCAAATGTTTGAAATTTAAAAGTATTTAAAAATATGATTTATTTAAAAAAAACTTCGAGCACTTTAAGTTAAAATTTGAGATTTTCTTGTTCCAAAGAAATATAAACATCACATCCAACACGTTAGGACATGATATTTTAAAACCTTTGTAATCAAAATTGTCTCACGATTTCACAAAACCTGTTAAAAGGATATTTAGTTATTTAGCCAAACGGAAAATCGCACCCAACACGTTAGGGCACTATTTCCCGAATTTCTAAATACCAAAATATTGCCTTATTTTCAAAAACTTTACCTCGAGATAACATAATGTCACATCCAGCACGTTAAGACACGATATTTTGAATTCCCGAGAATAAGTTTTTATTTGAAATGAGAAGGGATATTTAATATTTGAAGTTCCACGAGAAAAATCGAGACCTAGTAAGTTAGGGCAAAATTCTTCTCGAAGTCTCCAAATATCACATATCACCTTATTTTTAAAAATGCATTCAAAAATGTATTTTTATAAGAAATAGTTTGAATATACAAATAATGATTTTACAAAATTACAAATTATACTAACAATAAATAATAAAAAGATAATATAACATGAGTATATAATAGAATATGCTAAACAATAATAAACTATCTAAAGAAATAAATAAACATATAATATAGCAATAATTGAAATTTTCATGAAATAATAAAATTAAATGAAAAATGGAATAACATGTTTAAACATCGAGGAAAAAGAATATGATGATTTTTAAATGATTTAATATATACATAATAACAAAAAAAATAAAGTAAAAACCTATCATAAATATATATAATATAATAAATTATTAAATAAGTAAAATAATATATCAAATAATAATTAAATATATATAAAAATAATACATATAAAATATATATATGAATTTCACAATATTAATAAATTAATAAATATAGGAAACTAATATAGAATATTTAATATGATAAATAATTAAAATATAATATAAAATAATAAAATAAAATAAAAAGGATAAAAATAAAATTAAAACAAAGAAAATCGGGGTTAAACAGCAATTAAAACAAATATAAAAGGATTAAATTCGAACGCGCGTTAAATACCAGGGACTAATGTGGCAATTAAGCCTTTTTTTTTAAAAACATGTCGTTTTGATTTTAGCCTTTAGAGAGCCCGAGGACTTAATTGAAATAAAAACAAACTTTTAGGGTCAAATTAAAATAAAAAGAATTTAAATTAAACGGAATTAAAAATAAAAAAATTAGGAGGGCTGAAATGGAAATTAGGCCATCCAAAGAAAAACACGCGGATCTTTACCCCGGGTCGGGTCAACACGCGGACCCTGCATCTGTTAAACAACGTCATTTTCTGTTTGTTATATAAGCAAAGAATCTGTCAAAAAACCATTTTAAACACTCATTTAAAAAAAAAACAGAGAGCCCTTTAGAATTTTTCTCTGGCCTTCGACCAGAAATCAAAGCTCCTGTCCTGAACCCGTCCACGCGCCATTCATGCCGTCGCCCACGGTGGTGCAAAGGTAAAACTCTCGTCTTTTTTTTATTTCAATATTGTTTTATAAATATAAAAACATGCACGAAACAAAAATAATAAGAAAATAAAATAAGAAAAATAGGAAAACAGAATATTAATCACCTTCAAAAAAAATAATTTATTTCTCTGTGTATTTTCACAACTGTTTGCGTATCTCTCTTTTTCTCTCTGTATTCTCTCTGTATTTTTTTATTATCCCCCCCCTTTTACAAGTTTATCAAAGGGCTTTTTATAGCCTCTCAAAATAAAAAAAAAGGAATGCAAATATTTTGGTTGTGGTTGCCATATTTTGCTGTCGTTCTTTCCTTTTGCGGGTCGAAAGAAAAAGATCTCGCGACGGAGCCCCTATTTGGTGCGCTGAATGCGGCGTGATCGAGGCCAGGGATGTCGAGGCTACTGTGCGAGGGAGTAGATCGTTGGGGCACTTGCGTGACCTGCGGCGCGACTGATGGTGGGTGTGAGGCTCTTGCGGCGCCTAGGGTTTCAGAAACCGTGGGCTGAAACTGTTTAGGTGTTGGATCTTTGGGCCGCGCGAATTTGGGCCTGGATAGTGAAAATCTGTTTTGGGTTAATTGTTTGGGCTAAGGTGTATTCGGGTAGAATTTGGGAGTTGGGTTTAGTCTGTTTTGGGCTGGGTAGGTTTAGGTTTAGGCCTTAAGCCCGTTTTATTGTAAATGGACTGTAAACAATGATTTATTTATTTTTATTATTTTTTTGTTTTTATTTTTTGGTCTGTGTGGGCCCGGGCATTATCTATTATTTTGTTTGAACAATTTTCACAGTGCGAAGCTGTAGTGACTATCGCAATCTAGCACTTCTATTACAATTTTTATTTTAAGTAAATAAGCAATTTAAGGTAGCAATAAATACAATTTTCATTAACTAAACATTTAAAAATATTTAAATTCACTAAATTATTTTTAAAAATAATATTTAAATTTAAAAATAACTTTAAATATGTAAATAAATATTAAGTTCGGATGTCTTAATCATTATTCTTATGAATAACTTGAATTTTGATAATGAATCAAAATTTAATTTTTATTATACATTTAATCTAAAAAAATAAAAAATATTTGTTTATGGATTAATAATTATTTGTTATAATTACTACATATATAATTATTTTTAATTAATAACAAATTTAGCCCCTTTTATTTTTTTCTTTTATCACTTTGGCTATTAATCTTTCAAATCTAATCAAATTGTTGCTTTTTGTACGAAAATTTGCCTGAATTAAAATTTTAAGGGTAAACTACACTCAAAGATATTAAACTACTAGTAAATTTACGTTTTAGTCATTCAACTTCAGAAAGTTACAAAATGATCACTTAACTATTCAAAAGTTTTCATTTAGGTCATTGAATTATTCAAAAGTTTTTTATTATTATTTAAGTTACTGGGTTGTTAAATTTTATTTTTAAAAGTCCGACTAGCAAGCTTCAAGTGACAATTTGAAGATCAGTACAGTAGATCAATACCCATCAACGAGTTGAATAATATACTTTAGATTCAAGTCAATTTGATGGTTAATATCAGAGATTGGAGAATAAATCTGTTTGAATTTTGGTTCGTAAACTCGTGACATTAAAAGCTGTTTTATGAAAAAAACTAAACTATAGAAGAGAAGTGGAATGAGAGCTTTTAATTGGTGCAGGTGGGCCAAACAAAGAAGGCCGTACAACAATGATTTTAACAACCCATTGACTTTCGAATAGTTTAATAACCATTTTGTAACTTTTTGAAATTAAGTGACCAAAACATAAACTTACTAATAGTTTAGTGACGTTGGGTGTAATTTACCCAAATTTTAATTACACTAAGTTGAGATGAGAACCCACTTGTACTTAATTTCTAATGTGTACTTTATTGTCGATAATGTTGGGATACTTTTCCTAAAATAACTTCTTGGCACATGACATTTATCTTCCTTTTGAGTGTAGCAAGTTTTCTTGAAATGTTGTCTCCATGTTGTCCCACACAACATTTCTCAATGTATGTTATCTCCACAGAACTTGTGTAATTTTAATTAACAACCCCTAAACCTGATTCCTAGTTTCACAGCAAACAATAATTTGCATGGAAAGACCAATTTCTTCAATACATAGAAACATGTTTTGAGACCATTTAAACACACAAAAAAAGGTAAATGATAAAAGCAGACAGGGAACTTATTAAAATCCTAGGTTCTAACAACCTGAAGGAGATAGTTTAAGATGAAGATCAACGCTTATGTCCGCCTCTGGTAATTTACCACCAAATTCAACGAATTCGGGTACTGACGCCCCCAAATACACTGGCTGCGCTACGTAAATCCGAGGGGGCCACTCATCACAAGGCGTTGACCGAAGCACCAGCGGTTGTTGCGCCACAAATTTCCCGGCGGCGTTATTGGGGAACCCTCCAGGAAGGCCGGGCGGTGGCGACGACCGTACAGCATGGGAGCTTAAAACAGGCGCAGCAGCAGCGGCCGCGGCAGCTGCTATGTAGCGTTGATAATGATGATGGTGATGGGTGTGAAGAAACTGGGTTCGCCTCGCTCTTTGACGCTCTCTCTTGTGTGCATTTTGATGCCCACCAAGTGCTTGAGAATTTGCGAATACGCGGTGACAAAACGGGCACTCGAATTTCCTGCTTTCTCCAAAATCTTCTTCGGTTTTTACTGAAACCTCGTCTTGGTCAGTGAGTGAAAAGCCAAAGAGCTTGAGTGACGAAGAGGGTTTGGGGTCGGATTGTTTATCAGCTGAAGATGACCAAGTGCTGGAGATGGAGCTCTCTGTCATTGTATAGATGTAAAAAGAAATATGATATGATCATGTGTGTGATAAATTTATGTAAACTGCTCTCTATTTATAGCTGCACTGCAGTGGTTTCATCATCTTCCACCTTTTTTACTTCATTGAGTGGGTTCATAGATTTAAACAACAATTTCAATGCAATGATAATGTTGTTACTTTGCAGTTTTTGGCTTTTTTCGCCATTAATATTCACTATAATTGGCTAGTTTACTAATTAGTGATTAGAATTTATGATTCTTTTTATAAGGAATAGGGTTTAAAGACTGGTTTCCATTGAAGATTTAAACACAAATTTAACTGAATTGTTAATTCAAAAATCACATTTAACTTTCACGTTTGTAGGATTTGCTTAGAGAAATAATCTGCTATTTTACAACATTGTACAACAATGATTTAACTCTTTTCACATTCTGGTTTAATAACCTCATTTTGTATCTAAGATCTAATCACTCTCTTCTAAATTTTCCCTAGAAAACGTACTATAAAATCGACTTACTGATAAGTGTTAAAAAGTAACATGTTTTAACCTCACTCTAAACACGTTTTTGGGTGATTATCCAATATTAATTGTGAATTTTATGCTCCTTATCCTTTAACTTCATGCTTTGATGCTTAATAGAGCACTTGAGAACAAAAGGAGTGAAAAATGAACAAAAGCTAGAGAGTCGAAGCAAGCTGCAGGAGCCACATGAGTTAAACCATTTCATACGGGCGTGTTGTAGGCTGTGTCGATTTCACAGGATTGCACACCGAACATCGAAAAATCACGATTTTTAGATTTTTTGGGCATTTTAAGACGTATATATGACAAAAATAAGAAGATAGGAGGTGAGCCGTCAGAGAATATTCAAGAAAACAACTCGAAAAACACTATTGAAGCTGACTCCGAAGCAAATTTCTGTCAAGATTGAAGATTCCTAGTTGATTTCTTAGGAAGTTATCATAAGTTTCTTTATTTCTTTCGGTTATATTGTCTCCTGAGATTTTTTTTTTTTATTTTTAAGCATGAACTAATTTTTTAAATACCTAGGAAGAAGAACCCTATATGAATCTTATCATTTGATTTTTATTTTATGCAATAAAATTTTAGTTTCTTGTTTTCAATTATGTGTGCTTAATTCTTGGTTTAATATTTCTAAATTATTGATCCATATTCGACGTGCTTAAATCAGTGGTTGAATAAACCCTATTTAAGATTAGATCTTGCGTAATTGAGTGGAGATGCATGCAACCCTAGAAATAGGATGGCATAAATCTACCAAACTAGAGTCAAATCTAGTAGGGGAATCCATAGCACGAGTTAATGCAATAATAGAGATTTTAATTAGAAGAAATTTCAATTAATCAACCTAAAGTCAGTTACTCTTATACTCGACAGAGATATTAACATAATTTAGAAATTTATATGGATCAATGTGCTAAATAAAGAAATTGCGTAATTTAGATTGATAGTGACATGAAATCTAGGCGGTTCTTTCCTATATATTGTTTCGCTTTTTGGTTGTTACTTAATTATTTTCGTGATTTGTTCTTTGTCATGTTCGTTAGTAATTAATTAGTTTATTTTAGTTTGTAATCAATCGCTCAAATTATTCGATTAAATAATAGAAAGAAGGTAATTACTAGTACTTTTAGTTTTCGTGGGAACTATATCTTTACTTACCGTAACTATACTATTAAATTGATAGGTGCACTTGCTTAAGCCAAATTTTTAGTTAGTTTCGCTACGCATCACTTACTTGTTTTAACTATAAATGCATTCACAATAAAAATTCTTAACGAATAGATTAAGTGCTAAAACTTTTAGTATATCACCTGTACAGGTTTTAAATACATACATATATATATATATATATATATATATATATATTGTTTTCAACTTGCTAACATACTAAACCAATTACAATAAATCACCCCATCAAAGTAGCAACTAAATAAAGTCCAACTATGGTTAACATATCCAAGTGTAGTTAGAACTACTTATAACACTACTCGTGACATTGCTACTCCATCAACAACTTTCAACCTTAATTTTTATTTATCGATATTTTTAGGATCCATAATTACTATCCACAATGCAAAACTTCGAATGACCAAAGTTACTTTTAAAATATATATATTTAAAAATATATAAAGAGTCTAATTTAAAAATAAAATCGATTGTTCGAATAAAATGATAAAAAGATTGGCAAATATTTGGACCACCTGACCCTAAACACTTATAAGGGCCATCGTCTGTAGGCAATATGCTAATTAAGCATTGTGAGTCGCTGTCTTATATACTAATTTCGTGCACGCACCATACTCGTTTGGGTTCATAATGATTCAACCATCGCATCCTGATGTTGAGACCATTCATCCAACTCATACTAATCACAATCCACTTATTCCATTATTTCTCATCTTCAAATCAATGGACATTCATTATGAAATATATAATATCACACCCAAAATAAAAAATTTTACTCTAACAATTTATAGACCCTTCACGTGTAAATTATGACAAACAACTATAGCTTTCAAAAAAAAAAAAAAAAACAAAGATAACCCTAAAAAAAGACAAACAAAAATAAATTCGAAAAAGGAGTAATAAGAAATAACATAATGATTGAGTCTTAATTCGATTGATATGAATATTGTTGTCAATATAGGAGAACGTGAGTTCGAGTGCGTTATAAAACGCATTATCCTCCTATTTATGAATTTAGGAGAGATAATTGATAATTCTAAGTATTGTGTAAAAAAAATCGAATTTTCTTAATTTATTATAGAAATACCTCTATGCATATAATATAATTTCAGATAAGGTCTTATGTTTTCCTCTTGCTTGCGGCCTTTCTTCTCCATTCTTACGTCTACATTGTATTTGTAATGTTTTCTCTTTCTTATTTCCCCTAATTTTATGCATGTATTCTTTTATTAGGTTAATATAATTTTTGCTCACTAAATTTGGCAAAAGGGCACACTTAAGCATTTATACTTTATTTTTATTTATTTTAGTATCTAAATTTTACAATTAGATCTATTTTAGTTTTTGAACTTAAAAAATATAAAAATTTGATAACATGAAATTATGAGATTGTATCACGTCATCATTTGAAAAAAATGACCTAATGACATAGTACAATATCATAGTGTCACTTTATTGAATTTTTACATTTTTCCAAGTTCAAGAATCAAAATAGACTTAATTGCCAAATTTAGATACCAAAGTAAACAAAAAAAAAGTACAAGTACCAAAATGGACATAATTACTAAGTTTAGGAACACAAATTACATTAACTATTTTTTTTATTTGAAAAGTTTTATGTTTGTCAATTTTCTTACTCATCTCCATCTTCTTCAATTTGATTACCCATTTTCTTTTCCAAGCTAGATGATTGATAACATCAACAAAAAGCTAAACCCATATTTCTAATTTCCTCTCTTGCTTCCATAATGCTTCAGATTTTTTTTTTTCCTTTTAGAATTTCTGAAATTGAATTTCTTTCAACATCAGATTTGATTTTGAATGATTATTTTTACTTTTTTACTATGTTAATTTGGGTTCGAGAGGGATAAAATTATATTGAAGTTAGGGTCGATAAATCGAACTATACTTTCATAAGAGATAGTCCCTATACTATTGGGTTTGGAGAGGCATATAAGAGTGACTTTCATAAGTCAGGTGTCCTTTGATTAGTAAATTTTCATTCAATAGATTTCCTGTTAGGTTAGTTATGTAATTCGATGTAATTGAGTTGCAGGATATGTTAATAACGAGTGACAATAATTTTGTTAGGGTGGTTGAACTAATGTGGACCCGGACTTAAGCAAAGCATGCATTAAGCGAGGTAGCTTTCTTGGTAGAATGATTGAACTAAAGAACTCTAACGTTTGGTCCATTGGCTAATGATGTATATCCTTATACTCACGTCTTAAGATTGAATTGCTGAAATCCCTTCGTTTTTATCATTTGAACTTAAATATACATCATAGTGCTAACTTTGACGCTCGTTAATTAATTCTTTCTATACAAGTTCGATCTAAATGCATATATCAGCAGTCCATCTCCCATGATATTCTTTTCATCTTCATAAGGTACTAAAAATTCATATGGCCATCCTCTACGAAGTCCACCCGTAGCATATGCACCAAGTCTATCCATAAAAGACGAGTCATATTAACAAAAGCAACAAGTCTTTGAAGAAAGCTAGATATTTTATGGGACTTATCATCCTCTAAATTTCCTTTTTTTTTTCTTTATAAAAAAGTAAAATATTGTTTTTGTCAAAAAATTATATTGCAATAGGGGATAAATCCTATTATTTCAACTTACTTTTCAATATAACTACTTCATGCTTCGTATTAAGTTGAATATTTGTTTGTATCAAATTATAGAGTAAAAATTTGAAAGTTAAAATATACTCTAAGTTCCTATACACTTTGTACATTTAGAATTTAGTCTCACTATTACTTTCAGGAATTTAGTCCTTCTAACTTTTAGATTTAAAAGTCTAGGTATAGTTGTCACCGCCATTAAAATTCTTCTATCACATTTTTTGGTGTGGCATTTTGAGATTTAAAAAAAAACCGCGTTGGTAGCCATGTAACAATAAAAATAACGTTGAAAATATCAAATAGGATTTTTTTTTCCTTCAAAACACACATTTGAACTTGTCATTGTAAAATAATTTTTCTATTGGAATAGGTATTCTTAAGAAAAATTGATGTCAACATTTTGATTGAAATAGTTAACAATATTAACTATTTAGACTTACTATTGATATTATAAAAGTAGAATGACCAAATTATGTAAAAAATTAAAGCATATAAATTGAATCTCAAGTTTAACATAATTTAAGGCCAAAATTAAAATTTGACCGTTATCTTATATATATACACATATATAAAATAACACAAATCTAAAACAAATAGGAAGCCACCTGTAACACCCCAAACCCGGCCTAGAAGTTAGGCCCGAATTTGACGCGTCACATTGAAGAGTTTTTCGAAAACCATGTTTTCATTAGAAACTCTTCTTAAAGAATTTAAAACTTTTTGCTATTTGAAACCTCATATTTCGTTTGCTTATTTCAAAATGTGGTTTATTAGAAATCATCCTTGGAAGACATTATTATCCTTAAAACCTTTTGTTGCGGAAGCTTAATTTAAAACTGTTGCTGTCATTGTTTAAGAAGATCCAGAAATTTATCGTTTATAGTTTACATATAACTAAAAATGGAAATTTAAAGAAAAATAAACCCCATTAGCCTTATTACATAATGTTAAACCTAAATTAAAATAATATTAAAAATAAAGTAAAACTGATTTTAATAAAGTTCGAAGGAAATATCTCCGGTGTATAAAAATATTTGTAAAAGTTTATTTTGAAAATCCATTTGTTAATTGATTTTGGAAACCATTATTTAAGTTTTTCAGAAAATTCCCTTTTTAAACAATTTAAGAAAAATAATAAAAACATCCCAACCATAAAGCGAAATAAAAATAGTCCAGAGGCCTTATTACAACATTTAACCCAAAATAGTAAAGTAATAAAATAAACGAGAAAGAAGTTTAAAGTCCAAATAAACTATTTCTGAAGTATGGCCTCCCTTGAGTCATCCATAGCCCAAGTCCATATCATCAAGCATTACCTACAAGGGTTAAGAGAAAGGGGGGTGAGTTATAAGAACTCAGTGTATAATCCCCTTACCATTATCCACTGGGTCTGAACCCGTTTAGCAAAAACTTGGGCTTGAGCCCATTAAACAATAACTTGGGCCGAAGCCCATTTAACAATATCTCGGGCCTAAGCCCATTTACATAATAATGTATCTATAATATCATGTGAATGTAATGCAATTCCCAACCCAATCCTAATAATCCATCCGCTACACACCACCCGTACCAACCAACACACCTGTGGGTGATCATCAGTCAACCCACCCCGCCAACACACCATATGCAGGCATTAAGCCATTAATAATAATTCGCAGGCCAATGGCCATTTATAATATTTGTGGCTGAGCCACCAAAATCATATACGGTAATATAATCGGCACACAGCCTTAATCACTATGGCACAAAGCCATATTTAAATTGGCACATAGCCATATTTAAATTGGCACATAGCCATTATCAAAATTTGTGGCAGAGCCACCAGAATATGTGGCAGAGCCACCAGAATCAAAATGTGGTAGAGCCACCAGGCTACATTTCTCTTCTTTTACATTTTTCCCATCCCATGCAAAATATGCAAATGCAACATACATAGTAAATCATGATATTTATAAATATAAACAACAATAATTAATTCAAAGATTCAATACAAAAATTCGGCCCATTGTAACACTTTGCAAATCGGCCCAT
Source organism: Gossypium australe (assembly GCA_005393395.2). NCBI lineage: Eukaryota > Viridiplantae > Streptophyta > Magnoliopsida > Malvales > Malvaceae > Gossypium > Gossypium australe. Next base: position 137,572,758 of record CM016621.1, read on the forward strand.
TAAGGCAATCTATCAATTCGACCTATTAGGGGCATTTTCGTAATTCGGCCCATTAGGGGCATTTTCGTAATTCGGCCCATTAGGGGCATTTTCGTAATTCAGCCCATTGGGGCATTTTCGTAATTCGACCCATTAGGGGCATTTTCGTAATTTCGCAACCCAAGGGTATTTCGGTAATTTACCCTCCAAGGGTATTTTAGTAATTTTGCAACCCAGTGATATTTTGGTAATTTACCCTCCAAGGATAATTCGGTAATCTCGTAACTAAAACTTAACTAGTAATTTGGGGCATACAAATTTAAACTGTCCATCTGCGTCATACTGACTAAATTGACCATAACTCGAGTTAGAAAACTCGAAATCTAGATCCGTAAATTTTCCTTGGAACTAGACTCATATATCTTCTTACTGTAAATTTTCCAGAATTTTTGGCCTAGCCATTTAGTACAGTTTATTCCTTAAAGTTTCCCTTGTTTTACTGTCCAATGATTCTGAACTCTCTTACATTAATTTCAAATATCTCATTGTACGGTTTTCATATACTGCTCCCACTTGTTTCTAATGAAAATAGACTCACTAAGGAATCTTTACACATAAACTATAACTCATAATTCACTTTGTACGATTTTATATGATTTTTCCAAAACAGATCAGGGAACCACGAAGTCATTCAGAACCAGTCTCACTAAAATTAATATATCTCAGAATATAAAATTCCTTTTTCTTCTTAGTTTCTTCCATATTAAAATAGACACAGTAAGCTTTAATTTGATATCTTAATCACTTCCTAATTCCCTTTCTCCTATTTTTCATGATTTTTCGAAATCACGTCACTGTCACTGACCAAAACTGTTTTATTACAAAAACATGGTTACCACTATGAACCTACGCGCGCCCGAGTGATCCCGGATGCCGATTTCCGGTTTTCTTTGGTATTTCGACCAAATCACAGAACATTCATGCAAAGTTTCAGAGAAGTGTGAGATTACACACCATTTCAAACATGTATTTGGAAGGGTATGAGATTACACACCTGATTTCGGTAAGGACTAAACCTTCTTGATCGTCGGCACCTATGACACCCTAACACTCGATTAGAAAAGTACCATGATGAGAGAAAGTAGTTGTTTAGGGGTAAGATTCGGCTTACCACTATTTCCGAAGGATTAACAAGTAGAGAATATCGAGTGATTTCGTCCCTAAAAATAATCAATTAGTCAAAACTTCGATCCAATTTGCAACATAGCCGAGTAGAGATATAATGAAAAATCCAAGAAGAAACTCCTTACCTAAATGATGATGAATCCGATTTCCATCGATTGACTTATGACTACGGATTAATCAAAGTTTCGGCCTTCCACTATAACTCGATTGATCAAAGGAGTGAGTGTCAACACGAATGGGAAGAAATGATAAAGAAGAGATGAAGGGTTCAGCTATGGAGGTATAGATTAGAGAAGAAGAAGTTTGGAGAAGAAAAAAAAAATGACACAAAGTAATGCTAAAAGGAATTTGGCCTAACAAGCACCAAAGTTTGCCAAATGACAAATGAAGAATTTGGCTACCCAATTACTCCTTCCCAAGCCGTGTGTTGCTTCTCCAAAAAGGGATAAGTGTTGACCAAAAACACTTTCTAAAACATCACCCATGAAACATGCCAACATATTCCCCTTTTTACTCATTTTCTTTTTGTTTCTTTCCTTCCACTTTCCCATATTTCCCTCCATACCATAATTTTTTTTTATTTCTTTCTTTCTACTTTCTTTGTTTTCTTCCTTACCTTATCTTTTAGTCATCATTCCATTTTTCTTTTATTTCTTTCCTTCCTTTGATGTCATGACCGACACTTACCATGCAACACTTGAGAAGCTCAAAAATTTAAATCCCAAAAGTTGCAATAGATGGGATTTGAACCCCTTCCCTCCATGCTCTCCACTTGACACCACAATCTCCTTGCCATATGTTCATTTATGCTAACAAAATACACACTTATTTCCTTAAGCATTGATGCCTCTTATTATCTCTCCTTAAAGTGCTTAAACACAAAGGTTATACTAAGGCCCAATTCAACCTCGAGCCCTTATTGAACCCCTAAACATACACAATTAATATTTTTAACTAGCCTATTGCATGATATAAGGCAAAACATAAAATTCTAAATTTCAGGATGTTACACCACCTGTTAGTCTCTAAAACTCTTAAGACATTCAAATTATATATAACATAATATTTTAATCGAAAAATTTACAATATTATTTATTTAAACTAGTTAATAACATTATAAAATTATAGAGACAAAATTATATTAAAAATTAATGAATAAAGAATAGATTAACCAGTCTTTTTCTAAAAAGTGCAAAACAGAAAAGAAGAGAGCAACCACGCCATGTGTCAACAAAGTAAGGTGACCTTTCTTTTATATATTAGTATGGTTCTAGACTTATTCATACGGTTTGGACAAAAAAAAATAGACCTATTTAAAATATAGTCCATACTCGAGTTTAAATATTCAAGGCTCGAGCCTGACTTGATTCATTTTTAAGTTTATAATACATTATATTATATTATTTTTATATATTATGTAATTTATAACACATTAAAAAATAAACCTATACTAAATATATAATACTGCTCTAGTATAAATATTGAAATAACGTTAAGAGTACATAAAAATTTTCAATAAATAAAAATATTAAATATTAAATTAAAATAATATAAATATATTTTTAAAAAAATTAAAAATAATATCTGCAGGCCTAAATCGGGCTTGGGCCAATCTTTGCAAATATGGACAGGTTTGAGTAAAATTTAGGCCCATATTTCAGCCCAAACCGAGATTGGACAAGTACAAAGTATGTTAATATCATGATTAGACCCAGCCTGAACCTGACCCAACCCATGAACACCTCTATATGGTTCTCGGCCCACGCTTCGCGTTGGGTTGATTATTTGTTTGTACCAAATTATAAAATAAACTTATGAAAGGTTAAAATATGCTCTAAATCTCTATACACTTCATACATTTGAAATTTAGTCCCCATACTTTTATTTTCTAGAATATAGTCCTCGACTTTTTGGATTTTAAAAATTCAGGTGTAGTTGTTACTACTATTGAAATTCTTCCATTAAATTATTTGGTGTGAAATTAAAAAAAAATCTCTTGATAGCCATATAACAATAAAAATATCATTGAAATACTTATTATAATTTCTTCTTAAAAATACTTATTCAAAACCATCACGATAAAATATTTTTTACTAGAATAGTATTCTTGTGAAAAATTGACGTTGGCATTTTAATTGAAATAGTTAACAATATTAATTATTCAGATTAACTAATGACATTATAAAAATAGATGGAGCAAAAAATAAAATATATAGATTAAATCTCAAGTTTCAACATATTCTAGAGGTCAAAATTGAAATTTGAACATTGTCTTATAATGTCAAAAAAAAAAAAAAAGAATGACCCAAAACTAAAAGAAATTGGAAGCCACATGTCAATCTCTAAAACTCTTAGGGTATTCAAATTATATATAATCACGTAATGTTTCAACTGAAGAGTTTACAATATTAATTATTTGGACTAATTAAAAATATTATAAAAATATAAAGACTAAATTATGTTAAAAATTAAAGTATATAGATTAAAATTTAAAATTAAGCTTATTAAAAGGACCAAATATGATATTTAACCATTTTTATAAAATACGAAAAAGGAAAAGGACCTTTTTATATATAATTCTATGGATACTTCTACGATTAATTATTTTTATGTTAAATTATAGAAAAAATTTAAAGGTTAAAATATATTTTATATCTCTATATATTTTATACACCGAATAGTCTTTTATTTTTATTTTTATTTTTAGGAATTTAATTTATTTATCTTCTAAAATAAAAATTCAGTTCCAATTATTGTGGTTGTTAAAATTTTTCTATTAAATTTATTGATATGATATTTTAAAATTATAAATATATACTGACTAGATAGTCATGTAATAATAAAAATAATATTTAAAATATTGATTAGAATTTCTTTTTTTTTTTAAAAAAAGAGTTATTTGGAACTTGTCATGATAAAATATTTTTCTGTTAGAATAGTATTCGTTAACTAATAATATCGTAAAAAAATAATTAAATTAAATAAAAATAAAATACATAAATTAATCTGAAGTTTCAAGATAATATAGGAGCCAAAATTAAAATTTAACCAAACAAAAATAAGACAAAAACGAAAAAAGAAAAAACCACGTGTTAAGGGAGGGTTGTTGGGACCTCACTTTTATCTATAGTAGTGTAGATATAGTTATATAAATCCAATTATCTATTGAATTGACAAAAAAGCCAATATAACAATTTATATAAACCTTTTGGATTCAGCCTCTTTCAATTGTTTCTCCAATTTTAAAGATATAGTTATATAAACTTTTTGGATTGAGCCTCTTTCGCTTAGAACTCTCTGACTAACTCTTAATTGAATTTAATATGTTTGAATATTATTTTTCTTTTTTATGTTTTTATTTTTTTCTATAGTTTTATTTTGTCTCTTTTCTTTAGTAAGTCTTGTTTGGGACTCATTGAAAGAAGATACTTTTTCATATTTGTTTTTTTTTGGTATTTTTATTTATTTTGATTATGGATGTGAGGATATTTGGTTGTTGGTTCAAGATAATGGTGTCTAAACAACATGATTGTAGATTTTTTTTAGATTATGATTTTGCCTAAAGGAGAAATAGTGAGTGGGTTAAGAATGAATGGTTGCTAGGTTGGTTGGGTTAAAGGTAAGGCATGAGGCTGACAATGGTTTTGCTAGGTTTGGGGTTTGAGTTGTTACTGATATTTTTTGGATTATTGGGTTAGATAGTAATTATGTAAAAATTGATTGACCAAAGTGTAAACTTGTAAATTTTTTAATAATTCAATAATCAACTTATAACTTTTTAAAATTGAGTGACTAATTTATAAATTTATTAATAGTGAAGTGACCAAATTGTAAATTTATCCACCCTCACATCTAACATATGTTACAAAGTTAACGAGCAAATAATGAACTTGTAACCTTAAAACAATTCAGTAATTAAATTATAATTTTAAAGTTAACCAAAATGTAACTTAGCGAATGATTTAAATGTAAATTACCTCGATTAAAAAAGATAATGGTTCAATTTTTTTTTTCTTTCATGAGAATTGATTCCACTTGATTTTGAAATCGTGGAATGTAAGGTAATTTATATGCTTTAGACAAAAAGAAAGAAAGAGAGGATGATGGTCCTTTTCCTTTAAGAGGTAGAGGGAGGTGTTGTCGTTGGATTGGTGCGGGACAAATAAAGGCTGACATATGAGGTTTGACTTAGCAATTGAGCTATGAAAAAGAAATAAATCATTTCATTCTACTTGTACTTTGCAATATGCCATACTATGACTCATCCTTGTACTTAGACACGTTTCAAAACACCGTTGGCTCCTGCCTCACATTGCTTGTCTCCCACTATCCTACGCAAGGACCATGCTCCTCCGCCCCCGTCTTTGACTATTTTATTTTATTTTATTTTTCTTTTTATGATCCACCGCAGTGTCTCCCATAATCCAGCCTTGTTTCACCCATTTCCTTTTATAAGATTGAATCTTATATCATTGATATTATTATTATTATTATAAAAATAACGTTCGAAAAAAAATAATATGAGGTCAAGTGCTTAAACACGTTTTTACTCTAAGTTAAATTTTCTGCCTTGAGTATCTTCTACTTTTTTTTTGATAAATGTAGAAAACCACATGTATTTTAAATTATAACCATTTTGATACTACAAAACCATTTAAATCATTGTGTAAAATTTAAAGAATTGTATCGCTAGTCGATTTCCTTCACGAAACATATGTTTGAAATTAATTTTCCAATCACCAGCAATTGTTCACCCTTTCCACGAATAAGGTCTAATGCTGCCAAGCTATCCGCTTCCTTGCTAATATCAACCCATCATGGATACCCCATAATTTAGTCTCGACAGTACATCTCATTATAGGTTTCAAATATCTTTCATTTTTTTGAACATTAATCTCATTATAGGTTCTTATCATATCTATTTTTTTTTTTAATATAATGCCTGAAACTACTTATAGGCCATAGCCCTTCCCAACCCTTAAATAGGAGGATAATGCACTTCAACACACTCGAACCCATGTCCTCCTGCATTGACAATAATGCCGATGCCAATCGAGTTAAGCTTCAATCAACCCGTCATGAATATCTAAATATACTTGTATTTACCATTAATAATAAAAACATACCCCCTAAATATTGCTAAATATAAATCATCTTTCCTTTCTCCACATCAATAATTTTTTCTATTATATATAGAGAGAGAGAAATTGTGATTAAATTCAATTTGATCGGAATTAAGTGAATCACTAAAATTTGGAGTCATATTTAATTATAAATTAAGTTGACTATTTCACATAAATCTTTAATCCATTGGTTAAGTATCTTTCTTTATTTTTTTAATCAGTAAAATTTTGGTTCTGCCAGTTCGGAATGGAGTATACCAATTAATACGACTGGTACTGAAACTGAATAGAATATTATCATGATATTGATATGAAAGAAAAGAGAGGAAAAAATTAAAAAAAATATATAATATAAATTATTAGTATGTCACATAAATATAATATATTTTGAATATCTTTATGATGCAAAATATATAGAAACATTAATGTACCAATTTTTAAACTTAACATTTAAACTCTTTGTCTTGATTTTTATAGAGTGATGATTAAAATTTTATCTCCTATCTTAAGGGGTGATGTCGGGGGCTAGCAGCGGGCTTGTGTCAAATGTAAAATTTTACTTTTGGCTTTTTAAATTTATAAGATTTTAATTTAATAAATGATAAAATTATACTTTCACCCCAAAAATGATTTTTTTTTATTTAGTCATTTTGAAAGTTATAAAGATATAAACTATTAAAATTATGAAATCATATTTTAACTCTTATAAAAATATACAATTTAATTTTGCTCTCCCCCAATCATATATATTATATAATAGAAGGTACATTATATAAATATTGAGTCATGTGATAATTCTTTGAGTTCCAAAATATTTCCTTAATTATTAGCCTAGAAAGAGACTCGCTATTAACTTAATTTAATTATATTATATAATAATTAATTTAAGTTGATTATCATATTATATACCTCACTACTAATCACATTATAATAATTTAATTTAAATAAATTTAAGAATCAAATATAAATATAACATTCGTTATATATATATATATGATAGCATACATTTACATATATATAATAAAATATAATTTTGAAACAATTTAAGTAACAATTAGTTTTAAGTAAATTCTAACACATCAGCAAGGTCTAACTTCATAATCAAATTAATAGTGAAACACTTGAAAATTAAATAGATTCATAAAAATATTTAAATGTATTTAAATTAATATATACAATTAATCTGAGCAGAAGATAATTGTGCTTTTTAAACCTATATCCCATATTGACAATAATACTAATACAAACTGAATTGAAATTCAATTGACAATTTTGTTTTAAATTTTGTTATGGATATTCAATGGAAAATGCATCCCGTAATTTAAATTCCGTGGCCAAACATATGATGGTGCGACCAAGAAGATTTCCACTATGATGTTCCCCTTGAACGGCTAATACGGAAAACCTCAACTAAAACTCTACAAAGAATCTTATGATTGAATTAATAAAAATTTATAATAATTGGTATCTACCACTTTTTTTTTATTTAAACTTATAAATAATTGGTATTTACCACTTTTTTTTATTTACATTTTTTATATTTGTTTTATGAATATTAGTTATTTTTGAGTTTATAATTGTTTCTTTGAATAATATCATCATCATCAGGGTTGATGTTGATTTTAGATTTGTTTTCTTAAAATTGTCAATATACTCCAATATAGATGATGGATTTTTTTTTTTTTATATTATGCATGTCCGTTTTACTGTCTATATTCGAGATTCATGGCTGTATGTCTCTTTCAACAATGTTGTCTCCGAAGTTTGAACCTACTTTCTATTTTTTCTCCTTAAAAGTAAAATATATCTTATCATTGCATCTAATCACTTCTTGGTTGTACATTGATAGATTTTAGTGAGACATTAAACCCATTCCCCATGTGTGCAATCTTCTTTATTTGGTGGCTATCTCCCACCATGCTCGGCACAAAGCAATTTTACATAATTTCAGAACATAAAATTCTGCTTATCTTTAAGCAGCTGCCTATAGTTGTGCACCTACTTACTACACGCCTAACTAATGCTGTCGTTTCGCCTTTCTCTTACCATTCTTTTTGGCCAAATCAATGCCCATTCTTTACATTCAATTAATTGAACCGGGAAATTGTTGAGTGGCTAATTCAATCAATTGCACGGTTTAAATTAGGAGAGTAATGTGACGTTTCTCTTATTATGAACTTTTTATTTTATTTATTATTAATATTAGTTATGGTTTAATGCGATAATATTTATTATACTCATAATCATATTTTATGATATGATTAGGATATAATTTACGTTCACTTGTCCTAATAATAATATCGATGTCAATTGAATTAAGATCTAATCAGTTGATTCGAATAATATTTTTACTTCAAGAAGAGGTAAATATAAAATTTAACAATTACTGTAAAGTTGATCATTGATCAAAGAGTTCATTTCATAATCTAGAATCAAAGTCGAAAGTTGGCACTGAATTGCTAGGAACATGAGGGAGCGGGGGGAATCGACCCCATGGGCGACAGTGACGATGGCTTGAGACAGGATTCCGCACAGCCACATAGTGATTCCCATCCTGAGCCCAAACACTCCTGCTCAATCCCGCATCCCCTATTTTGAAACAACAAAAACATGAGAACAATCAAACCACAAGCCGACACCCAAATGGGAAACAAATTAGAAAGGCACAAACATGAGCGTTTCCACCCCAACTTCGAGTTAAATTTGTTATTAATTTCTGGAAAGAGATAATATTAATAGCTAAAGTAAGTATCTAAGCTAATACCTTATTAGTAGGTAAATATTCGATAACTATTTTATTCTTTTTTCACGATATCTCTTTTTTGGTCGTTTTCCCATAGCAATTAGAGGCGTACTCAAGTAAAGTTAAGCTTGAATACTAGCAAGCTCAAGCTTAATTCGAAGCTCAACATTCAACTCAAGCTTGATCGAACCTCTATTTTTAAGTTCAAGCTCAATTAAGTTCATACATATTCAAGTTTCAGTTTGAGTTCAGTTCGATAATTAAACTTAAAGTTAATAATATATTTTAAGGATAGTAACATAATGTAATAATATAAAAATATTTAAAATAATATTAAAAAAAATAGCTCAATAAGACTTGTGAGTCATTCAAGCCAAATATTATCAAGCTGGTTGAACTTGACTCGATAATTATTAAATCGAATTTAAATTTTTTTTTTCTAAAGTTAAACTTAATAATTTACAAATATCATAAGCTCATTTACACTCCTAATAACCATATGTTTATTTTTTAATGTCATGAATAACAATTCGATTATCACAATATAAAGTGAATGGTAATTTGGAGGGTTTCAACCTCAGTGGTGTCGTTCAGCTAGGGCCATCTTGGTGATTGCTTTCGCCTAACAGATCAGCTCTTGGATCTTTGGCTGAACCATCACATGCCTTTGATCTCGACAAACAGAAACAAGCCTACCTATGTACAAAGGTACTCTCACAACGACGTACAGCGTACCCGTAAGGTACCACATAATTGGTAACTATGCTTTTAACCCCCCTCCCCCACTACGACGTGCCCCTTGTCCATTGCTCAATCATGGCACACGAAATTGAAGGTTATAGTCTAGAAAGCCAATTGGATATTACCATCTTCACATTCATAGCCTTAAAGATGGATCCCCTGCTTCTTATCTCGAAGGGACTAAAACCCTGTGTTGTGCAGTTGAATTATATCTGAAATGGGTAAGGAATTTTAGGTAGGTGTTAGGGCAAAGGTGAACCAAGCTGGTCGTCACCATTGATTTTTGGTTCTTTGGTTTGGTGGAATTCTACGTTTCGGCTTGAGATGATTTGGGAGATTTTATTCTAGATATTATACATCATAATCAACTAAAGTCCATCCTATATTTCTTATTTGTAATTGTCTTGCTTTGTCAATAAGTGTATAATTTCCTTTTTCCCTTTAAAAGGAAACCAATGGAATTTTGCTTGTTGGATTTAACATCTTTTATACATAATCGATGCTCAATATTATGTAGATACGATAAGACCTAACTATTTAGTGTATGTAAGATTATCTCATTATATAATAATTTATTTGATGCTTACTTTATAAAAAAAATTATTTTAAATTTTATTTTTTTCTTTTTAAAATTTTAAATTTGTCTTACTTGTTAAATCACCTTAAAATTATCATATATATATATATATATATATATTAATCGTTTGTAATGTTAATCAATTCAAAATCCCATATTATTTAGAAAAGATAAAAATAACAGACATAAAAACAACTTGTTTATTATTTTTTAGGCAATTGAATAAAGTGCTAAGCCCAAAGGTTTTTACCGGTTGTTAACATAAAAAAGATGGATATTTGGGGCACATGGTTTAAGTTTACCAATACAAAAATCTTTTTGGTTGAAAATAAAAAGCGGATTTAGTACATGACTAAAATATCACTAAAGCTAGAGCCCGAACGACACTACTTACATTGAGTTGTCAATATTCTCCTCCAGAAGTCTTCGTACATGTGATAGTGGATCAACAAGCACAACCAATTGATTCATTCCACCTCCCGCCGTCTTTTCTAAGCAATCAACAACTGGAGTTGAACAATGAATTGACAACAAAAGAAAACGAAGTAGAGAGAAAAGAGAATAAAAGTCAGAATTTTGAGAGGGGAAAGGAGAGAATCGAAATTTTGGGAAAAACCAAAAAGGAAGAAGTGTTACACATCCCTTAATTTTCTCCCACTAATCCCACAACTCAACCACTTTAGAAATCCTACCAAACCAAAACTCCTCAAGCCAGCAGAGCAAAAATAATAACAATCCCGCTTACACAAAGACTAAAACACAAGACCTCCAACAACCCACACTCCACCTAACCACTAAACCAACAGACCCATTTTGATATGATTTTGCAATTAATGTAATATAAGCCCACTAAGCAAGTGTAAGGCTTACATTAGACAAATACCAAAATTTTCTAAAGCTAAGGCTTAAACTTGGGACCTCTCACACACACCTAGAACACATAACCATTGAAGCAAATGCACAGTTGTGTCATATTTTAACAGAAACAAAAATAGGAATTTTGGGGCATTACAAAAAGCTAAAATCTGAATTTATTTGTTTCAAAATATTTCTCTTAATTTCATCTTTCAATCAAACTAAAAGATAATAATATATATGTATATATTTATCCTAAAAAAACATACAATGATGTTCGCAAATATAATAATAGTTGAATAAATCTTAAACCATAAGACTTCAAATTTAAACCAAAATTGTAACATCCTGAAAATGGGCCTATGCATTTTTGATTTAAGTATACGAAATGGCATGTCTTATGTGTTATGAATGTATTATGAACATTTTTGGAAACTTGGAAATGATTTAGAAATGTTAAGTTTCAAAAGAGGAAAGTGAACATTTCTGGAAACTTGGAAATGTAAGAAATGTTAAGTTCAAAAGAGGAAAGTGAACATTTCTGGAAACTAGGAAATGTAAGAAATGTTAAGTTTAAAGGAGGCAAACGAACATTTTTGGAAACTTGGAAATGTAAGGAAATGTAAGGAAACGTTTTAGGAAAAGTTAAGTTCTGAGGTTAAGAGAGGGAAGTAAAGCAGGGTGGTAACATCCTAGATTTCGGGTTATGCGTTCGTGCGTAATTTATGAGATAGTGGGCTCAGTGGGTGTGTTGGATGTGTTCTGAGGAGTTTTGGGAACCCTAAGATATGAGGAAATGTATGGAAATATAAGGAAATGTATGGAAATGTAAGGAAATGTATGGAAATGTATGGAAATGTAAGGAAATGTATGGAAATGTAAGGGAATGTAAGGAAATGTAAGGAAATGTGAGGAAATGTAAGGAAATGATCTAGAAATGATTCAAAAGAGGAAACTAAACATTTCGGGAAACTTGGAAATGTAAGGAAATGTTAAGTTTAAAGGAGGCAAACGAAAATTTTTGGAAACTTGGAAATGTAAAGAAATGTCAAGTTTTAAGGTTTAAAAAGAGGAAATTAAGGCAAGGTGGCCTTAAGAAAATTAGTAGGAGGAATTTGACACACAATCAGGCTTGGAAAAGTGGCCTGAAGATGTCACTTAAGGCCCAGGTAGGTGACGCCACAAGCTTGTGTATTTGGGCCAGGGTTCGAGTCACTTGGGGAGCAAATAAAAGAGTTTTATTTTGCTACAAGGAGCAAGGGAGTTGGACGGCACATGGCTAAATTCTAGGAGCTTTTATTCTTTTATAATTAGTGGATAAATAAGGGATAAATAAAGGATTTATTTATCATTATTTTCAAGAGATAATTGTTGGATTAAATTCTTTTAATAAAGTGATAATTCAAGGGAAAAAGCTATCAAAATAGAAGAGTGGTGGCCAAGAAAGGGACTCTAGCTAGTAAATTCGGCTATAAAAGGAAAAGAGAGGCCATTCATTCATTCACTTTTCCTTTGCCGAATTTCTTAAGCAAATTCTCCTCTCTCTGTCGAATTTCCTACAGTTTTTATTCTTCTTCTTCATTGTTTTGCCAAGCCGAAAATACACCTTGTGTTCTAGCCGAATCCTCCATCTTTATTCTTCCTTCTCTTTTCTTTCTAATCCCTCCAAAAGCCGAAAGTTGTGAGAGCATCATTTAGCCATAGCCGAATCTCTGAAGGTTGAAGTGAAGGTGCAATCGATTTCTTCAAATAAGGGTAAGATCCAAGTTTGGTTTCCATTCTTTTATATTTTAGACTTATCGACATTTAGGGACTAATTCCTATTATTGATCTTGGCCGAATCATGGAAGGAAAGTTTCGGGATTTACTAAGTATCGACTACAAGGAAGGAGAAGTTCTTTTCCCGAAGGTACACCATAAGCCGCGTGTTCCCTAGTTATTCGGTGAGTTTTGGGATTTAAAATCCACAAGGTAAGTGTCTATAGCATTCGACCAAGGCCTATTTTAGTAGTTAGATCTATTATTATGTGTTTTAAGCCGAAAACTAACAGATTCAAGGGATCTAGTGAGTAGCCGATTTCAAAGGAGAAGAATACAAGTTTTCGGGATTTGACTATAGTCAATCCGACAACAAGGTAGGTTTTAAGAATACAAATCCTACTAGGATTTGGTTTTATAGGCTTTATGCTAACATACTAAGGTTACCAAATGTAGGAATTGAGATCTAAAGCAATAGATCGATTTTTTTCGGGATTTCAAGGAATTCGTTAAGCGAATCAGGTGTGTACCCCACACTATCTTTTAATACGTTATATGGCTATATGTAATATATGTATGTATAAGAATGTGAATATGGCTAAGTACCCTAATGTGGTACAAAGTACTCAGGTATGTTTCCTACTCCTACTAGGATTACGAAATATGTTATATTTAACATGTGAAAAGTAACGTGAATGTGAATTTAAGTATGATATGCATGATATGAATAACATGGGCATTCGGGTTATATGAGAAAGGGAAGTGAATGTGATGACTTCGGTCTCACTATCTGAATGTGGTGGCTTCGGTCACATTATCTGAATGTGGTAACTTCGGTTACATTATCTGAATGTGGTAACTTCGGTTACATTATCTGAATATGGTTGAAACACCCCAAACCCAGCCCACGAGCCTTGACCGGATCTGGTATGTTCCCCGGTGTAAACCGTTTCAAATTCTTTTGTGACTTAGGAAAAACTTGTGTGTTTTGAAAAAAAATTTGTTTTGGGTTGGGCTTGAGTTGAAAACGAGTTTATTTGATTAAAAATCCTTTAGCTTTAGGATACAAAACGTTTAGGGTTGGTTTTGATAATAAATTTACTTAATCTTTCAATTAATAAATATTTGTAACATAATAAATCAAAGTGAAGTAAAGAAATTCAACTATGGCCTTATTACATTAAATAATCCCAAAATAAACTTAAAATACTTAAAATAAAATAAAAGTCCAAATCGTAAATTTCTTGCTGTGCATGGCCATCCCTAAGCTTCTGCCGAGCCCGGTCCATTACTGTTCGTCACCTGAAAATAGTTCCCACAACGGGGTGAGTCAAACAGACTCAATGTGTACCCAACACTAAGTCATAATATATTCAGGCATACATATGATACACATTCAAATCATAGAATACATTTAATGATGCATTCCCAAACCCAAACCTAATTAGCCATCCGCTACACTCCCCCGTACCAACCTGTACACCGTGGGGACTACTAAGTCGACCCTCCTTTCGCTACACTCTATATCGCGGTCTTAGGTCACCGCATTCGTGGTCTTAGGTCACCACGTTCAAATTACTGTGGTCTTAGGTCACCACATTCAGATTACTGTGGTCTTAGGTCACCATATTCAGATATCACGGTCTTAGGTCACCGTGTTCGTGGTCTTAGGTCACCACATTCACTTCCCCTTTCAATAACCAATATGCCCTATTTTATAATATGCATTAATATGCCAGAGTTCACATTCTTATCATATTCTCATGTTACAAATAACATTTTTCATATTCCTAGTAGGAGTAGGAAACGTACCTGAGTACTTAGTACCATAACATGGTACCTTAGCCACATTCTTACACTTTCATATTCTTAATATCACATACATATTTTTATTAAACATGCCATAAAACATATTAAGAATTAGTGTGGGGTACACACCTGACTCGCTTAAGGTTTCCAATCCAAATCCCGAAAAGCTTGATCTAATGCCTTAGATCTTAGATCTCTACATTTAATCAATCATTTAATACTTAGTAAAGAGCCATTCGGCCATAAATCCAAATCCTAGTAGGATTAGTACACTAAAACTTACCTTGTTGCCGATTGACTTAAGAATCAAGTCCCGAAACTTTGTTGTATTCCTTCTTGTATTCGGCCAAACATTAAATCACATCCCAGGTTAGTTTCGGCTTTTTAAACAATTATGAAATAGATCTAGATATCAAAATAAGCCTTGGCCGAATGCTATAGACACTTACCTTGTGGATTTTAAATCCTAAAACTCACCGAATAACTAGGGAACACGCGGCTTATGGTGTACCTTCGGGAAAAGAACTTCTCCTTCCTTGTAGTCAACACTTAGTAAATCCCGAAAGATCTCTTCAAAGTTTCGGCAACAAGATATTAAGGGTATTAGAATCTTAATTTCGACAGCCTTAAAAGAAATAGAATGAGAATCTAACCTAATCTTACCCTTACTGAAGAATTCGATGGAACTCTTGCTTGAACCCTTAGCAGTATTCGGCTATGGCTTTGATGTGGATAACAATTTCGGCTCTTGAGGCTTAGTGAGAAATCGGCTAGAGCTATTGGCATCTTCAGCTTTTGGAGGGATTAGAAAGAAAAGAGAAGGAAGAATAAAGATGGAGGATTCGGCTAGAACACAAGGTATGTCGGCTTGGCAAAAATAAAAGAGAAAGAAGAAAGTTTGCTAGGGAATTTTCGGCAGAGGTTTTCTTGAAGAGAAAAGTATGAATGAAGAATAGCCTTACTCTCCCTTTTATAGCCGAAATTACTAGGCTAGAGTCCCTTACTTGGCCACCACTCTTCTATTTTGATAGCTTTATCCCTTGAATTATCACTTTATAAAAAGAATTTAATCCAACTATTAACTCTTGAAAATAATGATAAATAAATCCCTTATTTATCCCCTATTAAGCCGAAATTTAAAGAGAATAAAACTCCTCTTTTAATAGCCTTAATGCCGTCCACCTCTCTGCTTCTGGAAGCAAAAATTAAAACTTCTTTTATTTGCTTCCCAAGTGACTCGAACTCAGGCCCAACACCCTTGCATGTGGCGCCATTTCCAGAGGCCCTAAGTGGCATCTCTAGGTCACTTTTCCAAGCCCGTTTGTGTGTCAAATTCCTCCTACTAATTTTCTTAAGGCCACCTTGCCTTAATTTCCTCTTTTTAAACCTTAAAACTTGACATTTCTCTACATTTCCAAGTTTCCAAAAATTTTCGTTTGCCTCCTTTAAACTTAACATTTCTTACATTTCCAAGTTTCCAGAAATGTTCACTTTCCTCTTTTGAATCATTTCCAAATCATATCCTTACCTTTCTTAGTTTCCAAAAAGGTTCACTTTCCTCTTTTAAACTTAACATTTCCATACATTTCCAGGTTTCCAAAAATGTTCAAAACATAGTCATAACACATAAGACATGTCATTTCTTACAATTAAACCGAAAATGCATAGGCCCTTTTCAGGATGTTACAGTTCTACCCCTCTTAAAAATAATTTCGTCCTCGAAATTACTTATTAACAGTCGTACAATCCTTCTCACCGCACTATGCTTACGCTGCGCACTCTGATCTTAATAGAACCATCATACTTTCTAGGCACAATCTTTAAGTTCACGTCCCCTAGAACTCATGTCTACTTCACGATTTAATCTGATTAAGAAGTTTTATGAATTAGCCTTTATTCCACTGATTACCCGCGAAGAAGTTTTATGAAAAGAATTTTAGGAGTGGTTCTTTCGTATTCATACATGCACACAGTCTTTTCATTCATACATACATCCATCAAACAATTATGAACTTTCGTTCATTCAGAGAAATGTTGTAGTTTTCATTGTTGTCGTTTTTCCACTACCCAGGGGTATTTTCGTAATTTGTCCTACAGGGGTATTTTCGTAATTTTTCAAAAGAAAAAATTCCCTGGTGATTTTGTCAATAAGGGTATTTTGGTAATTTTGCATTCCCGGGGTATTTTTGGAAAATTTGAAATTCGAGGGTATTTCGATAATTTTGGAAATCGGGAATATTTTGGTAATAAACCAGGGTAAATTTGTAAAGCTTAATAAATTAAGGGTATTTCCAAAATTTGCAAAACTTTGAGAGTTCTTTTTGAGAATTGTACTTTTCAAAATGGTGATGTTGCAAAAATTTGGAAATCAGGGTCATTTTGGTAATTTTGTAAGTTAGGGGCAATTTTGTAATTTTCCAAAAATCAAGGTATTTTGATATTTTACAATTTAGGGTTTTTGAACATTTATAAAATAATGAAATTTTGGTAAAACTGTTGGGTAGTTGAACATTTTATAAACCAAGGGCATTTTTGTAATTTTACCACTAGGGGTATTTTAGTAATTTTCACAAAAAAAATTTCAGAAGAATTTTATGGAACAGCTTTTACACATTAGAAGGGTAATTTAATCATTTTAAAACTAGGGTTTCCATAAAAATGTGGCTAATCCCTTTCGGGTTTTAGTTATTGGGTTTAGCCCATGAATAAGTCCTCTTGGTTAGGGTGAACCGAAGCTACGCACTAGGTAGGATTCCTGCGAAGAGGAGGTGAGTCACTAGGACTGCTTAAATACCAGGCTCTTCCGGATCCAATCCTAGACATGCGCACAATGGTTGCCACACCCTAACTCGGCGACTTAGCCATAGGTTTGTTTAATTAAACATTAAGTCTTATGTAATAGTTGGGGTAAACTAGTCCTATAGTTCAAGTACCTATCATACTAATCTACGTTCCATTCCATTTCTACCCTTCTACAGATCACAATATAAATCACATAGAGGTTAGGGGCACTTACCTGGTGGACCTCGGGTCGGAGACTTAGGTGCCATGCCAGAAAACCTGCTTACTTCCAAAAATATTTTCATAAAACTCATTTGGGCTCGATTTGAAAATGTTTTAGGCCTTAAACCCCAGGCCGAAGGTTTGAACTGGGCTCTGATACCAAATTGAAACACCCCAAACCCGGCCCACGAGCCTTGACCGGATCTGGTATGTTCCCCGGTGTAAACCGTTTCAAATTCTTTTGTGACTTAGGAAAAACTTGTGTGTTTTGAAAAAAAATTTGTTTTGGGTTGGGCTTGAGTTGAAAACGAGTTTATTTCATTAAAAATCCTTTAGCTTTAGGTGACAAAACGTTTAGGGTTGGTTTTGATAATAAATTTACTTAATCTTTCAATTAATAAATATTTGTAACATAATAAATCAAAGTGAAGTAAAGAAATTCAACTATGGCCTTATTACATTAAATAATCCCAAAATAAACTTAAAATACTTGAAATAAAATAAAAGTCCAAATCGTAAATTTCTTGCTGTGCATGGCCATCCCTAAGCTTCTGCCGAGCCCGGTCCATTACTGTTCGTCACCTGAAAATAGTTCCCACAACGGGGTGAGTCAAACAGACTCAATGTGTACCCAACACTAAGTCATAATATATTCAGGCATACATATGATACACATTCAAATCATAGAATACATTTAATGATGCATTCCCAAACCCAAACCTAATTAGCCATCCGCTACACTCCCCCGTACCAACCTGTACACCGTGGGGACTACTAAGTCGACCCTCCTTCCGCTACACTCTATATCGCGGTCTTAGGTCACCGCATTCGTGGTCTTAGGTCACCACGTTCAGATTACTGTGGTCTTAGGTCACCACATTCAGATTACTGTGGTCTTAGGTCACCATATTCAGATATCACGGTCTTAGGTCACCATGTTCGTGGTCTTAGGTCACCACATTCACTTCCCCTTTCAATAACCAATATGCCCCATTTTATAATATGCATTAATATGCCAGGGTTCACATTCTTATCATATTCTCATGTTACAAATAACATTTTTCATATTCCTAGTAGGTGTAGGAAACGTACCTGAGTACTTAGTACCATAACATGGTACCTTAGCCACATTCTTACACTTTCATATTCTTAATATCACATACATATTTTTATTAAACATGCCATAAAACATATTAAGAATTAGTGTGGGGTACACACCTGACTCGCTTAAGGTTTCAATCCAAATCCCGAAAAGCTTGATCTAATGCCTTAGATCTTAGATCTCTACATTTAATCAATCATTTAATACTTAGTAAAGAGCCATTCGGTCCATAAATCCAAATCCTAGTAGGATTAGTACACTAAAACTTACCTTGTTGCCGATTGACTTAAGAATCAAGTCCCGAAACTTTGTTGTATTCCTTCTTGTATTCGGCCAAACATTAAATCACATCCCAGGTTAGTTTCGGCTTTTTAAACAATTATGAAATAGATCTAGATATCAAAATAAGCCTTGGCCGAATG